>JABWDB010000056.1:1200000-1776707 GCA_019614645.1 Stratiolaelaps scimitus
TGAGGTGGGGAACCCGACGGGCGACCTCGGCCAATTGATCCGGTAGGCGCCTGCCACTCGTTGTTGGTTCGTAGTACTGTTAATTCTGAAGATCCGGACCAACTCAGAGTGAAGTTTAAGTGGGGCGTGAGTTTAGTGGGTAGGTCTGCCACTCCACCAGGCAGGAGTCCCACAGTACCATGGCAAATACCTTAGTTGTGAGGCCTGGTCTGCATAAGCATTCTCCGTCATAAAAAAAAAAAAAAAAAAAAAAAAAAAAAACATATAAAGCCAACGTGACGCCAACGGTGATCCCAAATCTGTTGGCTGGCATTTTGGCAGGTGATTTGTTACGTTACAATTTAATGCCAGACTCAACTTAATCATTTATATAAACACGCGTGCCGCATGGCACTTATTCGTATATAATCCAATGCAGAAATTATACAATTATTACCATTAATGAGCAAGATGACAGAATGTATTGCTATAGTTGCGATCGCCTTTGAATACATTACCTGTAAGTGTCCCCAATCTACACAAGCTCCATTCAAGAATCGGAAGACAATTACGCGGTCCCTATTGAATATAGAGACACCTGGAAGTTGGCCACTATACTGTGCAGATACATATACATGTGTATCCATTGCTGTATGTATTATATATGGCTAATCAAAATGACGGGAAGATATGGAAATATGAAATCCGAAAACATTCGAATACAATCATGGTGATGATGATGATAACAATAATCACCATCACAATACCTTTTCGTTGAAGTCCAGCTATTGGTGAAGTTAAGCGCAAAATGAATCATTCACAATCGAGCATAAACAACCAGTCACAACAATCGATACGATATTTTGGTGATGCTCAATGAACCATTTGCACTAATTAACGAAATGCAGCCGATATATGAACCTGCACTCTATTGTTGACTGTCGAAAGGAAACGAAAAACGATTTCAATCAACTTCACAAGTGAATATATACAAGTGAATCGGACTAGATTTACTGAGTTTGATAGTAGAAACGCCTTTATTCGAATTCAAATCCAAAATATCATCATACAATGACTGCCACAAAATCACATTCTATTTATACAGCTCTCGAGATGCGCTGGAATGGTGTTTGCTATATTAATAATTATAACATATGCGTGTGTGTGTATATATAGTCAGTTAGCATTGCCGAAATGCCAGTTACGTTGAACTGTCAGATCATGTTAACGTTTAACCGAATTGGGCACGATGTGTTTACGTGGGTGAGTGCTTAGAACGATTTGATAAATTACTCCAATTGTTGCACTGCTGCTGCTGCCATTGCCGCTATTGCATTCCAATTGCCATCGATCGATGTTTTGTATGGATATGTTGTACAATATGTAACACGATGAACAACAAGTTGATATGATCACATGGAGTCAATTTGTTCTTTCTGCCAAACAACGCCTGATGATGCATGCTGGCCTGAAATTGAAAGGCAATCTTCGTTCGAATCATAATAATAATAATGCTAATAATGAATGAGATGAGATAAAGGAAGCTGCAGTTCGATACTATAGCTGTCGCTTGTGGCTGCTAGCAGTGCATTCGTGAATTGAGTACAACGGACATTATTATAATTAGTATTGACGAAACGATTCCTGTTGTCGCAACAAAAATGAGGCCAAAATGTTTATGATGATCTGCGTTTAACTCATATATGTTGGCACCGCAAATCACCGGAAAGCCGGTTAAAACAATGGCTATAATCGCAGACGGACTTTCCTACAGAAGCAATCTAGCTTATTCCCCGGATAATGGCATAGCTGAGGTGCAACACAAGAAGAAGATGATCGAGCTGTTCCTCCGAGGGTCTCTTCATGCAAATGTGAGCCCTTGCATACGAATTTGTACTTCAGGTTATCGGAGTTTCTAAATCAAGTTTATTGCATGGGACATGAACAGTCCTGTCATTCATACGGCAGCAGGTTTCGATCATTGATGCCGGTGTGAATGAAAATAAATTCTATCCTATTTAATTAATGAAGTGTAGACTGAGTGTTCTAAATTTTATCATTTTTTACCTTTGTACTAAATCACTTAAATTTGGATGGTTCTATTTTCGATGAAGCAGAGTTCTCTAGCTGCTTCCTCTTGGGACACAGATAATGTATTTCTTTGGATGCGACATAAGAAGTTTCGTTGTTTGCTAACCGTTTATTGTCGCGTTAAAACGCTCACCTACCATGAGTTATTTTAATTGTTTTATGAGGTGGGCCATGTTAAGGATGACGCCAATGTTTATATTTGTTGTGATATAATAAACGAAGTCATGTTTATGGATCTCGTGTGCTGTGAGTGAAATAATGTTAAACTAATTAATAATTACCGAACACATATTTATAGCAAATGTCCGTGTTGGACACATCCTTCTAAACGTTGGACACAGAATGCACATACAGAATCTAAATCAGGATGGGGGTAGGTTTGCCTTTACCTCTTCGTTCTATTTTTACACCTGAACAAAAGGCGAGGTTTGTTAAATGAGGATCAATCAATGAGATATATTTCAACTAGAGTCACAGAGTGTGTCTGTGGGTGTGTGTGCATCGTATATGTACACCCAAACTAAAGTGTCGATGTGCTTCCAAGGTGGAAAGCTGTTGCCAATTAACACTAACTAGGTGTCTAGCTCGATGTAGGAAAAGATAGATGAGAAAGGGACTAACCGCCACGCGTTTAACACACCTGCGAAGACTGGCACTATAATTTGATAGAATATTATGGTTGATAAGTGTCGGTGTTGCTGCCATTGGCGTCGTTGTCGTTGTTGGTGTTCTATTGAGAGGGCCAGTGGTCGGAAAGGGATCGCAGCTCTTCGAACAACTTGAATCACGTCGTCGAATGGTACTTCGGCAGCGGCCGATGTTGGTAATGGGCGAGCATGGTAGTCTGATTATTGTGATCATCATCATCTTCTTCTTCTTCTCCTCTTCATCGGTTGTTATTGGCATTGCTGTTGTTTAGATTGGAAGGCACTCTTGTGTGCTACTCTTGAAGGCGCTGAAAGATTGGCGCGCCGCTCAAGTGAAATTCGTGTAGCTGTTCATGTAGCAATGAGCAGGCGATAACAGCGCCACTCACGGAACTCCTCAACACAACTTGTTGTTGTTGCTGTTGTTGTTACGTTTATCCCCTCTACGATTTCTGAGTTGCTCGTTCGCACCAATAGTGAAGGTGTCGGGATCGTCAGATGGCGCTGGTATCGTATGAATAAGCATGTGACAATTGGAGACCTATGGACAGGAGCGCCCTCTAGTTGCGAACATGGTCGTTGTCATTTCGACGTGTTTCCTTCATCCCAATCACCCCTCTATAAAGTACTTCAGAAAGTCTCGTGCTGCTGCTGCTGCTGCATCGATAGGTGTTGATGGCTATTAATTATAATTATCATGATTATCGTATCCGAGGATTGTGATAATATAGAGAGTGTATTGAAGGCGAAGACGAAGACAAGATGAGGACCAGCGACTAGGAGATATCATTAGAACAATTTGGGAGGCAACAACGGTCTTCTCACGATCGCCCCAACGCGAAAATTTGCGATGTTGTCGTTGCCTGCTGCTGCTGCTAAAGCCGTTACCGCGGCAGCAGCAGCTGCGCAACGCTTACAAAGTACCGAAAAAAATGGTCACAATTTTACGGCACTAGCCTGTATATAGATAGATAGATACACCATTAATGTGAAGAGCACGTGCAAATGGCAGGCGACTTGATGCCGGCGATTAGCCATAAATGTTTTAGTCCCGAAACAGATACCGCAGCATAATAAGAAAATGACTTTTGCAGGTTTCATTCTTGCTTTTGAATTTTGCGAATAGCACTACAGTAACTGGAAGCTATAGTAAAGAAAACAGAAGAGATGCCAATGGACAAGTTGAAATTTATTTATTTATACCATATTTTTGGCAGCGGTCTTCTGCTGGACCATACATACTCCTTGATGTAATAGCTGCAAGTGCTAGGTAGTGAATGATAAGAAATACGCGACCTGCATAAAGTATTATGATGTAGTGGCATGATGATTATAGCTTGCGAAAAGTAGTATTTAGTTAGAATTCTTAAATAGGGTTAGAAAAAATAGTTGTTACAAAATAACGGTTCAGAACGAAATGAAATAGTTAATAATGAAACAAAATAACAGTTTGGGGGCCCGGAGTCACACCGCGCGGGGCCTATGAGAAGCATTTCGATAATGGATTGTCCATTGGCAAAGTAAACTTGATCATGGCTAAACCCATGCCGAACAATTCTTGATATTGAACTACAGAATGAATATTAACAACCATTACCTTGGTTTTGTCTAATATTTGGCATAATAACAAGCGGGTTCAGATAATTGTTATTGCTTTGGGATAAGGGAATATATAGAATACTCATCGGATCTGAGCGTAAAAATGACTATGATTATTACCGCGATGGCTCGGTCGGTAGGGTGCGCATCTAACTGCGCAGCCCGATGTAGCTATTTCGATTTCCCAAACAAATAAAATTTTCTGTCAAGAAATATAATTTATTTAATTGCCATCCATAGTGGGCTATCGAAGTGTGCCTGCACCCCTGTAAAATAATAGTGGTGTCTTACATAAATAGAATAGGGGAAAAGGGCTATATTGTGATGTAGCGCATTTAGAGAAGCTTGTCTTGTATAATAAATAATAATAATAATAATAATAATATTAATAATAGATGCAATAGGCACAGTACATTTAATGATAAGAGATAAAAGTAGACTACAACATGCTATTGGACATCATCATCGTGCAGAACACGCAGCAACTTGTGTGCTGTTTTCTCTATGTCCATTCATCGAGAGTTCGGGGCCATAACACAGGGATGACATACAGACACTAGAAATTCATTAGCAGCACAAAGCGCCCTCCGAAACACAATAAGGCACGAGTGTAATTATGCTTACGTTCTTATCATCATTATGTTTGTTCGTCACTCGAGTGATATGGCGTCCCTAGTAGCTGAGCTGAGCTGGGCTGACCCGACACGACCCACTATGAGATTATATGAATAAGTTGGCTGAATATCCGGCGAGAGTTCATATGCGATAGTTCGTACACCATAAGGCGATGTCCATTGCACCACTGTTAATTTAGGAGCAATTATCGTCTTGATCGTCGTCATCGTTTTCGTGAAATGGTGAGGCTTCATCTAAGCATCCGCTAGCAGTAATTAGTACTCAACCCCGAAGTTAACACGAATGAATTCGATTGCTACTGTGGATACCTTAAAAATGTTAGCCAATTGGCTACCATATAATAAGGCTGTTAGCTGTAATAATAACCATTTCTAATTCGAACTCCGTAGGGATTGGAATATTGCACGCGTACGTGTGATGGTTTTCGAGAAGAAATTCTGAGTTAAAATATTATTCACTATGTGGCACTAGACCGCATTTACTTATCATCCACATCACGCAAATTTACGTTTAGATTGGGTGGGATCAAGGGATCTGGAAGACCACTTATTTATTTTACTCAATTTATGAGAATCTATGGTGTACGATGGAGAAATCCTCTCATCTCTATGACAAACTGACCGTATTGTTGATCGTTGGAATCAATGAAGTTCATCAGGTAAACATAGCACGTTCAAAAAGACGTTTCAGAAAGCCTCTAATATTATGAGACATCGAAAAATTCAGTCAGCATGTTGAAGTTTTTGCCCATTTGTACGAATTGATAACCAGAATTGGTTCGGGATCAATTCAAGCCTGATGCATCATATGGCCTCCTCCGAGAGTAAAGTTCTTATTCTCGAATTATTATTCTTCCTCAAGACTTATTATAGTATGGAGTTTAATAAAAGGTAATTATCATAGTCATTGCGGCGCACAAATCCGCTATTCTTAGATATCCCATGTTGTCCCTCCTGTATCAGATAGTGACTTATAGATACATAGGTACACACAAATCTAAATCATTCACTGGTGAACCGTTCATATTTACCCGTTCCATGGGCACCACTTTTATTACAGGTAAGGAGGAGTGTCTAAAATAATATTGCCTATACTACCATCACTATCTTTATCGTAAGCTTAGAAGAATTAACAAATGTGCAAACAAACGCTCGAAAGGAAAGGAGACTATAGAATCCTTAAGTAAGGTCAATACCGTTTTAACAGATGACCATGAGAACGCTAACGTTTTAAGAATTTTTCTCAAGTGTATTCGTCAAGCATCGGAATACCTGGATCTTGGGAACTATTAGATTACAAATTTAGTATATATACAAAACACTATACTTAACTGAAGATAAAATTCTTAGCAAAATTAAAGAGCCACCTATGAAATGCAAATAACTCACATGATGCATACAAGATAAGTTACGCAACCCTTTCTGGTTCCAATAGCAAAGTTAATTACCATTATTTAATAGTAATGAACACCATTGTTGCAACCAGTCTAATAATTAAGTAACCAGGACATATGTTTCAATTTTTATTTCGTCGGCTACTAGTGGTTAGTCTGATGACCCAACAAGATACATTCTGTCATACAAGAGGTCGAATAGATACACGCCTACTGTCGAGCCCGGTAGTGTCTTTGAATCCTGAACGATTTCATGACCACTATGATTTCTAACCGTGCCGAGGCCACAAAATCAAGATACATGTATGTGGTTACAAGCGACTTTTGAGGGTCCACTGAATGGGCTGATTTTTACACCTCTGCTGGCAAACTCTCATCGTTGTTTATTTACCTGGTGGCTTTGGTTCCCTTCCGCCGCCTCTGTGTATATGTACATGACAGCTTGAAGAGATGGCTGATCAAAAGGAGAACAACTTTGTTCAACAGCCACAAAGCTGAACTTGCAAGGACTTTCTATTATACTTCTTTCCGGCACTAGACATATTCCCTGGAGAGCAATCTTGCGCGGGGTTGCTTGCTGCACTTGCTGCTGATCGCAGAGACACAGCCTCTGCACCGACATAATATATACACATATATGTATATATATAGGCTACTATTGCTTTAGTCCCGCTTGTAGTGCAGATGCATGTTATGCCCTACTGTAATCTATCCCTGAGACACACTATTTCTTTCCACCGTCCGGTTGTAGAGACATAAAGTTACCTCAGCCGTAGCCGATTCACGCCTCTCGTTTCCTCTGCACTCGAGTGCACCCCCATTTCTCTTGCATGTCCTATCAGATGGGTTATTCTATCAATTTCGTTGGATGCGACTGTTCAAGCTATTGCCCCCCTCCCCCGATCAGACCCTTCCTTCCCAATGGGCTCATAAGTAAAACGTTTGACGCTGGGCTTGCTGCGTTCATTATTATTACCTTGGTATCGCATACTTCTAGCTGACAATTGTATATAGCAAAGATTGAGCGCAATTTAGTCAAATTGCTCAAACTGGAGAATTAATTCTTTCTGGTCCTTCTGGCGACCTCCGTGATTTTATCTGATCCCATCCTAAAAAGACAATCAACTACCACAACATCTGTCTTCACCCATTGTAGATATAACTCTACATTTTTGTTTCGGGCACTAAGCTGAGTGACGGAACTCTCAATGACGGGGTTCATTCCTAAGCGAGCACGTAGCAGTTTCCTAAAAAAAATTTGAGAAGGAATGAAAGTTAATATGTTCGGTCACAGATAGCTTAAATTTGACACGCCAACATCTCAATTAAAATCCAGTTTTTGTGGCTTGTGATAGTTCCCCAATGTGCATATTAATGTTAATATTACTGACTCTCCATGCGCGCATATTCATTTAAATCATATCTTGAGGATTCGCTAACTAAGTTTGTAAAATCCACCATAGCTCAGTGATGGTAAAATAAATATTTTTATGTTTCCTTCTATAGGAAAGATGTAAGAAAGAAATGTAAGCCTTTTGCATCTATTGCCTAGGTTCTTACTTATGATACTTAAATTATGTATGTGTGAGACTCTGGAGTAAACTCTTACTTAAAAACAATACGCATAAATATTTACATTATCAGTTGTGTCGAAAATTTCATTAGTCTATTATTTTATTTTCATTTTACTTAATCTGTAACTTGATAGTCTCTTCCTTAGTAGGTAGTTGCTGTAATTGCTGTGCAATCAACAGTATCGCTCACCATCGAACGCGCTATAAAGCAGCGCTTAGAAATTGATCGACCTGACGTTCGCAATCCCCAGGGGGTGTTGAAGTCAAAGCTCCGCACGCTGTGTGTGTGTGTGCGTGGACCACTGCCACCAGCTAGCAGCGAATTGTGACGTTCGTAGCACACTACTGCACCGAAGAATGCCGAAAGCCACTGAGTTCGATCCCCGGAGACCTTGGGTATCACAATTCGGTGGAGAAGTGTAAGGGAGCGAAGAACACACAAGGGAGAAGAACAATGTCAATGCCGACCAACCGCAAGGCAGCTATCTACTACTATAAACTCTCTAGTCCTCATTTCCACCTACCCTAACCCCACACCCACCCACCCGGCTACTTCAATCCTACTACGAACATCCTGTGTCCCGCCTCTCACGCCGATCAGAGACCGAGAGAAAGTTCTGAGCGAATCGTTGCCTTCTTCTTCTTCTTCTTTTTCTTCCCTTTCCCCAGTACCTACTTACAGCTTTTCCTTCGTTCTGAGTTCGATCTGTCCTGTCCGTGTATCTGCACGACCCATGTGAGGCCATGATCATTCGATCAGCGTCGCCGCTTGCGCCTTTGGTTGGCTGTAACTTGCTGATCCAGCCGTTCCTGCTCCCTCCCTCTTTGTCTCATCTCCGCTATACGTTCTGGTATTCTCGTCTTCGACTGACATTGCTGCTGCTGCTGCTATCATTGTGGCTGTTCTCCGTTCCTGCTACGGCCCGTTGTGGTAGTAGTAGTAGTAGTAGCAGCTCAAAGCAAGTCCTCCTTTGCCTCATAAAGTGGTTCGATTTACAAGTGGCGGGAGACGTGAGATGACACCGCGGCAGCACCGAAAATATCACAACCGATCCACTGGAGGCTGGTCTACAGAATACATATAGCTCATTTCAGTCTCCGCTGCCGCCACCATACGCGGTACGACAAGCTAGTATGTTCTCTCTGAAATATAGTGACCCCCCCACACCTGACTTACACGTACACATATAAATGTTTGCGAACACTACGAGCTGCCATTGGAAACTGACGCTATATATATATATATATATATATATATATATATATATATATATATATATAGCGTCAGTTTCCAATGGCAGCTGGTATATATATATCCTACAATGATGTAGCAATTTTTGGTTTAAGATGCTTAAATGAATTTTAGGTCAAGGATGATAAAACAGACAACAATATCGTTACCGACTGAGGAATAGTTGTTGTGGTACCGCCACTTACATCAGACATGATGTAAGTGGCCTAAGTCGTAGCCTAAGTCACAACAGAAGAAGTAGATAGATAGAACCGGATTAAGGTTGTCTCATAATAAAAATTATCGAAACTTGGAGGTAAACGTAATATTCAGATTTCGCCTATAACTACGAGGAAATAGATCGAAAAATTAACGCAATCCACCTCTGTGTTCTAGCTCTTCAGTTTCTCCAATGTGGAGCCCCTGTTGTTATATATATGTATATATATATATATATGACGCAATCTACGATTTAACTATCGAACAATTAAGGAAAATACTAAGTGAATGATTAATACAGGTGTGCAGTATGTTCAACATTCAGAGTACGGATTACCTGCGGGCTGAAATGGAAGTGTTACACTTTCATGGTACACATACGAGGTACGCGTACTTAAGGGAGAGCAATGCCATTATCTATCATCACACAGTTTCAGGAAACAAAGTTTCATTGAGCTATCGTTCGATAGACATAAAAAATAGACATCCAAAAGTGTTTGATCAATATTCTGGCAAGTTGATACATAGATACGAATTAATCTTCGCACCTTTAAATAACCTACTATTTATTATCTGCAACATATATCCAATTGATCTTCTTATTTATCTCCCATTTATTTAGACATATCATTTATAGTTATTTATTAATTATTATTTTTAAGACCAGAAGCCTCTGGAAATCCGAATGCACTTTCTTAAATAACAATACCGTGCTCTGGTTGTGTAGACAAGCAAAGTGCAAACCGCCACTCGTGCGTCCTTAGATAGGTCTTTGCTGCAATAGTGCATTCTTTAGGGTAAAACTTCTTAGGTTAAATACTGCATTCGCAGCTCAGACACTGACGTTGGATCGTAGCTATTCGAGATAAGTGGCGCCACAAACTAACCTCCATGCTGCGAGTCGTCTACCAGTCGAACAATGCACCAAAGAGGTTTTAGAGACCTAAATGAAGCCACATACAATTTCTGACTTCGCCTCTGCTTACCCCCCCTTCAACATCATTTACACAAGCACACATGACGGAACACTAAACAGTGAGTCTGTGAGCTCTTTCAAAGCCTGAAGTTAGCATAATACAAACCGAAGAGACAATCATCGTCGTACCCAGAAACCGCGTCGAACTGCCGCCCGCAGACACCACTTCGTCTTCTGCTGAATGAAGTGGGTGGAGAGACTCTGCGTGCATTATAAGAGCGCAAGCTTAGTGTCGTAAAAGTGTCCCCTCTAACATCTTAATGGAGTCATAGCTGACGTTCTCAGTGATGGACCTTTGAGGACGGCTCTGAGATTTACAGCTCGTTCGCGTTACCTTTCTATTCAAGCAGAAACCTATTCTTCTATGCGAACACAGTTAGCGAAGCCGGGATATTTTCTACTATACTTTGATACAAGCCTACAATAGTCGAGGGTCACAGGATAGAACGTGAGATGTGGTGGAGTTTACTGTCTCCACTCCTATCAGCAAACTTAACAAAGGGACAACTATAGAACACGCAACACTGCACTCAATCCGCAAAACATTTCACAGAAATGATGCGAACGCCTTCCATCCAGATTTATGTACGCCGGAACACCGATGTAGGGGTCCCCATTGTCGGGTATTAATCCTGTTGGTAAGAACGTTAGCTTGCCTTCGTACTGCTAACATGCTCGTATATGTTACATAGATGTCTCACAGAGACGTATGTCGTAATATAGAGACGAATATAGAAAATAAAAAAAAGTCCCGGTGTGTTCTGTCTAGTCAGGTAGCAACAGTTAGAATCTCTATTAGACCGATTTTAATTTACTGGTTAGATTCGCTTCGAGGCTATACCGGTATACTTTGAGGTACCTGTTGCAACATTATATGGTCCTACTCTCTAAGAACATCATCGAATGTGAACGACACAAGGATCGGCATAAATCGGTTACCATCCCATTCTGTTAATTAGTGGGGGCGCTCGGCATCACTAATGACCATATATTGAAGACGACACCATTGCATTCCACTTATGCACTATATTATCCTATATTATTAATAGCCAAAGGTGGGGCCTATAATTATATTATAAAGGTTAGTAGCTAAGGTTAATAGTTTTCATTATTATTGTGTTAAGAGACAGCAGTAACGAATGGCGTGTGCCATTTGTTAATATCTCCTGACAAATACATTATTTATCTGCCTATAGGTTTTAGGAAAATACGTTTTCTAGGCGTATTGAGTTTGAAACTGACCTTATGAATAAATCATTCCTGAAACCTGTTTAAAGCATCAAAGTGCTTCTCCAGATAAAGGCGCCATAAAGAAACGGATTTAGCGAGTTCGAGGGTGGGAAATGCAAAGATCCCTAGCTTGTAAAATATTGCTGTTTGTTTAGTCGGATGGTGAAATAGATAGACTTGATTTACATAATTTAGATTTTCTTAGTCTAAGCTTTCCTTTGAGGCTGTAACCTGTCTTGTACATGGAGATCATAGAGAACAGTCATTGCTAAATAAAAACTATTATTTAAGTACGCTTCTCGTAATGATCCTCAATTTATGGCTCCTAGAAACATCTGTCCACTCCCTCTTTTTCACCCTCGTCTTTATTTCTCGTAGTCTGATCGAACCTTAAGACTGTATGCACTAGATCTTAGATAATACACGTTATTTTAGTTCATTAACCAAGCCATTGATGATATCTTACGTACAACTTCATCCTTTATTAAATATATACATTGGTGTAATAATATCACTTATCGCACATTCAGAGGCAGTACCATAACTATCAATATTACTGCTCAGAATAATATTGCCTTTGGCGGGAGCAATGATCCTAAACTGAGTCAATCAACACACTTCACATACTTCGGAACAGGTGCAGTCAACGAGCGCCAGATTATTTAGAAGAGAATACGCTAGTCACTAAACTCAGCCTTGTGCTTTTGCTTACACTTGATAGAATCATTCCGCATTATAACCTAGTACTAACAGGTTAATCATTTTATGCCCCCGTATAAAGGATACAACTTTAGCTTTCAGATGTCTGATGTCAGCTGCCTCCAAGGGACAGGTGTTAATATCAAAATAAGAGGTAAAAAATGGACAGTATGTGGCCAAGAAACAGAAACTGAATGAACTGACATCCCGGAAGCAGAGTATCCAATTTACTTAATCGCGAAACCAAAAGCCATTTAGTAAAACTTCGTTTCGTCGTGCACTATTTTGTATGCGACCCCAACGAATACTAACTTAAATGTCGTTTCTTATTGACAACTCAATAACAATGTTTTTAGGCATCATCGGCCGCTTACACAGTAGCTCTGTTATCCCTCTTTTAAATCGCCCGAATTATACAAAATGTTTTTCCTAATAGAAAACTGGGTCGGCATTTACATGTACTCTATTACTAGGTCATCTGTAATGCGTACATTTACGTTCGTCCTAGAAACCACCTCTCATGGGTGGTCTGAGTAACAGCCGCAATACATGGCCTCATGAAATTCAACTTAACACGAATATTAGACCTTATCACGCTCAAAAAAACATTATGTGAATATATGTATTTATTCTTCAAATCAGTGATGTGAATCATCGCTTTCTATAAATTGTGGATTATCAACGTAAAAAATTAGCGACAAGCTGTCTTCACTTTGGCGAATTTGTATACTGGCACAGGGTTGATCTTGGGTCTAGCGTTGCAATGATCCCACTTCGAATAAGCAGAAAACAAAACAACTTAAGAAAAAATAAACATTTGGAGAAATTGAAGTTCACTCCATTGAATATTGTAAGAATAAGTTATCAAGAAATGGATCACGTTGGATACCTCTTGGCGATATCCAACCATCTCCTTGATGTATTTCTCTATTCATACACGTTGGTAAATCAATTGTGAGCAGTGTGCTAGCTTGCGGTGCTGCGAATATGTGCAGATATGGATATATATATATATATATATATATATATGTATATATATGTATACTAAATGTACGCATATATGTGTACGCATCTACTTGTGTCTACTAGTTGTTTAACAAATTGTATCAGCTACATCAACAGCATCTCATAAACGGCCCAATCGCACACAGTGATCATCATACAACGCGGTCAATGGTGGACAAAGCCAAAATCATGTTATTCATTAGATGTTTGATCCACCTCGATGTCGTCATTTTAATTAAAACCCCTTATCATTAGATGGCCAAAAGCGTTTAAGAAACTTGTCATAAACCCCGCAAATAATCAACCACGGTTTGGGCTTGTATTGGCTTCCCAATACAAGATTCACAAGAAGCCTTGTGCTCTAGTGGTGCCTCAAACTTCAAGTACGGTATTCTGCATCCACGTGGTCCAAGTATTCCATACCTATATTGAGCATCGTCACCGAACTCGTCAATGCAAAACAAGAGCGAGCGAGTCCGTTCGATGGAATCAGATTCTTCATCAAAGCCCAAAGGAGCACAGAGCCAAGATTGAACAGAACACTGTTGTAGACCGTGTACACGACGCGCGGAGATGGGGCTAGGCTCGAAAGATGCCGCCGATAGAAGATGTACAATCCAACTCCTATATGTGAATTTAGTAAAAAGAAATTATTCGTGCCGAATGATGTCAACGGAATAAGCCTGAAACAGAGTAACGGTGCCGTTAGTGCCGAAGTGACCGCGTGAGGGCGAGACAGAAACCTGCGTAGTATCTATACAACATTCATTATATTTGCCATTCTAGATCTGTAGATTCTCGTATATTTACAATCTATATACTTTATTAACGCTGGTGATGTCCGTCTGTCCGACAATGAGGTGCAAATCGTTTCGGTGGGTGACTTTTGGGGTTTAACTTTTTTCAATATGGGCATGTTTGGTATCATTGTGTAGCTATTGACGAGGGCTATGTTTTTAGGCGGGTGGGGGGTCGCTGGGGGGGTGGGGGATTTTTTAACATGAGGTCTATGTAGGGGGTGGTTTTCTCTGCATGTATCGATGCGTCTCGATGAGGCGAACAACTTTGCAAATATTGTCATCAGGTGAAATTGGCATTTTCGACCATTTTTTTGCCTTTTTCTAAAAGGTGTTTAACATGGTGATCTATGTAAGGGGTACTTTTCTCGCATGTTTCTGATGCGTCTCGACGAGCTGAACACTTTTGCAATAGGTATACATATACCTAAAGTGGATACTTTTTGAGTTAAAGCAAAAAACCTCAACATGGTGCTCTATGTAAGGGGTCACTTTCTTGCGCTTAATCAACTTATTTCGACGAGCTGAACACTTTTGCAATAGGTGTTCCTATACCTAAAGTTGACCGTTTTCGAGTTGACCATTTTGGGGGCCGAAAAACCCCGAGGGGGTCAATTTTTCGCCACTTTTCATTTTATTTGACTACTTTCCCATTGTTGAATTTGTTTCGTTTTGCTTTGAGGTCAAAGCTCATCGGGAGGGCCATGTTCTGAATAATTTCGATTATGTCACGCGTTTGTTAATATCTTTTTAATTGCAAAAAACAAAAACCTATCACAAAAAATTGAACTGTTTTCGTCGTTTTTTAATACTTTCCATTGACTTTCTCTTAACAATGTCAATTGGGGAGTTGTTGCATTTGAGAAGGGGCATGTGTACGTATTTTTCTATATATCGATTTCGCTCAGGTTTTCTTTTAATTTGAAAATTCCATTTTATTAAGTTTAATGTTCGATTTATTCCTTATACAGAGCACTGAGAGTCCGTACTATGTTATTAGCTGATGCGTCTGACTAAGCTGAACAAATCAGCGATAGGTGTTCCTATACCTAAAGTCGACCGTTTTCGAGATAATGTCGATTATGCGTTTGAATGCTCAAAAACACTGTACTGTCTGTCTGTCCGTGTGTCCGTCATATTGAGTCACGGCGTTGGCAACTGTGGAAGAGCGCGCCGGCCAGGAGCCAAAGGCTCCTGGACACCGCTCATACAACTGTGGAAGACGCGTCGGCCAGGAGCCGAAGGCTCCTGGCCGACGACCATAGAACTGCGAAACCAGAAGAGAGTCACGTGTGTCGGCCAGGAGCCGCAGGCTCCTGCCGACACTCATAGAACTGCGTCTCAGAAACTCCCGTATCTCAATTTTTGGATTCTCCAACATGTAAAAAGTAATATATCGCGAGCGAGACTAGAGTCGGCCGCTGCCCGTAGGGCAAGGCCAACTCTAGTCACTTTTATTACGACGACGACATTTGATAGAATCGAGTTGATTAAAATGAGCTCTCACACACATACCGTGATTACCAGCACACACATATATATATATATATATCCCTCAAGCTGTCAGCAACCCACCTGTTAACGAGATGGGGCACGAACACGTTTACAGAAAAGGCACAGTAGCTGACTGCGCCGGCCAGCGGAATATAGAACTGCGTGAGGGACACTGTCGAATATGGTGGTAAAGAATGATACCACGCTCTTAATCGAGCAACAACGAAATTATCTTCCTTCCCCAACGGTGAGTTACTCCCGTCACCTAACACAGGCATCTTTCAAGCTGAAAAATTATTTTCGAATAATTAATAAATAAGAGTTATTTTCGTAATGAACATAGTTAATGTAAAGTAACTTTGTGCGAGAACCTGGACCGGCTGAAATTCTAATAATAATAATATACACTCATCCTACAAAAAGCCTTTTCGAAAATACTCCAAATAAAACTAAAGAGTTACATAGTTCCGTATCTCGGGTGATGGTGAGATTAACTCTGGTTACGTGAATTGATTTGTAGATAAATGCTGGTTTCAAATGACAGAAAATATTCTTATTTCAGAGGAAAGTTATGTGATTTATATGACTACATTAAACAACTAATTTAATACACCGTACGATATAATGACCACACGATTTGTCATATCGAATTTACAGCCAGCAGTACGCTGCAGGGATTTTGATATATATTCTCCTCTAGTTGATATCAATTATTCTTAAAGCTTCAAACCATATCCTCGAAAATTAAATGAGAACGTTAATAGATACTCTTGTTAAGCAAGATATGTATATGCTACAATTCCCGTATTCTAAAATGTAATAAGACAATCGGCAACAATCGAAATACACGTATAAATATGAAGACATTAGTTACTAACGAATCTATTTATATATTATGATAATAGAAAGAAACATATTCAAAAATTGACAAAACAAATACTATCATATTTTTGTTTTGTTATAAGTAGCACATGTAGATGGTGCATGCACAATATTATTATAGTTGGGTGTGCCAGTAACTTCCACTCAATATAGGAAAGTAAATTCACTTCGGATGTTTCGAAATTCACATTTTGTCTGTTTAGAGGACGGACTTTTCGTTTTTGATGAACACTCACAAATGTCCGTACCTTACAGTGGCTGGTTTTTGGTGTTTAAGTGAACTGACGTTGACATAAATTTAAAATAATTATCCTGAAAGTTTTCGTATATATAGAAATGATCAAATAGCCCCCACAAGCTCACTTGTGTTGTACTCAGATATAGAATAATTACTTACCAATTTTCAGCACCGATGTAACTAATTGATCAATAGTTTACCGTTTTCAGTTTCTGTTTTTATGTACCGCGCCCTCTGCTCTACACTGTCGCTTTGTCTATTGACAAGAACCTTGCAGGTAGAATGTTCGGCAAACAGACAAATCTTGTCTTTGTTGTCAGCTGTCAACAGAGTGCCGCCATTTTGTTTGTTTACAAACAGAAACCCGGGCCAATTTATCGGTGCCCACTCCTCCACCAATCGGCGCATTCGAAACTTTTGGACGATTGTTGTATCCTTTGTAGTTATTAGGTATTCAGATGCACTGAGAGTGTTTGACTTGCTTGCTGTGCATTCTATGTTGTTCGAATCGGAAATTGATTCAAATTTGTGAACGATGTCTGGAATTCCCGAAGCATCCTGGCAACCTCCTTTCGTCGTGCTGGAAACCACGTAATATTAAGAGAGCCATAAATTCACACTATACGTATTTGTATGTCGTATATTAAAACACTTCACGAATTTCTAAAATGCTTATGGATTTTTTAAATTTCGGATTTCTTCTTCCCATTACTCAAAACGTTGTAATTGCCGAATCAATATGCGGCGAACCAAGACGTTTGCGAAAATTTCGCACATCAAGCGTGTTGCAGCAAGCTTGGATGCCAGAGCGATGGATGGTCATTGGTATTATACCTTTTGTAGTCTATTATACATATGTTCGTTTTTGATGCTTCCATTACTGTAAATGTTTGCTCTTCTGTGACTCCTTCTTCTTCTTTAGGATGGGAGAAATCGTCGTAGAGCTCTACTGGATGCACGCGCCCAACACGTGTCGGAATTTTGCAGAATTGGCTCGTAGAAAGTACTACGACGGTGTTACATTTCATCGAATTATTCCAGATTTTATGATTCAAGGTGGAGATCCTACGGGAACTGGACGAGGCGGAGCTAGCATATATGGCAGGACGTTCAAGGATGAGATTCACCAGGGGTTGTTTCATACCGGTACGTTTTATAATCACAATGTGCCATATCGAGGAACGATGTGCCAATATATAGATAAATTAAAAGTAGCTCTGTGGTAGACTACGACGTTCTCAGGCTACAGTAAGGAGGAGAGTAATATTAATAATTAATATCGACTGACAATTCAAGGAACGTCTGTCTATCCGAACTTAACTCAATTAAACTAAAACACTCGTTTATTTAGAGGCAAGGGGTGCCCATTTATCAGTTTTTATTAAGCTTTAGCAGGCAAGCCACTCCCAGAGATAGACATTATTTATCTAATAATTCTTTTTGCCGAATATTATATGTTGCAGGCGCCGGAATTCTCTCTATGGCAAACTCGGGGCCTGATACGAACGGGTCGCAGTTCTTTATTACACTAGGACCGACACAATGGCTAGATGGAAAGCACGCCATCTTCGCGAGGGTCCATTCAGGCATGACTGTCGTAAAACGAATGGGCCAGGTTGCGACCGATACCGACGACAGACCCGTCGACAACGTGAAGATCATAAGGGCTTATATCAAAGGAGAACGAGATGCATTCCGGGGAGTAACGGCTGATGTAATGTCTTATGTCGGCTAAAGATCGCACAATATACGTTGTTCGGTAATAATGTTCACCATTCATAAATATGTATATTATTAAACGCTTTACGTAAACGAAATGAACTTCAAGTCACCCTTCAAGTAACCGTCAGGAAAGGTTGTGACCGTCGGCCTAGAATACAGTGTGTCATATGTGTATCTGCCTATGAAAATTCCACCTGCCAGCTGCTAAATACTGGTGTTGAACATTGAAGTGATGTATGTCGGCCTGATTTCACATTGTACATTTCCGTAACAAGTGTATCTATCTAGTATAACTAAGGTCATCTAATAGATAACAAACAATTTCAATAAATTATTTTATTGATCAACGTGATTACGAGGGTGTCAGTTGTAGGGTACAACTATTAAATTCGAAAGCATGGAGCTCCTAATAAACGTCCTCAAACATCTTCAAAAATGTAGTTATGTTTACAGCCATTCTGTTTGGCTACCGTCATGTTGTCACATACACGCCTGGCCGGCCGTATTGGCTTACTCAAAAATATTTTTATGATCCCAGTCTTACCTGTATAAAAACACATTTGCGAAACTCAAAGCTGCTGAAATAACAGCTTCATCTAGATGGGTTTATGAGACAAATTGAATAAAAAGATTGTAAAATACATAATTAATGACCTGTAATATAGTATATGTATATTTTCCAACCTAGCTGAATTCCATTTTTTTGAGGATGCTATTCGCATAGCAGTCATGACCGGTACAATTCCGAATATATTTGACCAGTCGTATTTGTCCCGTATTAAACTGTCACCTGAAGATCTGAAATTCTTGGTCTCGAAGAGCTAGATCGCTGAGTTGAGTCTATTTGCATCACCAGTATGCCATACAGAACAGTTAGCAATTGTTTGGGTGGGCACAAAATGAAAACGAACGACGAATAGGAAAAACAGTCCATGTTGTATTATTATAATAGGCAAAATAATTATTACAGAACCCTTTGGACAATAGCCCCAGCTTCGACAGTGCGAACTTCGATTATAGCTTTCTATTCTATCTATATAGAAATGAAGACAACATTCTTTTTGTGGTTGCAGTTTGTCCAAACGCAGTTCTTATATGAAGTGTACGTTTCTAGATAACTTCATTTCTATTGAATTATACTATATCTATATATATATATATATATGTAATATTAATGTACATGCATACACTGATTCATACGTCCATCACACAACCGAAGAAGGTGTTTAAATTACGTCAGGCTCGCGGTCGCATAACGTATATGAACTTACTTCGTAGTCATAACAAATAGCAACCCATTTGCTTCTGCAGCATTCACAGTACTCAATAGCACCGATTTAATTGCTCACTTTTGCACGTTCACGTTCCGCTGTCTCCACTTCATATTCGATCTCTACGTTGTGCCGTTTTCGGTTCACTACTCGTCCACTTCTCCTCTTAGGACCCGCATTGCTCATGCCGTCGTCGCCACTTGTGTTGCTACCATTTTCTTTAAGAATTCTCTTGCCCCACTCCTCGATATCTCCCATTGGCGTTTCATCGTCGTCGCTTGTGTTGCTCTCGTTCCCTTGAGTAGGCTCATCATCGTCATCGCTGTCTGAGGGGCCCGCTTCAACGAATCGCACTTTGCCCTGAAACAAATTACATTACATTCCTAGTTATTAACTACCTTGCATATAATATTCTAATTTGCGATAAATATTTTGATTGAGCCTGGCGTCCATTTATCGAATCTTAAAAAGGGCTCAGACAAACAGCGGGAAAGCAGAGACTACGCGAATAACCTAATGACGAACCACGTCATCGTCGTCTTCAATTTCCTCCTCAATTTCTTGTTCCATTTCCTCTTCCACCTCTTCTTCATCCTCAAGGGCGTTGTCAAATGCTTTTTGCGGGAAGTTGTAAATGTCCTTGTATGTCCCAGCTTTTAATCTGAAAGTTCAATTAGCACAGTTACTAATCCATGCCGACAGAACAGGGCTCATTATACGAAATGTGTGTTGAACGATTCCAAATCGCTTGGACATTTAATTGAACTTGAATTCATCACATCAGAAACAAACGAATCGCACCCGCAAAAAGCTTTTCCATTTTGTCCAGAGTGTCATTAGTTTGTTTTCGAGAAGGGTAACACATGGTTCATTATGGTATCATAAGTGACTACCTTCTATAAAGATATAGAATCGCTGAAATGTTATGTGAATAATGTGCCTAGAAGTGGCTATGATTTCTCATTGAAAGGTGGCTTGGTGCTGCCTATATTTTGTGTCGAGGGTTGTACATTAAATGTCTTGACTTTTCAATCCACCGCTAAGTTACGTAGATACGTTTTATTTGTTAGATACTCGTTAAAGTTTCATTTTCTTAAAGCAGCCTTCCTCTGAATCTATCAGCTGCAAAATTATACATGTTTTTTTTTTATTGAATTTATGATCTTTGTGCACTATTGCTTGAAAGAAAGCTGTCGCCATTGCTTTATGGTAAGATACAATAGTTTACATGAGTTATTTCTTGGTGGATTACCTTTCTAAAAAGTTGAGTCTGAAAGGTTTAACTACTCAACCTTTCAGCATAAATTTCCGTATATACTCATTGTTTAATAAGAACATATTAACCAGTAACAGTAACAATACGATGTTCAATCGCGGGAGCACCGCGACAAGCATTGTACAACTTCAACTGATTTCAGGTAATTCGCATCAATCCATTTCGGTATTGTAGTGGGGACCACAGCGGACCCAACTAGTGCTATGGTGTGGTAATCGAGGCTCGGATTGGATAGATAGGAGAGACATGCATTTAGTATCCTGTTGTCTGAATGTAACGGCTCATATCAGGCTCACTAGGGCCCTAATTGAATTATCTGTAAACTTTACATTGTATCCATTACAATGTTGTAGGTCCACCAGAAATTATAATACAATATTGTAGAATAGGCTGATGATTCTTTAACAGAACGGACTGGGGCATAAACGTACTAATAACCCTCAAGCCAATAATGAGAGGAGTGCATGTACCTGTCAAGGAGTTCCCTCTCGATGGCCAAATCGAGTTTCGCAGCAATAAGGGCCTTCTCCTCTCTGCGTTTTTCTCTTCGTTCCACGCGCTTATTGATTGTCACCACTTTTGTTCGGCGTTTCAACGCCATACGACGCATTCGAATCAAGTACCTGATAAGAAGAACAACATTTTTATTGAATTAACTTTGGTATGGAATTCGAGCAGACGGGATTTTTGTTCAAGGATTTATTTTTTTTATTTTTAGACAGAAACTTGGAAACATAGGGTCGCCCGTTCGAATCCCACAGGTACAATCCGTGAATTAAGTTATTGTGTTCATAAGATTTATCGGTATCGCAGAGTGAATATTTAAAACTGAAATAAACGAATGTTTAACTTGAATCTAGATGTATGGCATATATTACATAAAAATATCTAACCATGGAGGATAGAATTATTATACTTACTGGTGTATTTTGAGAAGCCTTTGGTGACATTTCACCCGTACGAACCGGGGCCAATATAGTAGGGTTGTATTAATCTGTTCTCGGGCTTTCTCCATGTTCTTAGAGAGCTTTACTTTTTCCCACATGCGAGCTGGAAACGCACAGCGCTCAGCTGTCTTCATGTAGAGGTAACACACACCTAATAACAAGGCAGAATAAATCACGACAATATAAAAATAAAACCGCAATACATCAAACTGTTATTATAGCATAAGTGCTAAGGGGAGACCCACAAACCGGGATCTTAGAACAATCACAGCACTTGAATGTAATCAACGAAGTTGTAAAAATATTTTATATTATTTCAGTGTCTTTTGAAACAAAACATAACGTTTCTTTTGCTAAAAATAGTTAACAAATACCATTTTCTTCCTTGACAGTAGCGTACACAGAATTTGCAAGCGGACAGGACGAGCGGTTGCAAAGTCCCGTCAAGTTGTATTCGTTACGGCAAAAGTTGGAAGATGGCGTCGTCACCTTGTGCGAGCAGAACGAATGTTTGAGGACACCCCAAACCACCTGCAACAACAAATACCACCTTTTACTTAAAATATAGTTTTAAAATAAATGAAAATAGGCATCCACTTAGGCGGTATACATGGGAAGTCGCAAAACTGCCCTTGTTGATAGGTAACTCAATGCCACTTGATACTGAGTTACAAATGACGAGAGTATAAGGTCTCGTCACCAGCGCTTGAGACACTAGGTGATCTGGTGGTAGTTATCTGGAAACGTTTTCAGTACAGGAGAGTCGCAACATTTTGAGATATAAATTAAACAGAATCAAGATTTTTGCACACATATGATCTCTGGATGTGCAACCAAGAAACTCGGCAGCACTCTGTAGACCCTGTCAGTATCATCGATGTATATGTAGGGGGCACTACGAAGTCCCCAGCAGAGGAAAGGTTAAATCAGACTCTCTACACAATTTATATGTACATATTTTACAGTTGTTTTTAATTAATACTAAATACATTTCTAGGAAACGGGCGGTTGATTCTACGTTTCAAACAGAATTCGAACACGAATCGGGCCCGCGAGTGCGAAGATCATACTAAACGTAAATTTTCCGAGCTATAGTTGATTTAACTATAAAACAAAAATGACTTCACCAATGGGATTGAAAAACGCACTAAATAAAATTAGCGCAAAGTCTTCAAAGGACAACATCAAGTGCTGGCCATCTGCGGGGTAGTCTTAACGACACGTTTTGTACACGCATTTTAAGCGCCATTCATGAAGCTTTCTTATGAAACTGTCAATAACTATTAATGAGTGACCTCGTAACTATTCAGGCGATGACGGGAGGATCAATAAAATTGGATAACAAAGCGAAGAACCAGCCAAAAACTTGCTGCTTCATATCTATAAGTACATGCATATTGCCAAATCTCCGCGACTACATATTCGTTATGAAACATTTATATGAAAAACGAAATTGATTTGTGAATCAACCACAATACAAAATTCTGTACAATAGATAGTGTCCCAACGACAAGTATGTTGCCAGTGCGTACACTGAAGTAGTACGTCATGTAACACACACACACACACACATAAAGTGTATTATACTAACAATAACTTACGTCGTCACTTTGCATATTTGTATTTTCGTCTAAGGCTGCCCCGATAGATGATCACAGTGTTTCACTGAAATAATCTTCGTGAATTCGAATGACACGATCCGATCCTCGCACGTACACGTGCGCCAATGTTGTCATGCGGCGCCCAGCCTAGAAATGGATAATAAATATAAATATTAGACAAATGCCAGATACGTTCAGCTTCTCCTCGCACGGCCGATGAGTGGGTGAGGTTTTTTACCCATTGGTGTTCTTAACCTTATAGCTGTATTATTAAGTAACCAAGTGTTATCTAAAGGGCAGAGTTTGTATGAAAGAAAGTATTATAGTATTCTCTATCGAAAGTCGAGATTCCGGTTTGCGTGAGAATTTCATTTTCTACACTTTCCATCGTCCGCTATTTAAGTTGCTCATCCTTCCGAGGGTTATAGCGCGGTTGTTCTATCTGGATGTTGTAGTAGCGCAGTTGGTGAAACTTATTTTAGGGCAGTTTGGCTCCGAGCTTACAATGTCGATGAAAGCATTACATCAGAGTCTGGGAATCGCTATCAGAAACCTCCAACTGAGAGCAGTAAACAGGATCCACATTCAGTTTGATCCATTTCATCCTGCGGCCACCTCAATTCGGTATTTAAACAATCCGTTTTCTCATCTGATGAGAAAGTCAAAGTCAGCGAGTCACAGCGAATATATCGTGTTCTTAAAGTATAGAGCTTCAAAGATTCACGCTTAAATCTCGTGGTTGAATATAACAATTATTCACTTTGTTTAATATTTACTGTAGTACCTGTTTCTCTATTAATCTTCATCCATATTACGCACATCATTGTTGAATTGCTGTGTCGCAGTACGATGTTCTTCTTTATTGGTGCTTCCTACAATTATTCTGCCTCGAGATCAGATGACATACAGCAGCTTGTTTTAAATTAACAAACCGTTGTATTTTGTGGCGATATATAAGTTCGATTGAAAGTCAGTATAGTAGTAGGTTCAGAAGCCGGTTTATAAATGTAGCTATTATGTATGGTACTTTATTTAGCTCAGTTCACAAGGTGTTCACGATATATCGAAATTAAGTTAACTTCGGCCTATCTATCTGTTGAGTAGTGATTATACAATCATATTTTGGGACTTTTCCAGGGACTTCATGTTCGTCTTAAATACCGAAAGGGTTCGTCTCACAAACCCGTCGTGTTCAGTAAAGAATAGTGTCGTTTGTGACCGCTCGCCACCTCAAGTCGATTTCACACTAAGTAAGTGCTGACAAACATACCTCCTTTGCAGTCCTTTGGAGTCCTTTGCATTATACCGTTATAGCAAATTTTAGATCCTAGTTCGGATATAAAACGATTATGTCACAGCATGATATCAGTAGTGATTCCAACTTCGCCAAACCTGCTAATTGATCCCAAATTCATTTTTCTGCGTTGTATATTTTTTCTTTGTTTTTCTTTCAAAGCAATGGATCCTTAAATGTACTGCTCTTGAAATATGTCTGTGACCCTCGTTACTGGACATTCGTTACTGACTTAGTTTTCTGTTTCTGTTCGTTCAACTTAGTGAGTAGTTTGCGTCGTACTCATTTTGTTCAATTACCTTTACGTAATTCAAAATTATATAGACTACCTGAAATTGCGAAGGATAAATACGAGGGGCTGTTATCTAATTTTATTTCATCGTTATAATTGTTATTATAATATGATATCTTTTTTCAGTTGACGGGAAGAAATATCGTCTACTGACAGAGAATCTCACTCTGCTCGAACTGATTCAGCAGTTGGATGGAATCTGCATAAAGCACGATCCCACGCCCCCAGGGGTCGACTCCAATTAGAAGAAGTCAGCGAGAGAAAAAGGAACAGTTTTACATTTATGTTACTTATAGTACTTTTCTAAGGAAAAAACGTTTGTAGAAAATAAAATTTTGCGCACAGCGATACATTTGGATTTTCATTGCCACTTAAGTCTATATTTTCTAAAACAATTTCTAAATATATGGGGTGGCTCAAGTGGTTTTACACAATAAATAACAAATACGTCCATGTGTTGTCCCTTTGTCCCACCTTTCATCGAAGAAGCTTTTGCAAGAATTATTATTCGATAGTTGTCTGTACGGTTAGTGAGGGGAGTTATAACGAGGCAAAGCTCAAAGAAAATATCAAGGCAGATAAAAAGTGTGATTTTTTATTTGGAATTTAGAGACCTATCGAATAATTAATCTCAGACCCCCTCTTAATAGAGAAAATTGAAAATGGCGTCAATATTTTAAAAAAAACGGCAACATTTAGAACAACAGGTGACGTGACAACCACTGGAAAATTATGTCAGTTTGCTTCTCCCAAGACTTCACCGCTTTCAGGATGCTAATTCAATGTATCACCTTGTATTAGGGTAAAATAAAATTCGCTTTACAGTTGGGCAAATAGTTGGTTACAGTTCCCTTCCGTTGGTCATTTCCTATTGGTCTGCTCCTTTTCAGTGACTTTCGGCTCATTCCTCGTCGCTATTTCTCTCTTTCAATAATTATGCTCCCACGAATCAGCTAAATGCTTATACTGGACATATCTTCAATTTGTAGCACATCTAATACTGTCTCGCACCAATATTACACTACTTCCTTAAGAATTAATATATATAATACATATTGTACGATACAATCACGATATTTAGAAACAATTGTACACAATTATAGACTTCAAGTTAGAGCACGCTTGTTTTAGGTTATCCATTTTTAGTGACGGCCACCGCGCGAGTGTATTCGCGATGGCCCTCTTTATGCAATTTCAAGTGTAGCCTTAGATATAATAGGAAAAGTGAAATTAAATTGGGCTACTGCACTGTCCCGACATCACCACCCATTTTCATCAAAGGCGAATCCGTTAACCGCGCTCTGGCTTTATAGACTGGTGTGTGGGTGTGTATGTTTGTGTGTTCTGTGCGCGCCCGTGTTCTTCGTTGGGTTGGTGGTAATTTCCTTCCGCATTGTGCTGACTGCTCTATCCCAGGCTGTGATTGGAAACTGACGATGATCCCTGAACATTGTAGGAATTGCACGGAAGAAGATCTAAATATCCTCGACAACGAGCTAGCATCGGAGTCCCTCCTCCTCAGGTGGTGACGTTTAACTCGTGGGACATGGCAAAGACGTCAGCACCAATGGAGAGCAATTCCAAGGCGATGATAGTAATCGTCAACGGCGTAAGCTCCGCGTGCTGCTAAAGCTGGTGCTCCAGACTGTGCTGACTGTAGTGGTTCATTTAGTTCTGATATTAGCAAGTTTGGTGATGGCTGTGTGCCTGCGGTTGTACATACAGTATACGACAGGGGACTTGTTTTGGCTGAAGACGTAGCAGCGTAGCAGACGACGTCATAAAGAACTCTGAGGCCCCCTGAACCGCGGTAGCCGCAGCTGTAATATCGGCCGCTACTTATCAGTGAGTGTACAGTAGCAGCAGCAGAAACTTTTGTGCTGCAACTCTGCTGTGCTGCTTTTGCTATTTACCAATGAACTGAGTGGGCACACTCACGCAACGGGCTATCGCTGGCGCTACAGCTCTCCTTTTCAGAGCGACCGACTCAAGCTATGACTGAATAGTCAGACAGACAGACGGCAATGCGATACAGACTACGGACTATCCGCAGAACTAAAACCAGCAGAAGGGGAGCGAGCAGTCAGTGGATGAGCGGCTGTCAGGCAGAGGTGTAGCAGTCGTGCTGTAGTGTCTCTGTGGGTGTGTGTGTGTGTGTGTGTCCGTGTGACTATTGCGAGTGCTGCTGCCGCTGCCGCTCTTGCTCCTACTCCTGGTGGTAGTGGTGGTGGTGGCAGCAGCCGCGGAGACACAGATAGATAGACAGACAGACAGACGGAGGGACAGGTACCCAAGTATCCGACGAAACGACCCACGGACGGGCTGACCAGCTATAGCTATCTGTTTGTGTCCATAGTATATCTATATATCTATGTTTTTAGCTGGCCAACTAGCAAAGCTACTCCTTCGTTCACTACCTGGACGGAGTTCACTATCCAACGACAAAAATCAGTGGCATGAGAAGATGCAGTCTATTAGTTAGCCTTTTTGGTGAATAATGACACTGTGCCAGTGAGTCTGTGCGATCACACTTCCACTGTAGTGAGGTTACAGCTGTACAACGGTACTACAAGAACACAGTGGATGGCATTAGCGCCAATCAAAGCAGTGTATTGGGAGCTACAACAAGAAGCAAGAAAGTATTAACTAAGAACACCTTTACCGTGTTAGTGCCATCCCACGGATACAGGGAATTATCGCTGCTGGTTAGAGACACTGGTCGAAGTGCACATAGCTGAAGGGAGTCAGAGGAGATCTGGAAACAGTGGAACGAGAGCATAAGAGATGGTGGTGGTGGACTGGTGAGTGACTGTTCATGGTAGCCATCGTGGTGCCATTACTTCTGCTGCAGCTGTTGGTGTTTGTCTGTTCAGAACGTTGGTAGCTCCATAAAGGAGGCTACTACGATACCAGTGGCAGTAACACTACGAATAGTAGCGCCAGTGTCAATACCACCACATCACATCAAAAGGCAACGGCAGCAGCTGGTACTAACGCAGACAGATACTGCAGTGGAGATGCGAACAACGACTGACTGACCGACTAACGAACGGACGGACGTTTGGCATTGTGAGATGATGGCCAGCTTGGTGGCGACGCCACCGGTGATGGCTGATGGTTGATGCTACTGCTGCTACCACATTTGTTGTTTCTGTCTATTGCAGCTAGAACATAAAGCAGCATCACGGGACAACTGCGAGAGATCATCATGAGAAGACAGTGCCACTGTTCTGCTCTGCCGTGAATGCTTACACAGGGAACTAATACTACTGTCATCACCACCACCATCACTAATATCAACACGACGACTACGACCACTAGGCTGCTGCTACTACTAATACTATATCTTCTTTTTACAATCTTGTATTATCAGTCCTAACACCGCCGCAGCTATTAGAACTGTTTTTACAACAACCACTACTATTACTGAATAGTGGTGCGTAACGGTAGTAAGTAAGTCAACCAATTAACTATATCGATGCAGCAGTAGTGGCAAATGAAGCAATAAGAAAAATAATTATATTTATAAGAAGAAGAAGAAGAAGAAGAACGACAAAGGAAAAAGAAAGGAAGGAAGAAAGAAAATTTGAGAGTGACATTCGGCTACGAGAGACTCTGAGTGAAGTGGAGTGGAAGAATCAGTACGAGGAACAGCAACAGCCAAACCACCAGCACCACTAAAAGTTTATTGTTGTTGATGTTGATTAAATTTGTACCACCACTGCACTACCGCCGTTAAAACATCCGGAGCAGTGGTTGCAGTTGTTATTGCCGCTGCTGTGGTGATAGCATATCGTAGTAATTATAATCAATCCACCAGACTCCGAGTACTCCGAGTACCAACGAGTTTCCCTGTGTGCCATTCACTCTTCGTTGGGGATTCCAAAGGTCACTGTGAGCTACTGGTGGGCTAAAAATGACGCCGAGTCAATTCTATTAGTAGCTCTTATTGATATAATCAATCGATCACAAAATGAACAACATCAACAGTTATATCATCAACAGTAACATACTATTGTTGTAATTGCTGTTGGTAGCTATCGTGTCTCCCTCTTTCTCTCTCCTCTCCAGGAAGCGCAGTATGTTAGTGGATGACCGCTGCAACCGATTAGACAGTGGCAGCAGTAAAAGTTGTGCCGATGGCAGGAGTGGAAGTGGAGATAACTTCGATGGTAACTGAATGTGAATTGTTGGTGCCTCTGCGGATGGGTGTCAGTGCATGGCAATGGGTGTACTACAGTTAGCGGGCACCTGCAGCAGCTGGTTCCGGAGCGGAATTCTAGTGGGACAACCGTGCTGCGACACTTGTGCTGAAATTACCAACAGTCGTAAAAATCTTAATATTATTATTAATAATAAGACCAACCATCGTGTGTTTCATACAAGTAACACGAATAGCAAGGCCAGTAGAACAGATGCAGTGAGTTCCATATTGTCGTCGTCATCATCACCGTCATTATCAACGCAGCAATTATCGTTGTCGGGTGTCGCTGCTGCTGCTGCTGGTGACGGCCGTAATAGTAATTGTGGCGTGATTCCTTCTGCTGCTACTGTCGAGTGTACTGCCACGGAAAACAGTTCTGCTGCTGCTGCTGCTGCCGCAAAAAGATCAACTAAAAGTGCTGATTTTGATACAGTCAGTTCTACGTTCCGTTGTCATTCTGCTCGTTCGTTGTCGTCATCGTCGTCGTCGTTGTTACTTGACTCAGTCATTGGGCTTGCCGTCGTCACTGGCCAAACTGCAGTTGGCCAGCTGCAACGGTGGCCGTAGCGGCCCCAGCACCAACCCCTCCCGCTCACGTCAACTGCGATGCGGGGGCCGGCTGGTTGCTTCCTCTGCTGGCCGCTGCTTGGTCTCTTCTGGGGGGCGGCCCTCGGCTTCGTCGTCTGTGGTACAAGCGCCACCATTACCAGCACCACCAGTATCACATCGGTTGGTGGGGTCAGCGCCGCGACAACAAGTGCGACTGTACTCCTCCTGACCGCCATTACCGCCGGAAACCCCCAGACGGCCAGAGCGGCTTCGGCCTCCCAGCCGACGGCCACGGTGTCCGCCGAGCAGCCTCTACCAACGCCACCTGCCAACAGCTGTGGGGTGTGCGCGTACGGCCGCTGCGAGGCAGGCAAATGCGTCTGCAATCCCGGATTCACGGGAGAGGATTGCACTCGATGTTCGGGAAGGATCAGGTAGGATCAAGACACAGAACCTAGACATTAATCAACATAAACAGACAAATACAAGAACGACTGCACCGTTGCCAATACAGAGATTGTTGCAACTACTAAAGCCAGAGCACGACCAGACATTTGTTTGACGATTTTGGATACATTCAGTTCGTTACATTTCAAGCGTAGCTATTGCTAAATGTAGTAAACTAATACGTTGTTGTGTATAAGCTCGGTTTTTCAATAGATCATCGTCGTGTGAAATTTAGTATTCCAGCATAATTAATTAATATTAGATACCAATTCTCTCCGAAAGCGGTTTCGGAGTTGTTGACCGGCCACTGCCGTGTATCCATTGGTCACCATCCTTCTTGGTAAACAGACAGCCAACGAGGTGGATGGAAACACAGGCGAATGCTTCATTTCAGAAATCGGGAACGGACGAGGGTAAAAAAGCAACAGCAAGAGAAGACTCGACGTAGTTCGATGTCACCAAAGATCAACTTTTCCACTCATTGACCGTAACGGAGACTGTTTACAGTACTCAGAAAATCATACTATAATTATCACTGGAAACTTGGTAGCGTGAGCAGTTTGTCAAGTCAAACTAATATTATACAACGGTCTTATATGCCCTCATATAGATTGTTGCAGGATATGTGCACCCCGACCCAAGTGAAAGTTAAGGCAGCAACTAAACTCTGCCGGTTTTAACCGCCCAGCTGTCAATTAGGTTTATACGCTTCATCAGACTGTCATCTGTGACAAACATACTATTACTCCTGAAATAATACATTGTCGTTGTATTTCAGAGCATAGCAAAGTTATTCTGCAGGATTTTTTATGCTCTTGAAAGATTCTTATCAAGCCACTCTAATCACTTAGACAGTCATCGCGGAGAATCGCCATTTATCGATCCGTCGTTCGATCGGCTCAATATTTTTCCAGGATGCTAATCACGAACAGAAGTGGCTACTCAAGAGAATGAAAAATGAAGATGAAAGAGCCGAACTAACGCGTTACTCATCTCACCTCAGTTGCCTCCTATAAGTCATTGATCATGTGGTTTTGTCATGATGATCGATGCACCTGGATAATCATAGCACATGCTCAGATATCGACACAAATAGACCTAAACCGAGACGCAGAGAGAGAGAGACAGATAGACGACATCAATCTATAGTATGACATCCTGCTCAGGTTATCACATAGGGTCAATGGGCTGGGCTTTTGATCACATGGTGCTGCTGATCATGACACTCATTCATCGAACAAGGAAACGTGGTAGTTATCGCTAGAAATGTGATAATTCCTTTCTTTAAATTCTTCGTTTATTATATAAGTGTGTAATTTTACAAGTCCGCAGATCACGCATTCTAAATTCATTTAGAAATCAAACTTTTCTTGTATTATACCTGTCTGGTGACATTTGGACCCCCTCATCATAAATGTTTAATTCGGAACATTATATATAATACTACCGCGACTCGCTGCTATGCAACGCAAATTGCAGTCTCCTTTCATCAAAATGTATTAATTGATTGATTGATGCAAATAATGCCGACTTTGGACTGCGGTGATGAATGTTTACTGTAACACAACTCACAGTCTCAGAGTAGCCATTTATAAATGATCGAAGTTTTATAATTGATGTTTAACAACTTCGAAGGATCCAGCCGGGTTTACCTCCTGATATTGTTCCTTCAGTATGCACACAGGGTATTTCGGCATTTTCGCAAAGGTATATTAATATAATGAAAGGAAGCCAAGGCGAACAATTGCAAAAAAATTACACCGCTAGCAAACGCGGGAACAATAACGACTTCATCTGCTCAGTCGCTGAGCAACAAGAGTGAACATGTCGATCTATTATTGTCATGTTCGGTGAGTGCATGTGTGTGTGTGATGGTTTGTTTGTCAGTCTACTGTTGCGGCAGCAGTTACAACCAAAGACGCAGAGATAAAGTTAGAACGAACAAGAAGAATGAGCCCCTGTTGTGCTCAGTTTGGATTTCAGCTCCAGGGTTAACTTTAGCCGAAATAGTGCTTATCCGTGGCTCTCCAGCTTCAGCAACAATGACAACACCAGCAACAACATAAGTGGCTGGTGCAGCTAGGTGCTGCTTGATTCTGCTGCTGTTGTTGTTGTTGGTGGCTAGTTCAACTTTAGCGTAGCTAACGTTGCTATTGATGGCGTTGGTACCATAAAACCTACCTGGAGAGGGCAATGAATGAACTGACAAAATGTCGTGGAGCCCTCAACGTTTTGTCATAGTGACAGCCACTACCTTCATCGCCTCACCCCCGATGAGAAGAATGTAATGGTTACCATTTTTTTCATTGTGAAAAATAATATCTTCAAGTCGAGGATAAGAACGGCCATAGTGGTTTGCAAAGCTTTTGTGCATTTGTATGCGCCCTAAGGCAATCTAATCTAGTGAACTCATAGTGAAGTAGATGAGGGACAATAAAGTTTCCTTAAGAGTGAAGGAAACCCAATGCTGTACTGTCTGCTGCAGTGTCCATACTTGGGACAAGATCTGACTACTAACGTTGGCACATAAGCAGGGTTATTAGGGTTAGTACAGTGAAGTATCCTGGTTTAAAACGGGCGGGTCCTTTAAAAATGGTTTACAGTTTGCAGCCCTAAATTTAACAACATGTACCCCGATAGCGCATTTGGTGCTTGTCCCAAATTACCTTGTAAGATGGGCCGTCTTGGGACACCATAAATTTAAAATGGAGGGAAACTTCCTTTAAACTGTTTTTTTTTCATTGTATTGATAGCAACAGGCAAAAGGGGCCTATCGTTATCATGTCATAATTATAAGGCTTATGTTTTGTTCATTTGTGATTAACCATCGGCAGCGGTGATTAAATAAATGTCCTTGTATGATCTCAATTATGCAACTAATTTAGAATGTGTTATTGATCAGACCCATGTAATGCTCTTAATTTCTGAATATTTTCACGTATTTGACTTAAGCAAATCGTTAGCAGCGAAGGAATCTAATTTCTTCTGATTTGTCAATGCCAAACGCTACCACTTAAGTACAAAAATAACAATTAAAGCTTTTACATAAGTGTTCAAAGTTTTCTTCAAACGTGCGAAACTTGCCAAACAGATTGACTCGGAAACGGGCCATTCAATGAAATCTCTGTTCTCACTATTTTATTGGCATAAAAACAAGCGCTTAAGAAAATATTGTTGTTATTATTTAAGAATGCTGCGGCTTCCTTGTCGATTATCAACCAAAATTAAAGTGTGTCACACCGAGTGCATTCTATTTATTATTATTGTTATTAGTATTATTATGTTTGCATCCACAGAAAACGGCGACTAACAGTCAAAGCTTAGATGAAATTGTACGCGTGGCGTTAACGACCACGTGTGTGGCCACTGCGAAAGTTTCTCACCTTCCAGCATAAGATTATTTTAAACGTTTACAAACAAACAATAAACGATTTTGACTTCGTTGTTGTTGCTGTCGTTCCGGTTCACTTTATACATGAGGCGGTAAGATTTAGTCATCTCAGTCTATGAATGTACTTATTTTATGTTTATTTATATTATTTTCTATACTAATAATATTATTATTTTCTATACTGGTCATAGTCTTCAGATGAAGGTGATACCGTACGTTGGGTCCAAAGCTTCATTAAGCTCCAAATCGAAGCATCGCAATTGTTGTCACTGTTGTAGCTGTTAATAATGTTCATATTGGCCAGCTATCTCGGTCTGACACGATCTATTATAGATAGTAAAATCAATTGATTGTATCCAGATATTATTTTCATTATAATATAAATATAGGAGACGCCATTCTGGAAGCATCGTGCTCGTCTACTGTTTGCCCAGGTGTGAAAATATAATAATAATATGTTATACGAGGTCAATAATATATAATAGGTCGATATGGTCGAATCATGAGAAACTTTTTTCAGTCATTACTTATTCATTTAAGTCTAATATATAGTAACGAGTCTTGAAAGACTAATCCTAATTTATCCATTTGGTCATTCATCACAACGACTGAACAAGCTTGGATCACAGTGCTTTGGAGTATTTCATCGTTAATATGTAAACATTCCACTGTAGGCAGACATTTTAAGCATATAAGAGGTAATGTGAGGAAAAAATAGTGCTAAATTATATTCAGCATTTCCAGTTCAGTTAGAGGCAAACAGCTAATGTTGGTTGTAAGTCAGCCCAGGAGATTTATTAGTGCAGTAGGGAAGGAATACGTTGAAGCATCAAGAAAATGATTGAAGTAGGTATATTTATCTATGAAATCATTCACGTTAAAGTGAATGTAAATTGTTTTGTTAGGAATATGCAGAAATACTTTTTGGCCTGGTCAAATTGAACCGACACCCACCTCCGGGGGTGTTTTTCGACCACCATTATTATCTTATCTCCATCAGCGCAAAGAAGGTGCGCATATCTCGCCGTTACGAGAATGTCAAATACCCGCTTACGTAGGATGTCTGTCTAGTCCCGTTGGTTCCAATTAAACTTCCGTTCCTTTGAAAACAAATACAGTAGGAAAGAGAATCTGTTAAAGGAGTGATTGGTGCATATACGAGTGTATGCTTTGAATTGCCGTAAACGTACATACCTTTGGAACAGAAAATATGCAAACTCGAGAGAGATAATTAGCTTGGTCTCTAAATGAGGTAACGTCCACTTGGTAACCTCAATAGCGCCAAATTTCATATATATATATATATAATTTTGAAATACCGTAATAATATTCCAATTATTTATTTAAATCCCTACATCGAAGCGCTCGCGTTTTTATTTTTATGTCAGGCTTGATGAGGCACAACATATCTGTAGATCTCTATCTTGTAATGAGTTAGTATTGGTTATATATCTATATATTATCTATATTATCTACTTGACAGAAATATTAGTCGAGCTATAATAGATTGGTCGACAGAAGTTTCCGCAACAGCAACAACAGAAAGGCGCAAGCTTTAACCACAGCCCGATAACCTCCTCTACTTGTATACACACACAAACGGAACGTTGCTTACTAATTCACTTATTTTGTTGTCCATCCGTATTCATATGGACACGGCCGTTTGGTCACCATTTGGTCAGTTATTGACACATTAGCTGTCATTGACCTCACTGTGGAACTCATTCGCGGTTGTGACCAACGTCTTCGGAGCGAACAGCGTCATGCTCCTCGATTGATAAGATGGCCAATTCTTCATAATATCCGTGAAAATTGACACAGACTGCGAACAGTGTTGCTTACGGGATGAACCAAGCTTCTAGACCAAGGATGTGGCACACCTGTCTACTAAAATAAAAGCTAATCACGGATCATTCCCTTTTGCGCGGCTTCAGAGAGGACGAATACATATAGGCAATGTTGCAGTTCAATTCGGCTTCCCCGTAGTTATCTTCCCCGTAGATTGTTTTATTATATAATGTATTGTAAACATGAAGGCTCCCACACGCACGCACACACATACAGGTACATCAATCATTGTTTACAATATTACGTGATGATATTTCTGACGTCACTATTGTTGTTATAATTACAGCAGCATTTAGGTACAACGCTCGAGCAATCATGATGATCATATCAGAAGGAGTTTACCTATATTGTGCCAAAATTGGGAAAGGATGAGCTCTAGAAAGGATAATTAAATTAAATAAGAACACGCGAGTAACAATTAAGCGTTGTCTACCCGAGAAAATTATTGGTACGATGATGAATGATCTTAAATCTGTACTGGCTTGTGTTGCACTTATATTCTTGCAATCACCATGTTACTCACTCAAATTATTAATTTGCCTTTAATTATATCTCATTCAAAAGGAGAGTCATTCCTTAGAGTTAGCTTGAATTTATTGTTGATAGATGCACAATGAACCTTAGTCAAAAGCTTGTACAAGCAAGGGGGATTTCGGTTGTACGGGCGGCTTCTGGGCGCTGTTATGTGCGAGCGAATTTTAGCAGACATGCATACATTGTCGCATGTTAGTCAACTTAACGGCTTTCATAAACAACCATTATTATAATACAACGATCGTCATCTGCATTTTTGAACGTGAGAATTATCTTTCACAAAGATGTGATTTCCAGGAAATAGTGTTCAAGTCAAATCAAGTCTATACACGAAAACAGTCAATATATATATATATATATATATATATATATATATATAGTGGTGTGCATAAACTTAACGCACCTCTGTATTTCAACAAATCGTTACAAAGAATACACGTTTGAGGCATTTATTCTGTATCAGATTAATGTACGTGTCAAATAACATACACACCACAAAGAACAGCGCATATGACGTCGCATGCAGCCTGCTACAACAAAATGATAACGCACCCTGAGTTATCGACGGTCAATCGACAAATGTGCATGGAAGTTCACTGGCTGATCTTTCGCGTACTTCCTTTAGACTTATTAGTATCATACGTCGACGGACTGTGTAAATAATTTTGCAGTACGCGAAGACTTCTGCCAATTTCTCTGGCAATTGCAGCCTGGGTCTTTCCTGCTCGGTGTAAAGCAGTAATAACTGCTTTCTTTGCATCAGTAAGGCTCGAAGCGTGTCCCATGACTACAGTACAGCTTTAATGCTCAATACAAACTTTATTAATTCAGCGAGAACATTCGATAATCATTTTGCACAACCGAAATATGACACTTTTTATTGGAGCAGGCTGCATGCGACGTTACAGGCGCAGATCTTTCTGGTGTGTATGATATTTGACACGTATATTAATCTGATACAGAATAAATGCCTCAAATGTGTATTCTTTGTAACCATTTGTTGAAATATAGGGGTTCGCTAAGTCTGTGGACACCACTATATATATATATATATTTCTATGCAAAATGAATTAGCTACATAGTATCCCAATTTGAACAATATAACACTTGCTGCCCAATTTAATAGCTCACTGTAATTTTTATGAATCTACTGGCAACGCTAACGGTATAAAGCAATATGGCCATTATTTTTGGCTTTTATTGTGTTGCAACCGGAATATTTGGAGTAATTTCTATTCATTGGAGGCTTTCCGCGTTTGTTTTTGAGTCAACTTTCAAGGGCAACGCATTATGAGCATCAATACGTGTGTTCTCATCTCCCAGATGGACTTAGTCACTCAGTATATATCTATATATATATAGTTCGAATCAAATTCAAACCACGCATATATTTATGGAACATGAAGCGAAATCGTCGGGTACGTATTAACTGCACTACCTGTACTAGTGATTGAAAACAATATTTTTAAGTAAATGAGTGGTCACCAAAGTGGCCGACCGCACTACGACGATATTTATAGATTCGCAAATGTGACTATTCGCATATACGTACCCACCGGGGCTGTATGAGAGTAATATAAACGTTTCTGCCTGCCGTTTTCTGCGTAACTAAATCACTGGTGGTGGCTGCGTCTGTTTTTACGTAGTCGTTGCTGCCATTAATGATGATGATGATGGCCATGATGGTGATGATGAGGGAGGTGGTGCTGCTGCTGCTGGTGTCGACTGTTGTTGCTGTTACTGCTGCTGCTGGTGTCAATGATTTCCGGGTGTTGCTATCACGAGTCGTACTAATGCTGTTGGCGGTTGTCGCCACAGCGTCACCACCGCCATAACGGTCGATCGCACATCGATGTCCAATGGATATTGGGTGGACGAACGAAAATTATACCATCATCATGATTATCATCGTTATAATTACATTCATGTTAACGATAATGATGATCATGAAAACGGTTTTCCGTTTTCATTCCTCAGACTGTTGAACCTTCGTGCAGGAGCGTTGTAGATGTTGTCATCGGGCTTCATATCATATCCGCTTATTTGTATTGCTTGAATATTATTATCATTATTATTATTTGTAAGTAGTATATGTCCATTCTTATTTTTTTTACCCTTCGGCCAAATATTGTGTCGGCCAAATATTTCCTTCAGCATCTCACCGTCAACAGGGGGACTACCAATATTTGTGATGTTAGAGTAGACTGACTTTGGCTAACCGAAATGCGTCGAATAGTAGCTGTTCATGTGATTCAATATAGGGACATTTGGATTTCGCAGTTTATCTTTTTGAACAATTGTGATTCATGAGACAGCTTTACGCAATTGTTCGCCAATTATATGTAATACAATACTTATATACATGCGTTACTATTCACTAAAATATTACAGTGAAGTCTACATTTTTTGTACCATACGAGTTCTATTATAACCATGTATTGAACTAAAATTTACTTCATTCAAACTAGCGACTATGTTTCATTCATTAAACTATCACAGTGCAACGCTGAAATCAATATCTTACATTTGAATCATGAGCAGACAGGCTATTCCTTCGAAGAATGAGCCATATCTGTAACGGAAATACATACAATAGTTAATCTAATAAAATTGGATCGATACATTATTTCTAATCCTTCTCAGTTCATTGGATAGATTCTCTAAACGTGAAACCGCTCGCGGTTCGATCACTAGGCTGAACTGAATGTTCTCAATATGCACTTGGCCCTATTGTGTCCCTTGCGATCAGGTCATGATTTACGTTGAATCATTATTGCCGTGTCCATATGTGATATATCGTGTCTACTAGAGAGGGTAACGCCGCTCTGAGGGCATATATATTATATATTTTCCATAACTAAATGATGAATGTAATATACCAGTAATAATTTATGTTGTAGCAAAAACAACATATTACTCCAAACCTTCTGCTTACTGGTTCCGGTGGTTCCATTTATTTTTAAATTTCAATAGCCCGCATAATATATTTTATATAGATAATTTAAATATGCAAAACTACGTTACTAATTGACATCATAAAACGGTACAAGGTTGATGAGTTGCATCGCCTCGCTATGTTTAATAGCACAGTCATTTATATTTTTTCACGAGGAGAGGCAGATGCAGGTAAAAACTTCAATGCTCTCCCAGTGTCTGGGGATTTTACGTATAATCTAGTTTAGATATATGGGACATTCATCCGCTTTTTGTCTTCGAAGATCTCATATTCAGCGTAGACTCATGTTGCTATAATATAATAACACTTGTTATAGTATTAATTCCGTTGTTGACTGAATGTGTACCAACGTACATCCTTATTTCACTTAAGGTTGCACTAGTAATTATGATTATATTTTGCGATAATTTTGATGTGGAGTTACATAAAATGTAGGTGGCCAATACTCTTGCCTGAAAGGGGCTTTTTGGACGAAATGTATGTTATGTGTAGGTAATAGGTCTTATAGAAAGCTTCGATGAGGTTTGTCGCTTCTCCTCGCACCTTCTTTAGGTTTCATAGCTAAATTGCGAACGCCGCTTGCGTCATGTCACGCCGCCGCCGCCTGATGCGATAACTGTATAGTCGACGCGACACGCTTTCCGTATTTTGCTTCTATCCAATGAGCTAAAGAAAATGTTTGCCAGGGTTGATCGGGGGGGGGGGGGGGGGTTGAACGAAGCCAGAGAAAACGCTTAGTGGTTGCTCAGTCAGTGAGGAACAGGGAATCCATTGTGAAGCATGAAGGTGAAGTGGTGAAACAGTCCGTGTGTATCCGCGCTATCTGCGAAGACATTCGTGTCTATAAGATCTACGTCTGTCTGCGTTACCGAGTCAAACAAAGTAGGCCAGAGACCCGGCTGAACGAACGAACTAACGCACGAGCGACTCTTTAGCGAAGTGACCACGAAGCAACGATCAAGTGAATCTGGTTAGGTATAATACAAACAGCACTGTACTTCTTGTATAAGTGATTATTAAGCGTTGGACTGTTATATTAGTTAGCGCCACGAAGTGTCATAGCCGAGTAAGGCTGTACCGTCTTGTCTTGGGAACACACACAGGAATGGCAGCAAGGAAATAAATTAAGAATACACATTATAGTAAAAATAATGATAGTGTAAAATATAATAGTTGTATAATTATAATTCGTAATGTTAGCCGGGTGGAAAAATGAAGGGAGAATTTTTTAAGGCTCGCTGAACGAAAGTTCTCTTTCGTTCAACCCGTCATCCCATTGGCGAAATTAAGTTCAATAAATATAAAACACTATACATGATCTACAGTAGCGGCACATTTCAAATGAAGGTAAACAAACATTTGTCGACGCTTGATACGAAGTGAACGTTGCATTTGTTGCTATTCATACTTGCCTAGAATACTAACTTCTCCTGATATTTCTACATACACAATGAACAGGAAATGCAATATTTATTTTCAGATCAACCTTGTTAAGAGAAACAATAGTAACGTATACCAAAACATCTAATAGGTAAAATCATATTATCTCACACGGTAGCGTTTCTCGATGATGCCTATTCAGGTATTTGTAGCTGTTAGCCTTGATAATGGTGTCATCATGGTACAAATGTTGCAAGAAATAACGATACTATTACCGTATCCGAGACATACGAGTATCAACTCCACTACACATTTCTAATGCCAGTAAAGGAAAGTAACCACCAGCTGGATAGGACTTGACTCTTCAGAGGTGTTAAATCATAAAAATTAAGGCTTCTGCTCACAAAATTGGAGGTTTCTACCGTGGTCAAACATGCAAATATTATTTACCTTTTTTTAGTACATAACATACCCTTTAATTTTTGTGTACTACAAGCAATATCTCCCACGTTAATAGACGCATTGAGGAATGCAGTCTATGAAATAAGGCTCTTGGGTGGCGACACAGCTAGAAGATACGAGTTAGAAGAATCTCTCTGAGATAACTCGCCCTATTATAAGCCCCTCTCTATAGATAACTATATGCCCACAGAACCGTTGGAACATAATTGCCCCTTTGAACAGCACCTAACAAGGCGTTTTCGCTGTTATGGTTTGCACGTCTGATCGCTGTCAAGTGCGAAGTATGAAGAAGCGAACGTCACACGGCTCGATCTGCTGATCCGTCTGTAAGGGGTAATGAGATATACGTGGGTGTTTGGGATTCTCGAGTCACAGAAAAGCTCTAAAAGCAATCTTCGCTTCAATTAGGAACTGTTATATGTTGTTAATGACATGTTACCGCTTTCATGGGTATGAACCGTCATCATAAAGGTCCTGAAGGTCGAATACTGCTTAATAGTCTATCACACTGACACGACAGAGAGACGTTCGTCTGTTGTTGCTTTAAAGTGAAGCAATCTACAGGTAGCATCTTCTATTATAACGCTACAGATAAAGACTTCTTTACATTTTAATACGAAGACTTGATGACGCTTGAAACATAGTAAATCATACGTTTTTTTTTGGCTACAATAAATGTTTGTTTTCGTTCAAAAATGTAATCATTGTGATTTAACTATGATGAATGTGTCCTATTACCTTGAAAAAGGGTGCCGAGCTAATTCGAATCAACTCATACTTTCAATAGAATTTTGTCATTTATTTATGGTCTGAATAGAGATACTAAAATAGCGAAGTTCTCCTCCTTCGGAGGTTCTTCGTACAGGAAGTGTTTTGTTGTGAAATATAATATAATTGTGTTTGAAGAGCCAACGGGATGTGTGTATAAGCTTTGCGGGGTTACAGGTACACTATATAATCAGTATATAGCTGTAATCATTTCTTCGGTTTTAATGATAAATTTAAATTTAAGAATTTTATTTAAGTATCTAATAAATTATATTTTATCGATGTTGATTAGGTTGAACGCGACGTCCGGCTTTATTACGTCCGGGGTGGGCAACTACACAAAGGACATGAAGTGCACCTGGCTCATCGACGTCACTGGAGATCACCTCACTGGCTCTGAGCCCGGGTCCGACGCCGACGGCCTGGAAAACAGCCTCGTCGATAGCAGTGGACCGGGAAGTCCCAAATCGATGATCGGTCTTCAGAGCAGTGTCGGCAGTATCACAAACCCCGTTCAGCGGAACCGGACAATCAGGCTTCGACTGAATCGCTTCGAGACGGAGTGCGGCTGGGACCATCTATTTGTGTTCGATGGTGACTCCATGTTTGGCCAGATGATCGCCGCCTACTCGGGAACGCTCGTGCCTGAACTCGCCGGGGAGACAGTTCCAGATCTCGTCGCCAATTCGGGTACGAATAATAACCACATATTGCAATCGAGTAAAGCCGTGATGAATTCGTCGAGTTTGGTGTATTGTGCATGTGGAAGGGATATTCCTTTTATGTGTAGGCGAACCTCGATTATGAGCATTAGCTAATATTCATTTCAACAGTTTCGAAGCTCGTGTTGGAATGCAATTATATATAGATCATTAGCTTTAATATCGAACAAAAATTATAGATAAAGATTTATAGATTTTACTATTCGATAACAATATTACGCGGAACCATGTAAAAAATACTGTCACAGTGTTTTGGGTACTCCAAAACCAACACAGGGAAAAAATACCATAAGCACTAGATGTAATCAGGTTTTAAATCATTAGGTTACGGTCTGGGTTTTCGGGTGAATCTATAGTCTTGTTATATTTTTTACTATTTGGATCTGGCTAGCACCTGAACACCTATGTTTTCGCCAATCATGCAACGGTAAGAAGTCCCTTCCGGATGCATGCTAATAATAAACATAATGTCATCTGCCTAAAGAACCTTCGACTACCTGCACGTCAACTAACGTGTTCGAAAAAATGGCTTTTTCACGGGGGCGGAGGGGAGAGGTAAAATAATAAACAAGTTATTATTATTATTATTATTATTATTAAGGAAATGGGAAGTCGGCGGTGTGTTAAGGCAGAAATCTTTCAGAAGGAAGCAAGAGCTACTGCAATAAATGAGCAGTTTGTGTCCCGTCATATTATATTCTGCCATCTATATATCGCCATCACCGTCATGTTCATTGTCCGTATTTAAAACGAGGAGCAGAATCTTGTGCGAGCCGGTTCTTGTCTCGTCTATTGGTGTTTTTTTTTCTGCAAAACGCCACCCTTGACTTGACTCTGCTGTAGTCCGATAGATAGGAAGAAATACAGTTCTTCACACTTCATGCTTTCAGATCTAACGAGACTATTGCCTCTATCCGAACAGCAAGCCACGAACAGCAAAGTGAAGCTAGCCACCCTTGCTGTTGGTTGCTTCGCGTTCAAGCGTGCACAACAACAGTTACTATAACACAATATGTTTTATTTTTGTCTCACAAAGATTGAGCCGCCACGGCCTTAGATCTAAGCTTCATAGTTTTGAAGAAGGCTATCCTAAGTCAATGATGCAACCTGGGGCTGTTTAGAAAAGTTACAGTTGGGTAAGGTATGTCTACCGTTGGGAAGAAGCTATCTTCACAGTTAGGAAAAATATAGGCTTACAGCTCAACCTCAACAGCTCTCAACGTACCGTTCTCTTAACTGGAAACCGTTTTTTTTATAACTGTATATTAGCGCTCGTCCATTTTGCCAAGCTTACCCTTGCCTTCCACGGCATAGGGACGAGTAGTAAAAGCTGTTACTTTTAGGAAGTGCATATAATAAGAGTTCAGTCAAGCTAAACGTTCATTTTAAGATATAGAACATGTGAACACTAACTACAGGGGGACATTGGTTACGCCAAGTGGTTCTTTCATATTGCGCGACAATTATAGTAAACACTACATGACTAGTATAATTCAAAGGTGAAAATATATGGCAAAATTATATATATATATATATATATATTTGCAGTTTTCTTTGCTTCCTCCCCGCCCTGAACCCAGTCAAGCAGATTTTATTGTGAACATAACTGCCTAATAAGTTGTTGGTACTATTAAGTCGATTAATTAAGCGAAATTATTTTTCCTTCGATGAGGCCTTCAGAGCAGTTTTCACTGTTATTAACCTCCGCGCATTTGTCAATTGTATTATAACAAGGTTCACCATATGGACTACCGTGTGCGTCAAACATAAGCTACTAGACCATAGAACTGGTGATAACGATAAAACTGGGGAAATTACAGATACAAGAAAGTATTTTCAATAATAACTGCAACTATAGCCATGCAGATGAGCAGCAGAATGTTGCGAACTGTTCACGGAGAAGAAGAAGAAGTAGACTCCAATATTTCTACAGCGCATTCTGTTCTAAACCAGATTCGAATGATAATGTAATAAGCCTATTTAGTAGAAAGTTGATGTCAAAACAGTGACGGTTTGTTCGAAATCTAACGGAATATTTTCTATATATATATATATATATATATATATATATATATATATATATATATATATATATTTATATATATTAATGGTGGGAAGGTCCTCTGGAAAAGCACAATGGAGGGCCTCGAGACCGTGAAGTGAATGAACAATAGTTATATCAACCAGGTCTCTTTTTCTGTAGCTTCGTCGAGTCGGAAATAGTGATGCTATTGCCGCTGTTTGAATAGTAGCTTCTACTGTGGCAAAAAAAACCGATGGACAGTTTTTATATGAGTCATATGTCTATGCATAATTAATACTGTAAACTACGCATTATCTCATTTAATATTGAGCTGTCGTGATACTGTAAACGGGCCAACCTGTTAATCTTGTCTAATATTCAAAATCACACGATGAACGGGTGTATACTGTATGATGCGAAACCGTTCTATTATCGAAACATGTTTCGCTTTTTTTGTATCCATTTGAGAACCAGTTTTTGAACATGAAGTTTGTCTATTTTGTCTGTTTGAGGTAATTATTATATTTGTTAAATTGTACCACGCCGTGCATGGTTGATTGGTGTAAGTCACCTTGTTGTTCTTACTCCGTTAGAGTCATCCGAATATATCCCATGGTATTTCATCAGCTCATTTAAGGTATCTTGATAGAGTTCTCCCGTTCGTTCTCTACCGAGTGAACACCGATTGCAATAGGTGTGTCCAGAATTTGCAAAACGGGACATTAAATCTGTTGGCGACACCGAGAGCCCACGATGACCAATATACATATGCATTATATGTAGTCACATATTCCGTTGTACCTATTTGACTGTTTCGTTAATGTTTCCCGCTATAGAAACTCAATAGGGCGTTACATACAGGCCACTCCCACCGCCTCCTCACATTGCCATCATTGTACGATAATGTATCGCTTGGCCTATTGACATGGTTCTCCTAAGTGTGCTAACCAGTAGCAGCATCTGCGTCAGCTTCAGTCAATTTGTGGCCACAGACATTAGTTATGTTCCCTATGTTGATTCTCCCGCTTTGTCCTGTACTTAATAACAACAACTATAAACAACTACAAATGGAGAGTGGCATATATTGTCTGGAGTGATGAAGATGATTGTCAGCAGTGAATGAATGATTGAAAATAGAAGGATGACAGATTGAATTATTAAGCGACGTCTTCGGTGCGGCTCACCATCAAATAGCAGTCACCAACATGAGGCAACAATGCACCACTGTTGATAAAAACATTCTTCTAAAAGTCTGCTGATTGATTCGTTCGTTCATTCGTTTGGGTGAATAGCTATGATGGGTGGGTAGTTTGCTAGCAAGTGAATGATGTAAGGACATCTTCCGACGCAAAGGAAACTGGATAAAAATAGTGATGATGGGGGTCACGGCATCAGAATAACTAATATCTAATATTATACTACAATTGTCGGAACGATCCCTTTTCATCCCAGTGCTACTACCTATCTCCAATAAATAGAATGGGGAAAGTTGTAAATATCCTATTGGTAGTACTCATTGGTGTATGTAAGGAGCTAGAAGCTCTGTGTTAATGAGTAAAGTGATGTGTGTCTGTTGCTGTATACGTTATGATGAGTAGAGACATTAACCATTCATTGCTACACATTAAAATACAAACTATGTTTGATGAAGTGGGAGCATACGACTTCGGCTTCAACCTCGGCTCCCACTTTTTTGAAAACCGTAAGGTCTCGTTTGCTTCCGCCTATCCCATATATACGATATTGTATCTCTTTACCCTACTCCTGCCGACGACCAAAGAGGAGTTGTCTAGAAAAAAATGTTGACCCTATCCTATGGTGACAAACGTGTACGTTCGTCTGATAGCGGTAAATCACGATCTCTGTGGGGGCGAAAACTGTTGAGATGCGTTTTCTGTAGCACAAACGGCGCTACTGACATTGTTGATATTTAGTGGTGAGCATTTCGTAATCATATTTATGGATTTATAAATAGTTACATATAGTTCATTGTATGTTTCTCGGGAGCGTAGCACCTTCATAATTTTTTTAAGCCAAATTGGATCAATGAAGTGCTTAAGAGTACTAAGAATTAATTGGATGTACCTTTTTCAAATGGGTTTATCGATTACATTCGCTTTATGGGTCGCTGCAGGGAATGATGGTGTATCATTGACAATGATGCTAGCTTGGTCTTTTAAAAACTGACAGACTCGCGTTACATCTAATTAGTCCTAATGCACCTGATTTCGAATCCTGACTAAATCAAGATCTCGTCTTGATTTTGTCGGAATTTAATCTACTGTTTTGTAAAATACAGGAACCTATATAGTTACTAAATCCTGTATGTAATAATCCCTATATATTGAGTAATTTGAAATTTTTAGGAAAGGCGTTCATCCACTTTTATTCGGATGCGGTGTACAACATGAGCGGGTTCAACATCTCGTACTCTGTGGATAGGTTCGTACAATCTAGAATACAATGGACGCAATACCTGCAATTTAAATATTATATATACTATATAATAATAATAAGTCGACATTTGACTAATCGCGAATTTGTTTATATGCAGGTGCCCGGATGACTGCAGCGGGCAGGGAACCTGTGAAGAGCAAACCGCAACTTGCGAATGCAGACATGGCTTTACCGGTAAGCAGAATTGTACTCACAGCCTATACTTTAGTTCGTTCTGTAACTCATCTGATCTGTCTGCAGCTGACAGTGCTATATATATATATATATATTAAGTGATTAGTGACTTACCGTGGGTAATATGTATCATAATGATGGATATTTTTTATTATGATGAAAAAGCTCACGTGCGCATATATTTGATCCAGGTGAAACATGCAACATTCCGGTTGCTACCAAAGAGACAGGTCGCTCCTCAACAGCGACCCTTATGCGGATTGCGGGTGGCGGTAGAGTTCTTCAGGGCAGGGCTATGCATCAAGCTGTCGTATTTAATCATTCCATGTGGGTGTTTGGAGGAGAGTTCTTCAGTTCGGCCTTTACGCAACGCAGGCATCTCGAAGTCGCCAGGTCAGTTGACTCTTTGACTTCATAATAATAGACGCTTTGACTTTTTGGACTGTTCAGCTAATACATCTGTTTATTTTCCCCCCTTGCCTTTGAGACCTTGGGCGGGCACGGCCCTCTCACTGCGAACTTCCTCGAGGGGGTCTACCATAGGCTGATCCGCGCCACCGGGGACAAGCGCGCTGGCTCTTTCCTCCTGCAGCGGCTGTCCCTCGCCGTGCAGAGAGGCAATGCCATCGCCTTCCTCGGAACATTGTCGTCCTCACCCCCCCCCCCCCCCATAATCCCTAGAAATCCCGCTTTGACTTGTACTTTATAAAACAAGAAGTTCAGCCATATCGTTCTCAATAATTGCATTGAACTCTTAATAACTAATTGTTAAAGAGATGACAACCTTTACAGGTTCAGCCATAATATCATCAATTGCAGGCAAATATATCAAACGCCGTTATATTATTGCTGTGTTATTATGTCTTCATTCTGTTGCTGGTATTATGTATGCTGCCTTTGCCACCAGGTATGATTTCCGATCGAATCAGTGGAGTGTTGTGCAGCAGCGCGGGACGAATATTCCTCCAAATACGTACGGACACTCTTTAGTGTCGTACAAGAATTCAATGTACCTCTATGGAGGAGCGCACACATTTGATACAAACAACGTAACAAACGCCCTGTGGCGTTTTGATCCAGCGCGACTGGAATGGGCCCAGGTGTCGCACAAAGAAGCGAGGGTAGATTGCCACCTGCCAACGCCACTTTGTCCACCTGTTCCTGCTGTTGGACATGCTGCCGTTATGGTGAACCAAAGTATGCTTGTCTTCTTTGGATATCATCCCATATTGGGCTACCTTAACATGGTGCAGGTACGTGGTAAAAATATTACTATTATCTACAGACACGGTGCAGAATTACGTGGCCTTGGAACAAACGAGACAATATTCTGATCCGCTGGATACAATAGATCATCATTTTATTTGAATGGAATATCGAAAATTCAATTCAGTTTCCATTGACGTTAAGATTAGGTGTTGGGCCGATCGAACTCTTTCTAACTGGCGTCCCTATGTGACGCATTTGGTGATCAGAGAACCGGCGGTTGTCCTTCTCAACGATTAGCCCTTGTGATACAAGGGGTTATGTGGTTATGTGACTTCGGTGTTGAGAACCCTTAGTGGCAGGCTTATTTATTTGTGTGTGATGACGATGTAGTGATTATATTATGGCACATTTCGAAAAATAACTTACATTTTCGTAAACAAATTTACTTTTCAAAAAAATTTTCTTTCCAGCCAATACTTTTCTGGAGGAAGGATCCTGATAGTTGTCAGTGGTTCTTTTAAAGTAATGCGAATGCCAATTCCTTGTTGGAGTACCAAGCGGGCTCCGAAAACGTATCTGTTCTAGTTGTTTGACTGAGAACTCATTTTACCAAATCAAGGATTGTGTTAATTAGTTATTCATGTATATTATTGTTCGTAACTTTTTATGTCTGCTTAATCTAAAGCTGTCAGGAAAAAGAAGAAACATCTTTTTAATGGATATATCAATTCATTCTCCTTTTTCGTTGTTACTTTATTTCAGGAGTACCGCATTGGCAGCGTGAAATGGGAACTGGTGCAAACGATAGGCGCTGTAGTGAAGGGCGGATTCGGCCAGACCGCTGTTTATGATGAAAGAAGTCAACAGGTTTTAATATTTGGAGGATACCACTCCACGGTACGAATAGGAAACACACTTTAATTGGCTTGAAATCGAAAATGTTTATAATAAGAAACTTTTATTAATCTACTGAAAAAGTCATTTCCATCACACTGATGGGTATCTAACTGTCATGAATGGCTGTCATTTTCAGGGCAACGCGGGCGCAGTTTTCGATTATTTATATTCATATCGGCCGTCGACTCGCTCATGGTCAATTCTACGCCCATCAGGGATTCATCGCTATTTGCATTCAGCTGCTTTACTCGACGGGGTAATGCTGATCTTCGGCGGGAACACTCACAATGACACCAATCAACAATCGGGAGACCGTTGTTTCGCAGCTGACACCCTAGCGTATGACGTCGGTACGTCTCAAAAATCCCCTTTTGGTTTGAATGGCGTTCCTGGCCAACGATGAAATGGGGGCTGACTAGTAATATAAAAATATAATTGTAACAAATGGTGTGCTGGTATCATAAACTGAAATAGGTACTCAAGCTCGCATGACCAACATCTTAACCACTATACTCAAAGTTATTATAGATAACTGGAGATTGAATTTGGGTAATATGAGTATATCGCTACAGTACTCCCAGGTTCAAACATTATTATATTTGACGAACTTGAACATGTAATGATGTGATATACATCAAAGTGGCCATCGCTTAATTTAGTGTATACATAGCAGCCAAATAATAATATTACTCCTTGGCTGCTCATTTATACCCTGTTATATAATAAATAGAATAATAATACTCTATAGTCATTTGCAACAGGTTATGGATATTATATAGTACTGAGCAACTATAGAGTTAATCGCTCTTCAATAATCATGATTCCAGAATGTGATTTGTGGCAAACTGTGAAGATCAAAGAGAGTCCGAATGTAACTCAAGGATTCCGCCGTTTCGGACACTCCGCTATAACCTACAATGGGTGCGTCATTTATTCAAACAAAGAACACATGTAATTATATCTGATTAATCCCATCATCTTCAATTAGCCTTTATAGATCCAATTATAATCCCTGCTTGATACTAATTTATCGTTAATTATTCCCTGATCGATTCCCTTTGTCACTACTTATCCTCCGATTAGTCAAATTCATCTTTCTATGAATCTACTCTCAGCTGTTAATCTTCAGGCGTAGTATCAAAATCATGAAGTATTCCTATGAATGAAGGTCGGGGCATCGATCTAATTGTATCCCCCGATTGACCGCTAGTTATCTAGCATATTGTTTATCCTAGAGCGTCATTCCAACAACGACAACAACAATAAAGCGCCTTAGACAACTAAATGAAATAAAATATTTTTCGTCACTATATTGTTGCCTCGGTTTGTTCAGCAAAGTATTTTAAACTTGCAAAGCTTTATTTTAGGCTCACATCTTATATATGTATATATTCACATTGATGGTTACATTGTACACGCACACTTACAGGATAGTTGCGCGCGTCGTCTGTTTGTTTTCTGTTTATTAAAAAATCATAATTATTGCAATAATTTTACTTTTATCTGGTTTCAGCTCAATGTATATATTTGGCGGTTTCAACGGTCGCATGTTATCAGATACTCTAAAGTTGAGTCCGGCTCACTGTGAGACACTCGACAAAGAGTGCCTATCGTTCTCGCTTCTTCATGGCACGAAATGTATCTTTGCAACTGGCGAAGGCTGTTTAAAGCACACGCCAGCAAATCTTCGAGGATACCCTCAGAAGAAGGGTGCCAACTGTTCATTACTCAAGCATTCGAGTTTACCTGTTAACTTGACACAGGTCTGCGAAAAACAGACCAACTGCCGCAGTTGCTTACACAACAGGTGAGTATAATTAAATAGAAAATGAAGTATACACAACGGCAATCATAATGTGTTCCCACTGATTCGAATACTGTAGGTTAGTCAACAACGCTATTAATATTTACACAATTTTTGTCTTTTTAACATAACTGAACATGCGGATATGGGTGAAGGGGCTAATTGTCGTTATATATACCGAGCATCACATTTTGCTCATTATGTATTTTGTATTATCTTATTCTGTTTTGCAGTTTCGACTGTGTGTGGTGCGACTCGACATGTGCGCATAAGAAATGTCCCAAACATCTATCGGCAGCAGTTGTCAAGGGCAACTCAACCCAATGTCTTGAGAGCGAAAGTTTGGCATGCGACAAACTACACAATTGTCAATCGTGTCATTCCGATGAGCGTTGTGCGTTTAAAAAAAGCAACGGCTGTATCGGATTTATTCTTTCCGATGGTTAGTTAAAATTATCACAATCCTTGTCTCTGTTTATGTATTAAAGTAATCAATTCGAATATTACTACCGTACGAAGAGAACGGGGCAATGTACATTGCCTACCTAACAATTAGCCTTATTCTGATGTTTATTATTTTTTTTATTACTGTGGTTGTTTTCTATATTTGTGCTTGTATTTACTGTTAAGTCAATCGGACATCCCTAACTTGCTTTGGTGACCCTTTGCTCTTTATGACGGAACAAGGAAATAAAACGGAGCGCGCAGTTAGCGAAGACCTGCGTGCTGAGTGTGATACTCATTGTTCGGAGAAGCGAGATTGTGCCACGTGTACGGCGGGTCAGAACAGCGGCTGTATGTGGTGTGGAAACTTAGCCCGATGTCTCGAGACGAACGCATACGCCGCCATGTTCCCACTAGGACAATGTACCGAGTGGTCAACCGGTAGGTGCGACAAACTCCACTGCTCGCGTATCCGGTCGTGTGAAGAGTGTCTGCAGCATGAGCGTTGCGGATGGTGTGATGATGGAAGCCGAACCGGTAAAGGTCGTTGCATGGAAGGCGCGAATACAGGTCCCGTCGTTACTGGGGTTGATGTGCCACCACCGGTGAGCAATGGAACAGAACCCATAGAAGCTACATGCATCGCCCCAGCCTCGTGGAACTTTATCACGTGTCCGGCGTGCCAATGTAATGGGCACAGCATATGTGTGCCCGGCACCACGGAGTGCGTCCAGCCCTGCGGCAATAGCACTCACGGACCCAATTGCGAACGCTGCCAGAAGGGATACTACGGCAGCCCTGTCAACGGTGGAACGTGCCAACCGTGCATGTGCAATGGCCACGGCGTCGACTGCCACCACGAGACCGGTAGGCAGATTCAGATTCAGTTTATGTAGTTATTCTACTAAAAACGAATAGATATACATATTGGATAATATTCTTTGATATATTTCATAATTCTGATCCTGAACCTCCAGCTTTCCCCGGCAGCGGCTACTCTCCTGGTTCGCTTCGATGGCCTCGGCATCCTCAGTGTACACCGCTTGGCTGACGTTTGCTACGCAGCCTTGGCCACGGCGGTTGCCATTGTAATATCGGTCGGTTGCTATACTCCTTCCCCCTGAGGCTCTCGCCCACTTCTCCGCTTCCTGTGAGGCTGCCCTTGACCAGGCGGGCGTCCGAGCGCGGGACCCTCAGGACAAGCAGAGCAAGCAGCGGGTATGATTTAATGTCCTGCACGAGGAGCTGTGTGGGCCTCCGCCTCAGGGCCCCTGTGGTTGCGACCCACAGCTGCGACCGTTGCGGGGACCCTGTCGTAACGAATGGCCACCACGGACTCTCGTGCGAGCGCAGCGGCCGTCGCCATCCGCGACACACGATGCTTAATGACACGCTCGTGAGGGCCCTCCGCTCCGCCGGTATCCCTTGCACAAGGGAGCTGCAGGGCCTCGACACTACCGACGGGCGCCGCCCTGACGGCCTCACTCTCATCCCCTTCCAATGAGGCCAGCACCTCGTTTGGGACGGCACGGTGGTTGACACTCTAACGGAAGTACGCCCCACTCCAGGCAACCCACCTTTTTCCCCCTTTGCTTTTAAGACCTTGGGCGGGCACGGCCCCCTCAATGCGAACTTCCTTGAAGGGGTCTACCATAGGCTGATCCGCGCCACCGGATAAAAGCGCGCAGGACCCTTCCTTCTACAACGCCTGTCTCTCGCTGTGCAGAGAGGCAATGCCATCGTTTTCCTCGGGACAATGTCGGCCTCAGCCCGGTCCCCAACTAATCCCCCCCCCAAATAATTCCTAATTATTGTATGTTTGAACAACAAATAAACTATATCATACCATCATCATTTGATAATTCTGATATTCACAATCAAGCCGAGGGCAATAGCATCTTTGAATTTCTTAGCTACCGGGTGAACGGCCAATGGCGTTTTACCAATGGCACCCATTGCGTATTGCCTATACTAAAAATTTGAAGTCGAATAGCATGCATACACATATATATATATATATATATATATATTTGAAGTAACCGATTTTCAAGAATTTCTCATTCGCTTATCGTCACGTTACCTCTGGGTCATTTGGGAGGGTTGTTATTCAATTTTACTTAGAGCTTCATTTATCTTTAACTGTTTATTTCTTGAATTATTTTGTATATATATATATCTGCCAATGCAATATATTATAGATGCTTAGTGTTGGCTATTCGTTTCTGTCGGTACTCATGATTTTATTGTCGTTGATCACTATATAGAGTTCGTTTGGATACTATTCCAGGCAAGTGCAATTGCACTACGAAAGGTCTTATTGGAAAGCACTGTGAGGCGTGCGACAACACGAATCAATATTGGGGTAATCCAGTTGATGGGGGAACATGCTTCTATAAGCTCAGCATCGACTTCCAGTACACGTTCAACCTATCACACGACGACCCGTTCACTGCAATCAACTTTATGAACATGCCACCGAGGGTAAGTGTTTAGCTCTTTACGACGATAAGATCAACTTCAATCAAAGAACAGAACCTAAATTAAATTGGGTAAATATAGACCAGAAAAAATAAAGATTTATAATAGCACGAGTAGTGTTTTTCTTGAAAACTATATTTACCGTATTACTTTTTGTGTATACAATTTTAAAATGTAGTACAAATTGCTGCATTTCGGTATTTCGGTATTATTCGTTGTTACAGGTTGGACACGATGTAGAATTCCAAATCTCGTGTTCAACACCAGCTCTGGTGAATATCTCGATCAGCTTCGGTAGCCCCGAGCCCAGCGGTGAACCTCGGGGAGGTCTTCTCCAGGTGTCGTCCACTCGGCAATGTGGTTCATTCAAAATGCCATTGTCACACGAGGAGTTCAAGTTCGGCACGCGTAACGCCACTCTATACGTGCATGTGTTCAATTTGAATACGCCCGCCATCCTTCAAGTTGCCTTCTCACAGCACCGCGCACTCGATCTTCTGCAGTTCTTCATCACCTTCTCTAGGTAACAACATCAGTCAACTATCATTTTTATCTTTCCATAATAATGGTGACATTATAAATTTACGTCTTTGTCCTTCTCGGGAACATTTCATTTGAGTATAATGACATAAGGAATATTCACTTTTTGCTAGCGAACATCCTCACAATATAGGCACATTCATTTCACCTTGTATTATATTTTTATATTTTCACGAAAATTTACTAGCCACTATTAAAGATTGTTAGGCGATTTGTTGTACGAGGAACGACGGTTCTGTGATATCTCGATGGGAACATTTGAAATGAATATATATGGTTGTTAGCTATTCATGGTATTCAACAGCACCTCCCCGGCCGTGGTGAATGATGCCGATCAGACCTTCAGGAGTCAACTTCTTCATCTTGCTCTCTCTTTCGCCCCACTGTCTCTATGTCGATGAAACTATGTACGATATAGTATATGTATGTGATGTTCGATTAAGTTCGACTCTTATCAATCTAACTGTTTGGAGATCACAAATATATATATATAGATATCCACGTTGTCTCATTTGTGGCAACTGCGTCTGTGGTTTATATATATTACTAGGCTTTCGGTTGTGAGCAAGTATGAGATGCGGTATCGTTTTGTGTGTGTGCGCGAGTGTCTAGTGTCGTCTTTTAAACGAGGTTTATGGTGTCGCTTCACGCAGCATCGTCCGTTGTTGCTGTTGCTGCTGATGATGATGGCGATGTCGTGGGAAAACCCAAGAACAAAGATCAGATCAGCCGGTTAAATCGAACATACTGCTTCCTCCATCTTTCCGAGATCGATATTACTTCTGGTCGTTATTCTCATAATTTTTGTCTACTAAAGATATCTTCGAGATACAGATATACACAGAAGATGTTACCAGGTTATGCCGTTCACGTGAGCCGTTGTTTAGAAGTCACGCAGGTCTGAGCCGACGAACTATTCTTGTATATCAGTTGTATTAGGATACTCCATGTTGTTTTTGTCTCTATGAAATCTGGTTGGCATCGGTGTTGACAACGCTGTCAGTGCAATAGGAAAGGGCTTCCGGCTCGTGTTACAACTCACCTTGATGCCAGACTCGAAATATTACGAGATCTTTATACTTCTTCCCTTTATCCCAAGTCTTTGGAGGACCCCCTGTTTTGTGTTTACCATAGACTGTGAATAGGCTAGTACAACAGCATCGAGACCTTCGAAGAGTCGGCAGTCGACGCGCTATCTACACAGTGTGTTTGGCTGAAAGAGGCGAAAAGTGAAAGTCGACGGATGGTAGAACGCAGAGAGAGCAATGGCCATTTAGTGGCGGCTACCTCGATCGGGTTAAAGCCGTATTCATTTGCCCTTGTGCTGGTTGGTCAAGCGAAAACAAGCGGCAACCACCAACTAAATATTCTCAACCGAACGTATGCCGCCATTTAGGTTAAGAAACGCGGTGGGTCTCATATGGAAGAAGGGTGGTTTGTTTTGAACTACTGTGGTTGTACCATCCATATCATCAGCAGTAACATCATTACTGGCGAGCACACTAAGAGAGAGAGAGAGAGAGGGACATCCGCCTCCGGCCTTTCAGGAAACGTCGCTCTTGCTGCGTTGCTTTTGATGCTCAAATACTCATCTCTAGTAGTTGTATCTTGTTTACTGTGGCAGTAGCCCAACGAGTGACACTTACCTCTGTGCTGATTTCTTACTTTACGTTCTATTGTGACTATTCTTTCGCTTTAGTCTACGGTTATGTAAACACTGGTGTATCATTGCTACCAAGCTACTGTGGTTGGAGATCATTGAACTGTTCATAGCGCGAATGAATTGCCATCTAGTTACAACCAAGAATTCATTTCGGATGAATCGACGATGAACACAAGTTCTCGTCTCAATTCTATGTGCAGTGGTATACGTGATACTGTATCAGTGCGGTTGTTTGTCATATGGGCCTTTATAATAAGTTTGATCCGGATTAGTTGACTACTTGAAAAACGTACATTCATGTTAAAAAGTTCTTCGCTGCTATGAGATGTTTACGTGCCATCGTTACAAAGTTGATATGTTCACCAACGTGTGTACAACGGTGGTGCTGAAATCGCATTCGACTATCTTCTCAAGCAGTGTTTAGCCCGTGCTCATCGCGTACGGTTAACGATAGATAAACGTGAGGTTAACTGAGGATAGCTATACCGTCTCCTGGTCGGGGATGAGTGCTATGTGCCTACCATATGGCTACATGCTATGGTGGATATATATATGCATTTGAATCACACCTGTGTCTTCTACAGCTGCTTCCTGTCGCTGTTAGTCATGGCCGCGGTGTTGTGGAAAATCAAACAAAAGTATGATCTCTACAGAAGGCGCCAAGTGAGTAAAATAATCAGGTTTGCTAAATAATTTACATATTACCATTTTGTTGTGCATTTGGACTATGCTTATGAGTAGACATTGGTTTAAGGGCGCGTTTAATCTCTCATATCGTATAGTTGCATTTCAGAGCGTCAATGACAGCTTGCATATGGAAACCATAAATGAAAGCTACTAAGAAGAAGGAATATTATTATAACAAGTAACATCTAGGACAACACAGACAGAATCTTTATCGTGCGAATTTTATTTCGTGTCTGTTTCGGCTTACATTCGTGACTAGTCATTCGATTCCTATTAACATCACTTGAGTAATAATAATTACATGAAAATAAGATAGAGAAGACGAAGCCTTGTTTTCAACATGAAGTGCATGTGTATCATCGAACACTTGTATTGTATAAGATATGGTCATTCCTATCCGAATAACAATGATTTATTTTCTTCCAATAACATTGTGTTGTTGTTGTTGTTGTTTAGCAACTGTTTGTCGAGATGGAACAGATGGCTAGCAGACCTTTTGCGGGGGTAACCGTTGAATTGTGTCAGCCTCCGTACGCTCTGCCGCCGCAGCTGCATCAGCCTAGTGGTCGACCCACACCCGTCGCTCTCGAACCTTGCAGCGCTGGAAAGGCGGCTGTCATTTCGCTCATTGTTCGATTGCCCCGACAGGACAACTCTTCTGCCGTTCCCTCGGGACAGTCTGGTCGGTTCAACTTAGTCGGCGTTGTTTACAATTCCCTCTTTTTCCACCGTAATTGTAGCTGTATCACACACACACACGCACACATAATTACACATACTTAGAGTCTTTCAACCTGCTTTCGTAGTTTCACCCTTGGAGCGCGTCACTGAGGCTTGCAAGCATTGTCCTCTTAAGACCTCCTTGTCAATTTGCTCTCGTGTTTGTTCTATGCTAACTTTACGTTCGTTACTTGTTTCTTTGCTGTCAGGTATTGCAATTGCCTCGGCATTGGTGTCTTTAAGCCAGTTGGGTGGCAAAGGCCAGCAGAACTCCATACGAGACAGCGAACTACAGGGACACCACAAAGGTGACTGTTGGAAGCCCAACACCAACGTGGGCACGTGTCTATGAATCACGCAGCTAAAAACAAAACAAAAGTGGACATCGCTTCCAACAAATACACGATCTTTCCAAAGCGACGACAATAGCAGAAACGGCAGCATCATTATCATCATTATCATCATCATCAACCTCTCGACGAGAAATATCGACTTTCCATCGGCAACTTCCAGAAAGAACCATCATGAGTCAACAGCGAGTGCCCTCACGCTACGGATCGCTAAAAACTTTGTAATTAAACAAAGATGTGGCTATGATGAGGGTTTGATTGCCATTTACGAATAACTCACCAATATAATAAGACTATGAATAATATTAAGACCAAAGCAGGCTTTTTTATCTGATGGATAATGGAGTTATGGTCAAACAAAGTGGCAGCACTAATTTGTACATTTTTTTTTCGTTGCCACGCGAGTCTAATGCTCGTGTGCGAAATATGAATCTGTTTTCTTCGGATACAAAGACACTGATACGTTAATAATCGAAATGTATTGGCATAGCAGCAGCGATACATCGGCGGAAGACCACTCAGGGTCCCTTAGTTACCCGAGATGAATTTTTCCGATGATTGAAAAATCCGAAACTTGCCAACTCAACATTTTGCACTACCTGTGTTCAAATCGTTCTTCTATTGTATTTCGATGCAATGGTATGTGTTCATATTGCAGATATGGATAATTGTCCTCGAGCGGAGACTTTACAATTAGTTACAAGCTATAATTATAGAGTTTTCGAGATAAGGAAGGGCTAGTTAGTTGAGATAATGAATGAGCTTGAGTTGATTTTTATGCAAGCTTAAGTTTCTGGAGTTTAGTTCTGGGATTTTGCTTTGGTCTGATACGCTTTCCCGTTCATTAAGCTAGCCGTGTGGTTAATCATCTCGATACAATTAATATAATTAAACGCGTGACAAGTATAAAATGATATTCAAATTTGTACAGTGTCTCTAAGTTCTAGAACTGTTATGTAACACGACTAAAAAAATTTAGCCCGCTTCGACCCAACGAGAACTCAAATATAAAGCTCATGCATGGAGCACTAGAAACTTCACATGGCAGAATCTGTTGTCCAAGTGAATTGTGGCAATCGTAGTTGAATGCTTGCCTTGTGTGCGCTGTTCAGTCAGATGTCAGATGATTAGCAGTCGTTTTTCATCGCATTTAAGCGTTTGATTGTTTTACGCTACCGATATTTTATCCAGACAAACCGCTGCTATTGGGGATTGTATATTATTCTCGGGAGGGAGAGGACCGTCATATTGGACCTGTGTCGTTAATATAAAGTAAAATAGATCAAGGATGGCGTAGTGAACTCGATGTTGCGATGAAGTTCTCCAGGAGTTTCGGTCTGGTGCTACCGGTAACTGGGTCGTACTTTGTATTGTAAATATATTCTAATTTATAAGATCCTTAGATTTAACAGGCAGACAGACAACGATGCTCGACACAAGAGATGAATGTTTTTAATGAGGGTGATTTATCCACGTCAGCGGATAATGCGAATAGGTGTCAGCCGGGCCGCCTTGTACGGCGGGGCATATTTCAGGTGGGCAAGGCATGAGAGCTGTGATAGCTAGGCGATGGACCACTGCACTGAAACGAAGTCTGTCACAATAATGACAGCAGCAGCAGCAACAACAACAACAGTAACATCAACAGAAGCAATGTAAACCCATCGGTAGTAAGCAACATTCTCGGGGCACTGGAACATAATCGATGCCCGCCATTCTAATCCCTCACTGAACAACCTCACCGCACGCGATGCTGAAATCGAAGAAAATCGTCTATGCGCAGAATGCTGTCGCTCGATTGAACACAAACACACATAGATAATGTAAAGTCAGAAGAAGGACTACTTGCTTAGTGTTCTCCACCTATCAATGCCTATCTAAGTGAGGCAAATTGAGGCAGGCTAAAGTTCTTACAAAACAAAAATACAGACGTCTATGTAAACTATCGAGGGGGCTATCGTCAGCAAATGATGGTAATGAATCGAACCGAGTTTTTTGTTTTGTTCGGGTATCTGAAGCAGCATTTAGCAGCTGTAATTACATTCATGCACTCGAACGAACGAACGGATAAATAAACGAATGAATAAATGATGACTGAGGGTGAATGAATGATATTGTGGAAGCTGTGCAGACGGATGGATACAAATGGGATGTTCGTGGGATATAAACACATCTTCCATGTGTACTATCGAAACTCTTATATATAAATATGCATTATATAAATCTACATTACATGCTTATAGAAATAATTAATATTTCAGTAAGGAGAGCCAGAAACGGGAAAGAATCTGATAATTAGATAAGTTAAGTATGCTCAGTGAAAGTAAGGAAGAAAGAAGGTGTTAAATATAGAAAAGAATAACGAATAATTGAGGATGTGTGAAGAGTACACGGGAGAAATGTAAGCGTAAAATATTTTGTTGTGCTTGTTACATCAGTCGACAGGGAAAGAGTCCGTCAGTTTCGTTTTGATCTTCTTCGTTTTAATCGATTGAGACTCTGATCAACTGGCAAGGCTGGGTTGAAGTATCGCATAAATATATATGAATTGCTTTAGCCTCGCCCTCATAATCGTAGCTAATACGAAAATTATAGCCGCTCACTATCCTTCTTGCTGAATGGCTTATTGCCTTTTGCCTATGGGAAAGCACAGCAAAAAATATCTCATGTGAGTCTCAGCATTGGCGATTTATATGAATGATAGTCGTACTAGTGTATGGGATTAGTTTCTCGCAATTGTATCTTCACGCTGTTCATCGCAGTACAGCTCAGAGAAACTCGAGGTTAATTTTTCTTTTCACATGTTGTCAGTATTCTGTATATCGCCGGTTTTCCAATGAAGTAATATAACTAGCTAATTAGCTATGTCGTCCAATCGGTATATTTCTATGTTTTTTGCATAGAATTTCTGGGTGCATATTTTAATTTGCATATAATTATCTGTATGGTTGTATAGCTTCTATGAATTATGATCTGTACTGTAATTAGAGCTGAATGAATCGTTGTAGTAGTTAATAGTAGTAATATGAATCAGTAAATGAATAGAATCTATACCAATATGTCGATGCAAAGAGCCGAGTTGGTTAAACAAAGTTTCGATGAACAAAGAACAATAACAACACTATCATTCTATAATATGAATAATAGTATTACTTACAACTAACTCAACGGACCAAGAACTGACTTCTTCGAACGTTGAACTGTAAATAGAATATTTGACCTACTGCGTTCTGTGTACTTAAAATTTTTGTTTATTCTCGGAGTTTTTGGTTTGGAACGAACCATTTTTGTGAATTAATAGCTTCACTACGCAAGCATATGAATGCCGAGGCGCCGCTCTGGGTCGACTAATTATCTTACGACCGAAATTCATCGTATCACGTCTATGTATAATATATCACTTCTATCTCACGGCTTAGGATTATGATCTGATATTTGCGATAGATTACATAGTCCTCACATTCATAGTGATTGATTGATGTGAAAGTGTCGTTTTCCGTCCGTTTTTTTATATTGTACATTTGTTCGGCATGTGAAGGGTGATCAATTCCCATTTTTGTTGCTTACCGATCATCGTAAGTAAAAGATGACCCGATTGTCATTTGTATCAGTGATACGTCTCCTCATTTTTCATATGTTGGTAGAAGGGGGTTTCTTCGGTATCAATGGCTCTTGCCTGGCCATTGGCGAGCTGTTTGTTTGACGATGACCACGATGGATAGTGTTTTCTCTGAGGACATGGTTAAGATATATATCTTTTTGTCTCTAAGCACCAATATTCCCTCTAAAGGTAGTGCCCAACGCATAGAACCATTTTTCTCTTTTCCAATTCCTTTATATGACTAAGACGGTGCAATCGATTGCGACAAATAGAGGTGGATTCTATTGAAATGGTATGAGTTGTTAATAAGAGGAAATGCACACCAACAATAACACTATTGATAATAACTTAAGACAGCAGCAGTGTATACACGCAACATCTCTATCTTCAATTCGTAGAAGTACATACAGCCACAAAATATATACACATATATCAAATGGAGAACGATGCCGATTTTTGTCAACACTATATCTAAAATGGAAAGTTCCTCACGAACGATTATGATGTATTCAGTTAACAAAGCAAGAGCAAAATCTAGAGTAATTGCCTAGGGTTAGGAGAACTGCCTCTGGTGAATAGGAGGAAAGACACATAATAATTAATAAACAAACATATAATATAGAATCAGTACAATAATTATTAACTACAAAAGTAAAGAGCTCATTTGGAGTACAACATTATTCTAATAGAGTCATAATACTGCAGTGATTTATCTACAGTGAGAATTTGGTGTGGGACAGTGAGACTCCACTTTCAAATTGGACAAACAATGACGAGCACACCTTAATCACATCTATGGATTATGTGATCTTCCGATTCATTACAAATACTGCGTTCGTAGTCTGTGATCGGCAATGCAGCGTGTGAAAACACCCCATAATCCGCTTGGTAAATCTCTTACACAGAGGCAAAAAAGAATCAGATGATTGTCGAACGTTAAAAAACTGGTGAGAATCTCTTGTGTTATTGTTATCTTATATACTCACACACTTACCTATGTTCACTCTCATTTTAGCTCTTCCTGATTGTAACCATTTCGAAATAATAGAGTAAAAGGCTCAGAATCAGAGAGACGGCGTTTTCCTGCAAGCGACGATACTAACAAGACTCACGTAGGTTGGAAACCTTTAGCCGATCCAACTTGCCACCACCAAAACCACCTGCCAAGGCCAAGCCGAGTGTCAGATATTATTAATATTAATCCTATTTAGGAGAATAATAATAATAATGATGATCGTGTAAATAACTATACCTGTGTCACCTTTAAATTAGGGAGATAGGGCTTAACAAGGAAAATCTAGTTATGTTCATTGAACAAGCTATATGATTATATGAAGAAGCAAATTGCACTGATTTGTGTAGCTAAAAGCGAGACAGGAAGAATAGAAATACATGGATAAGTTAAAAGAAAACATCTGTCATTACAAGCATACGATTAAAATATGTATGGTGAAACTGATAACAATAATAATAATAATCATAATAATAATGGTTATATATACATATATATATATATATATAATAATGAGCAAGCAGACCTATCTAGAAAAAGAGAACAGACAAGATGAAAAGAAATAGAACTCTTTTAAATGACTATATATAATAATATATCCCTCATGTCTACGCAATGAGTAAATTAATTAATATAAATAAAGATGTAAAGTTCAGTGCTCATCTGTCTGTTTTCCATTATATAGTATGCATTTCCCACGGGGTTAAGGGGTGATACATTCTAACAAACGTTAAAAGTAGATCGCTATTTCAGATCCGTTTCAATAAAACTTCATTGTGGGTAACAATTTTATTTAGACATGCTAAATAAAGAAAAAAAGTATTGTATAAGTTTCATCGTCGTCACGTTGGTTTAAGTGTAAACAGATCTATCTTTTATTAGTAGAAAAAAACTAACCGCGTGATATATACCAGATCTCATTCGAAATAAATTAATTTGATGACTAACTGCACCTGTGCTTTTGAGACAGAAGTTCTAAGCAAACAGCACCGACTTCGTATTCTTCACCGCGTGCACACCTACAGGAAGGTACAGTTTCATTTTCCAGATCTCACAAATGGCTTAATTTGCTATACACAGCAATATTATTATATAATGAAGTTCTGATCTAAAATAATAACACTCGGGAAATTTCAAAATGTATTGTTCGTCTTGATTTACTGATGTATGTTACATGCATCGAAATATGATAAGAAGGGTACATACAGCTATAATCGGTTGAATATATTAAGCAAGTGATATAATTCAAGCACTCATTGAAATGAGTGGCCTTAAATAATAAAGCAGTATGTCAGATAGCCACTATCAACTTGATAAAAGATGACCATACCAAGCGAGTTCTGATGATGCCCATCCATTTCATTCAGTGCAATGAAAATGAAGAAGATAGAATCACCATCTGGTTGAGATGTTTTGTCCAAAATAGTTTCGTTATTACTATTGTTATATGCGCTAAGGGTATCGCAAAATTGAAAGCTTACAATTTCACCGTTATAAATTATTGTTTACATATCCGCTGAATATGCTGAAGCCGAAGTGACTTTTCCTTAACATTCTCAACATAGGCGTCTGTATTATCATAATTGATTTTAGTGGATTAGTGAACGATGACGACGAGAATCTATAGTAAGAGATCAGACCTCCATGCTGCAAGATATATATATATTAAATAAAATGTAATATATATATATATATATATATATAAGTATGTATTTCTAAATTTGTCGCGCACGCGCTCTTCGAACGACATCTCGGAGTTCATTGACGGTCATTTCAATGATCGTGTCGTCTCCGTCGCGTCCCCCTTGGGCCCTCAATGGCTCTGGATCACTGATCTCAGAAAGACCATTCGGGTCACTTCTATACATGGCACTGTTTCCTTGATAAAAGCCTAGAGGCGGGTGGCCGAGGAACTGTTGTTGCTGTTGTGGCTGATGCTGTTGTTGCTGATGATGGTGTTGATGATGATGTGGGCCTGTGTAATATAGTCCACCTGAGGTACCAGGATGATGAGCGCTGTGGTGGAGTCCCGCAACCTGACACTGCGCCCTCATTGCATTCCACCCTGGGAATGCTCGAGGATCAGCTAGAGTTCCAGCTGAATACGCATGTTGAGCCATCATACACGGAGCAGCTGAGTACATTGGAAGTTGGGTACCCATGGGAGCATGACAGCACTGATCGCAAGCTGGCGGAACTGCGCTCGCTGAAGTTAGCGTATCTTTGTGACATCGTTTTGATAGGACATCCTCAAGACTTCTTGCACGAGACCGTGGCTCGGGCACGTCGGTATCACCTGGTCGCTGTTCGAGATTACCATTGCTGGTTGTACGTCGAAGCGCTGATCTTCGGGGTAGTTGTGGCGATTCTGCCACCCCGCGTTGATTTGGTGGGTTCGAAATATTGGTTCGTTTGGGACAATTACGCTGCCTTTTAGCAGCATCCCCGACCAGCGTAACCGCATTTGGCTGCGGGGGTTTTCGTATACCTACGAAGTTCCAAAAGCTAATATCCACGAGAACGGGATCACCGTCATGGATGAGATTGAAGTCTGTGTCAGTTGGCATATGGGAGAGCCGAAAGCCGATAGGGGTTGAGAGGCTCTCGACTTGAATTTCTCCTGTTCCTCCAACGTGGTCTATTTTAGAAATCAAACCATGGAACACCATATTCTGCTCCATCATCACCTGAACGCCAATAATAATATTAGTAGTATTAGTTCAGCACATGATTATATCGATTGCATTTGTATAATTAAGCTACTATTGAGATATATGCTTAAGCTATCCATTACCAATAATCTATACGAACCCGGTAGTAAGACTTTTCATTAAAAAGAGCAATTAAAAGTGTTAGCACCTGGAAAGCATAAATTGAATAATATCGAATGTAGATGTGACTCATATAATAAAATGATGATAAACTAGCATATTATTATAAACAACGGTATATAGGGTGTCAATTATACATTGTTTTTGTTTGTGAGACAAACTTCCCAGATTTTAGAATGGTCCCAATTTTTTTGGTACTCACGTTCGTAGCGTGGCGATGTTGGACGATCTTGCCTTCTTCTTGAGTTTCTGAGGTGCATATCATAAAGTTAACGATTAGGCCAACCACAAGATCCGACAGATATCGGTGGTCAAGTTGAACTTCGGAATAGAGAAATGGAATTACATCGTTTTCATGGTCGGTGCGGTTTATTTTAATTTGTCCTTCTCCACGTTCCCGATCTAAGTGAACGATGGCACCTCGAGCCGGGCCATCTTTGGTTATAACGGACATTTTCGTAGGTCTTCGGAAGTAGTAGAAGCGATTTCCATCATGAAGTAAAATTTAGTGATAAACGTTAGTCTATTAATTGTTACGCATTGCTAAACCTGTTTTGTATCTAGCATTACTATTTAATTATACCTAGGTTAATATCCTCGATGTGTGTCACGTATTTGATTGTGGACTTTAACAAAAAGGTTTTCAATGAAAATCGATCACAAAAGTCAGCCAACCTTGGTAGCACACTAACAGTCTGTTTACTAGGTCTAAGTCACTGTCTTGAATACCGAATGCTTCCCGTAATAATCCTTTTCCTTGACGGATGGTGAAGACCAATTCGAATAACTTTGGTTAGGCAAAGCAATACGTTCACAAAGGTTGAAATATATTGGAGGGTGAACTAATATGACTACCTTAAACGTGGGGTAGGAAATTGTTTAGAAGTACTGATGGGACACATTTGTAAAAAGTTTTGGCTGGTGTTGCAACCACAAAATCCGTAACGTTTTATGAGCAACGGCGTTGGACAACTAAAAAACCCATAGTTAATAAATTTATACCATACTTGGCTAGAGGTAACTAATTGTTTTTGTTGAACATATATACGACATCCGCCACAAGATTCAAGCCGATCCAGCTCTCAAAGAGTGGCATAACATCCATGTCGAACAACTACAGGCAATCAAGATCGAACAAAACTCGTTCATTTAACTGCCAGTTTTGATCATCAATTGTACTTCAGCTAAACACCTTTTTTCTTTGCAGACGTTATCAAATGCACCTTCTAGTACACTTTGTGCAATTGAAGGAACCGAAGAAGTAGCACTTACATCGGGTCAGATGCCTGAATGGACACACACAGAGATGAAGAGAGAGAGATAGCTGAGATACACAGTTAGACAGACCTATGACTTGCTCGAAGGATCGGAGACGTGTTTGTTCGAAGCGAAGGATCCCGCCATCTTTGAGGTCTCAAGCGGCGGCTACTGCTGCTGCTGCTGACTGACTGAACAGATGACATGACCATGCGATCTTGTGCATGTTTTACATGGCAGGTAGGTCAAGCAGGTAGGTGTGCTTGTTGTCGCGTATAATATACGTAACGATGATGGTACGTCATTGGTTCAAATGGACTTTGTGTGTCCAATCCGATTTGTAAGTGGCATGTATGCAAGCACACTAGTAGTTATGACAAGCCAACAACAATTTACAGTGAAAGACCGTTTCATAACTAATTCATTGGATTGGATATTATTTGTAAATATAACAAGGTTACTCAACGGGGCATTCCCTGTGGCAGACTAGAACGTTGGAGATCCTTTATAAGACGGGCCAATTGCTAATCTCTTAGACGACAGATTACGAACTCCTAACCTCTAAAACATTAATAATATGTGAAGTATACAATGCATGCCTTAGATAGCTCTCTCTTACTTGAAAATAAAAGAGCTTTGTATATTATTGTATTGTTTAATTCTAACGAAAATAACCCTAAATAGATCAATAAAATATCACAATAAGTTTAGTTTGCAAAGCGGTTGCTGAAGCAGCATTTACATCAGAGTCACCTTAGTGCACAGCTATTACCGACTCCAGTTTTGTCAAAATCACTTATTTTGTTGCACTCAAAGGTGGCCTTCCTGTTTGACGTTACGATGAAATAATTCTTCAAATTTTGGGGAAAATAGGGAACTTTGGGCATTGCAAACAAATTATTCAACATTCAATAATTCTCGAATTGAACAATCCTCTAAATCTCACGAGATCGTTACGGACAGATCGAGTCAATAGTACATTTGTTTGGAGAACAGGATTACGTACAGATAGGTTCTAATACTACAGTGGCATGCATAAACTTAACGCACTCCTATCTTTCAACAAGTCGTTACAAAGAATACACATTTGAGGCATTTATTCAGAGTAATGCACGTGTCAAATAACATACACATCACAACGAACAGCGCATATGACGTTGCATGCAACCTGTTACAATAAAATGTGTCATATTTCGATTGTGCAAAATGACAACCCACCCTCCGTTAGTGAGTATTCTCGCTGAATTAATTCTCGTTTTCTTATGCTAATCAGTACCGTGTGGCCCCGCTCTTGCTACTATAACGTCAAAGGCTCGGTTTGGCATACTATCAATGAGATTTGATAGTATGATTTTATCAGCAGGATCTGGTTGCTGACACCTCCCCAGGCCTCCAACAACGCCTCTCGTAGTGCTTCCACGGATGTATACTGTTGATTTGAAGCATATACTCGTCGGACAAGAATGCTCCAGAGGTTCTCCATCGGGTTCAAATCAGGAGAACACGCCACTCTAGGGTTTCAATGTCATGCCGTCCTAACCACGCACTTGTACTAGCAATGACGTGAATTGAAGCTTTATCTTGTTGGAAAACAATTGGCAGTCGACGAAATCTGCTCCTAAACGGTAGTAGGTTGTTGGTCAATATCTGCTGATAGTCCTCGCTATTCATTCGAGATGAGATGAAAACGAGCGGGGGTCTGCCAAGAGAGGTGAAAGCTCCCCAAACTATAACGGTCCCGCCACCGAAGTTGCGCTTTGAGAAGTATCGCGGCTCTTTACGTACATCATGCAAATAACCGTTAAATCCATGTGGCCCGTCCAAATTGAGCTCCTTTTCGTCATTGAGGATGATCTGAAACAACACAGTACCTTTTAGATAGATGAGCACCCTCAAGGTACTCTTTGAAAAATGTTGCCCCAATACTCACCAATTTCCAGCCTCTGGCCATATTGTTGCGAGAGAGGTTTAGTCGGGCAGTCATGTGGCGTTGTTGAAGATGCGGTCTTGTTTTCATCTGCTCCCGTACGATATGCGGATAACGCTAAACTGTCCTTAAAGCTTCTAATCTATGAACCTGAAGGTTTAACGCTTGCCTGATTGCTTCACAACTTATGGTAGAATTCGAGCCCAATCGACAGATGTGCGTGGCTATTCGCTGGCTGATCTTTCGTGGACGTCCTTTAGACTTATTCGTATCATACGTCAACGGACTGGGTAAATAATTTTGCACTACGCGACGACTTCTGCCAATTTCTTTGGTAATTGCCATAGCTACTGAGCCCTCTCACGGGTCTCAGGTTGCGAGGCAGTGTTTTCCGCTTCGGTATACGTGTGTCAGCGGCAACTTGCGTACAAGAGGCACGTCCCATACGTTATAAAATGATCAAAATAGATATCTCGAGGGGCGAAGTAGTTGCAACCGGGGAAAATAGGATTGTGGGTGTAGGGAAAAGGTGTGACAATAAATCTTTTGAATGAGTAGGGAGTTTTCCCTATTCGCAATTTCACCTAAATTGTTCCACTTGTTTATGGTGACTAAAAGCAATGAAATGAATGAAGTTCGAATGGCTTGGCCACCCACTATGGTATCTACCTCAGAAATCCCCAGGTACTTCGAACTATTGTCAGATTTCAAGGAGATGATTCTATGAACCAAATTGGCGTGTATATTCTCGTCGGGAGGTTCCGGATGGTGTGTTAATGTAAATTGAGGCGAACTCGACAAATAAATACAAATCAGACACGAGGAAAGCTTTTTTCATTTTAGTTTCAAGTTAGTAGAAAATTATGTTGTCGAAGCATCGAGTTATCCGGCTCGAATAACTGAACAAAATTCGTAAATCATAGATAGCATCAATATCAGTATTCAGCCGATGATCTAAATATGGTAACTTCCTTTGATATTAACATCTCTGATAGGAAGTGTATTCGATTGAACTCACTACAACTCACGTACTTAAAAAACAGTACAATTGCCTCAAAAGTTACTGATAAATTATACAGCTTCTTGTAATTTGCACAGAACAGTGCCAGCGTCAAGAAAACTAAAAATATGTTTATGACTTTGTAGGTTGTAGGATATTGTAAGCTATGACCTGTTATGTGTCATAAAAGGTACACGCCTAAAACTACATGTGTACTCCTACAAGGTGAGGTTTCATTTCACTCAATGGGCTGGAACTCGATAGGCAAGTTGAGCCGTCTGGCTTCTATAGATCTATTTTATAATAGGGGAGAGTCTATTTGGTGAGAAAGATTCTAAATAGTGTTTTCCGCGATACCTCAATTCGTAAATGCAGCCCTTCCTAGTAACCAGTAAGCTATCGGCTAAACTGTTTGATTGTTTACCTTTAAACCGTTGGCAAGTCCAGCCCTTTGTCTAGAAAGGGATTAGGAATAGATTATCAGAGGGAGGACTTTAGGCTCTTTGAATAAGCACCCAGCACACTGTTCCCCCAGAGAAAAACAGTTTTCTTAATTGTGTGGTACTGCGTAATGTTGCTTCAAAAACTTGGCTGACCATTAATATTTGTTAAATATAGCCAAAAGATATTTAACAAAATGTTTTTGCTATATCTGATGGTAGCAGGACTGGGGCCTAGCCGCAAACAGAAATCCACTTATCTTTTCATATATATATATATATAGTCTGCTTAATGGTGTTTGGTCGCAGGTTGTTTAATCAATGAGTTTTAAAAGGTTTTCTAGTTATATATTTTCTATCCATTAAATGAAAGAGTAATTATTGTTTAATCTGATTGTACATTAAAAATTGAGACCGTGTTTAGTCACTGGATACAGTAACGTGTCTCATGATAAATCGAAAAACGGTTGCTGAAAAGTATTTAGTCTTCTGATTAGAATACATCCAGTGTTATGATGATATCAGATATGTATCAACATGACAGTTTATGTAAACACATCATACACGAGTGTATGCTCGTCAATGTAAATGCTAAGATATACTACTGAAATCCCTCTGGAAATTCGCCGAGGGCAATAACGCTTCGCTTAACAGGTTCCATGTTTCCAGAACAACAACACATCGATAAGAACACTGCTAGAATATGGGGACTGAAATACCAATAGCGAGGAAATTTGGAAAAACGAAGGACGACTGTGGAGAACGACGTCTGTATTGAGCGCAGATAGAAATGTTTGTGCCGTATTAGCCTATAATTTGCTGAGCATATAAATGTGCACGTGAGTAGAGAAACAGTAGTGCTTCATTAAAAAGCTCTGTGGTGTGCATTTATTGAAGCCGTATTTTCGTGAGAGGCAGCAATATCAGAAAATCGTGCAAGGCGTTAGTTTTCCCAGTCATATAAAAACAAGCTTCCCGCGTTCCGGCGGAGCGTCATTTGGTCAGACGAATCAAAATTCAAGCCACAGGGAACGAGACGATACCCCAGTATTTATGGAGGAGAACAGATGAGGCCTTTCAACAAAACAACAATCCTAAGCATAAATTAACATCAAAAGTACGGTTTATGGGCTGACAAAAGATATCACTGCTAGACTGACCAGTCCAAAGCCTAGATCTTCACCCCATTGAAAATCTCTGGGAATAATAATTTGCCATTGACCGACAGAACCAGCGTCGCTGCGCTTGAGAACGCTATAAAAAAGTGAGGTGTGAAATAGGGTGCACTACAGTGGAGAAAGTCATTATCGAATCTATGAAGCCAACAAAATGTAGGTAAAGTTATCCGACTAAAAGGCGGACAAACAAAATACTAAATAAGCACCATTGTTGACGAAGACTGAATACTTTGGAGCAACCGTTTCTCTACTTAACATGAGACATGTTACTGAAATCATTGAATAAACACTACCCAGTCTAAATTCACAATGCACAAGCAGATTCAGCGATGATTACCCTTTCCATTCGGTGTATAGAAAAACATTATTAGAAAACATTTTAAAGTTTAAAGCGTCATTGATTCAAGAACAGACCTACATCCAAACCTTTTGAGGACCACTTCATATATATATATGCCATCGCTTCCTTCGATACCATGACAGCATCGACCTAACACCCCGTCTGGATCCCCACATTTCTGGTCACTGATTTTTTTAAATACATATATAGGGAGAGAGAGAAAGAGTCAGGTGGTGGGGATTACTTACTCATATTTTGCCAGCAACGGAGTTCAATGAGCTGTTACAATGTTACTCTTGGTGTTGAAGATTTGTGGCTCGCATGATTTGACGAACTTTATTCATGGCCACCTCTTTACGAGTTTCTGATCCATGAGGCTTTCTGCACCTACTGTCAAAGTTCTGACTACTCTACGCGTTACTAGAATAAATCGCCTCGCAGTTTCCCCACAGGATTATTTTTAAACGATTTCGCGATTATCTCTACACTCGATAAGAATGTAGTTCATACATTTATTGAATTATTAATATGACTAGATTTGAAATACATCAGGTTCTCGTAAAGAAATATACCAAGGTAAGTACTTAAGGTACATGTGGTAACCATTACGTGAGTTTCTTACCTTTCTGGGATCTGTGTTAAGCTCGGATATAATTACACCTAAGGGAGATTCAAACTGGACTCGGGATTTTCACAAAACTGTTTGATTGGCTTTGTGTATGAGTGAGTGATGAAACTATCAAACCCGCCGGTAATGCTAGCTCAGACATTCCTGTACTCTTTGCTGATCCGAATTATCTCGACGACTCGGGACGAAGATAGCGTTATTGTCTGAGAAGTAGAAGAGTTGCGTTACTTCGTATTTTTAATCATTTTGCGAAGGCGACCATCATACATACTCTTCACAATTGTTTCCCAGTTCGCTCGGCATGTTAACGTACTTCCAGAGCAGTAGAATTAACTTCACCTTCATCGCGCCTATAGCAGGGGTAGGCACGCATGCGCAATCTTGGGAAGAAATATGTAACCATATTGCCTAGGTGAAACAGTTCTTAGAATATTAGGATTATTATTACTGTATATACCCAAAATGGTAGCTGGGACTCACTTTCTAAGTTGCGTCGTACCAAACTAGACAAGCATTTCGATAACACTCTTAGATTTGGGAAACGATCACAGAGGATCAATTTTTAGAAGCAGCTAAATACTACAAATTTGTCGAGAACAAAAGCGTATTATATTGCAGTTCCGAAAATAAACTTGATTTTAAAACTTGAAAAACTTTTGAAACAAATTGACCTAGCTTAGCATTTATCTTCATCGGAATGAAAACATGATAATATTCTATTATCGGTTGTTGCCATCGTTTGTATCAGTTTATTGGTGCCTATTCGATCTCATTCGGTTATTTCCTTTTTGTTGCACTGTATTTCCTCCTCATCCTGCTCCGCCTTCTCCTCTTTTTCATTCGAGTTTCCAGTCATTTTCATTCTATAGACAGAAGGTTGCTTATCCGTCTGTCTGTGTGTTACTCCTGTTTTCGCTTTGCTTATTTGTTTATTTCTCTGTCACATGACCAACATTGTCATCATCATTGTCGTCGTCATCAACAACAACAACATCATTATTATTATTATTCTCACGACGAACAGCAGTATCATGGTGTTCATCATGACTTGGCGTATGGTTGATCGTCAACTGATTATCAACTGATCGCAATCCGCCAATTCTGCTTATCATAATCATCATCATCATTGTCATAGTGGCGTCACAACGGTGACAGTTATAGATTGTGGAATTGCTGCAACTAGCTTCCGGGTGTATATTGATCGATCTCTGCGTGAACGTAACAATACCGGTGGTAACGGTGGATTTCAGGAGCAGCAGCAGCAGTAGCATCATCATCGTCGTCGTCGTCGCAAACAGCATCAGAGTCTGTTATAGCGATAACTCGGATTTATATTGGGTTGGTGGATAAGCCCGTTGCGATCCATTCTCAGTTACCCTTCCGATAGCTTATGTGTGAAGCATATCAAGTGTCTCTGTAGATCAAATGAAAGCCGACATTTTAGGGTTCGCATATTCATTGAGATTCAAGATGTGTACATGGATAAATAGTATTTTGTCCAAAGAAGAAAAAGACGTGTTTTTTTCGATGCACTCTACTTCGTTTAGATCCCGATTTGTAAAAACTCGTGGCAAACTCGCAAAAAAATGTGTAAAGTGTCCACGGAGGGAGAGAGTGCCATAATCAAAAGATATATGATGCTCTTCAATCAGGTCGGCCACTCACTACTAATGTCAGTTAAATCGAGGCGTCAATTGACTTCGACCGGGGCCCATACAAAGCCAACGTTACGCCACACGTTTCTTTAATGACCCGGTTAAAATTGTCGCTATTTGAATGGGACGTTTTGGTGCACTCACTGGTATAGCCTGAATCTTGTGCCTTTAGCTTATTACTTGTTTCGGGCACTACAGAACAGTTTAAATACTAAAATCTTCAATTTCATGAACATACTCAAAAACACCTTCGACGAATTCTTTGCCCATAGATCTCTGGACTTGTCGAGCTCGGTGGCCTGGTGGTACATTCGTGTGCGCCTTGCAATCGGAGGAGATCCGTAGGTGCACGGGTCCGATCTCCAACGTTGCACATTGGCGTTTTAAACGAGTCCCTCTTATGAAGCATTGCCGAAAGCAGTTGTACCTTGGACGTTAAATGTTGTCTGTGAGTCAGCCCGAGAAAATTTCTTTAGATTTGTCGTCGAGAATGAAACATATCTAGCTGATTAAAATCGCTTATTTGCCAAATATTTTGGGTTCGAAATTTACTTAATTTTAGCTACGGACTTATGCACCGAGCCAATAGCTCGTAAATACTTCTTAACTTTCGAATTACAATGGTGGATTTGTGTCGTCATTGGTGTATATGCATGAATGGATCAAATTAGACCACATTTCCTTTGCTGTTGTTGTTGTTCTTGTTGCTGCTGCTGGTGGTGGTGGTTTCGTTTTTGTGTCATTGTACAAAGCTGCCTTGTGGACTTCTTTCTGTCGTGTGTGTGTTGTATTGGAATTAGCAAAACTTAACGACCTTAACTCGGTCGGCTATATCCCTGTTTGCAGAACGGCCGCTGTGTTATCAGTTTTGTTATTGCGGTGCTTGTGGATTTCTTTTAAACTTGCGATTGCGTGCCTACCAGAGATTGACCGTAACAAAAGAACACATTGGGTCTGGTTACACTGTTGTTTCATGGTAAACCCCACGACTCACCTCGGCTTCCACTGGCTCGACTGAATGTATTCATTCATATATGTATGAATGTAGAAGCAGCGGCTGTCATTTTGTATTTGGGCGAAAACGTGGGGACAGATCATGCTATGGTGGGGCTATCTCCAGTTGGTCTGCAGTATTTATCAATGAATTAATACAATTCGGCGATGTACCTAATACCTATCACTGTCTCAGGTTGCTTGGTCTTGTCCTTAGATGTGCTTTCTGCTAAGTGTTATGTTCTAGTACTGGTGAAGGGCGTCAATACAGGGTGTTCAAATGGTTTATCTGGGCTACTTGCCCTAGGTAACTGTACAAGTTGCGTCAAGAACGTAGCTATAGATCCCGTTTGAGTTACTTTTGTTACGCAGAAGAGAACACCTTTTTGGAAAGCCCTGTATAAGGTAAATGGATCTTTCTGGTGTTTTCGGTGAATTATTCCATTGACCTATACTCCGTGTATCTATTCGTACTATAATGCTTATCCTTAATGTCTGTGTTGTAAGATATGCAAGGTTCCTTTGTATTTTCATTTTGTGCGGGTTATGGCTTTAAATCGTACTATTATATAAGATGCGATTTTGTTCTTGTGGTTGCACGTTATATGTTAGCTGTCATTTTTGTATTGCCGTACAACGGGGGTAAGGTTCTGGAAGGCCGTTATTGTCAGTTTTGATAGTGTTACTGTCATCAGGTATGCTTTTATTTGTCTGGAATTCGCACGCTTTGACAGAATCTATATTGCCGTTCAAGTATAGGGCGGACCTTGTGGAGCAGAATTTCCTCAAATATATATATATATATATATACCTATATATAGAATAACAATGCTGTATCATGTTGTAGTAGCTGTAAACAACAGCGGTAAACAGAAAATGCTGTTTTTATAATAATGTTGTTAACTCTTCATGGTTACTTATCGTTGTTGTCCCAATTAGTTGCATCTGTGAGAAATAGCAGCAACCGAATTGCTGAATTTAATATAAAAAAAAGCAAACAAATGAATTAACTAACCACCCCCTTAGCGACTAACCGAACTGAGTCAGAATCAACCATATGCACTATGATTGCTCGGCAAACGGCGGTTATTTTACCGGCTGCGAGATGATGCCGCCACTTCCTCAACTATATGTAATAATAAGTCAATAATGCCATGTCCTACCCATGTATGTGTAGGTATATATTAAGAGCTTGCCCATGATAGCGTCGGCTTGACGTTGGTGTTTAATATTATGTACATCAAATTTTGGTTTCGAAGCACTGCACACTGAATTTTGTCGATATATCGGGGCCACTTAGAGTTAGCTAACATTATTACGCTGTCGTTATCATTAGGGAAAAACGCACAACATTTTGCTACTATGTCAAACGTTAGGCCATATATATATATATGGTCGGTAGGTACATTGATCTAGTGCAGGACACAAGGCGTCCGATATTTATAATGCTTCGTTTTATATGGATCCGCTACGAGTTAAATGCGCATAACAGGACATGATATCACGAGTGAACACTGTGGCCTGTTGACTGTCTTTCAGACGGGGTCGATCAAGGCCGTCAACGCAATACAAAGCCAAAAGGGTTGTGTCTGCCTTAACAAAGAGGATCTGTTCCGTTTTGTTCATTGTTTGAACGGAGGAGAGTATGAACAGGTTGGTGCTGCTGCTGCTGCTTCTGCTACATCATTCGCTTTGTTGGCCCACTCATTCAGCGAGGCCATTGCCGACATCACCCGTAGAGGCCATGGCATACGGTTCAACGTTATTGTCTGATCTCAGTTCGCAAATCAGATCATCCATCCCCAATCTACTGTGCTGGATGGGAGACACACATGAAGATAGGAGTGGTACCTTATTCACTTATTCCCTTTACGATGACTTACATCAATAAGGAATGATGTACTTAGAATGTATATAATGTAGCATTCAAAATCGACTTGACGACATGTTCAGAGCAAACACCGAGCTATTTGAAATAGTGTAATTTATGTCAACAAATGAAACAATCACGATCGATTCATGGAACATTACAGTGTATTGCTACGGTCATTATTTTTTGACTGTATACACCTTTCCATTAAATCGTAGTTTTTGTGTGGAGAGTGTCATTAATTAGTTATCACTGTTGCTGTTATTGTTTTCATTCTGTAGAAGGCAACTGAAAGGTTCGATCTGTTAATTTTATATTGGGACAGAGATGCATTTTATTGATCATTTGATCGTTATACAGATACTTTGCACGATCTAGGAAATTTAGCTGAATCTTAATCAACTGCCAAATATTTATTTAGTACCATTAAATTACTGTAGCAGCTTCAGGTCGAATATTCGAATATGGGCAGATGAAATCACAGCATACAGTACCTAGGTTTGTACTACTATAACACCTATAAAAAGTAAGTCCCATCGGTCGCGAGCTATAGCCCTTCTACTTATCTTATCATATTTATGGGGGATGTCCTTCTGATAGCTCTCATAATTATAAATCGGATAATTCTGAAATAGGTTTTCGCTGAAGAAACACTATATATTCTTATTATTCTTAATCACAATACCCAGCGTTATATTTTTGTGATTTATATATGGTATTATTACTTTCGTTATTACTGATATATCTGTTGTTAGTATCATAATATTATTATTATGATTATGATAATTTGGAGCTGAGCTGCTTTGTACTTCAACGGCGTGTTCGTTATGCAACAACCGTGAGCGGCTTGACGATCTTGGATGACTTGAATGATACAAATGACTATTTAGAATATTGTACTTGAGTTTAGCCATTCCTATATAAATAGTTCTGCCATCGTGTTCGGGCAAACACGATACTGCATCGAGAGTCAAAGACCGGAATGTTGATTGCGAAATTGTGACCTACAGTAGAGAACTTGTGGTCACAATTGTAGTGGGGCTGTTCTCGGAGACATATCAATGTTCTCTTCTCTTCTGTTCTGAAGGAAAGCTCTACATTAGCCTACTCAATTTCTCGCCTTCATTGATAGAACAGGAAATGGCCATAGCTAATCTTCAGAAATAGGGACACCACTGAAATTAATGCTTGTTACTTCTTTGGTGTCTTCAAGCTTAATGTTTCTTAGAAGATTACGATTCAGTATATAAAGTATTTACTATTATATATTCTAGCTATGTCTATTAAATACTATAGATTACTATTGGTACAACTATATTATCATTATTACCCCTACTATTAACTAAACTAATATTAAAATTATTAGTGATTAGCAATAGACTACTTTGCTGGTGTTTCTAGGTGACGACTAATCGTTGCCCTTCGTTCCTTGATTTCGAACACTAGTTTTCAAGGTGCTGGTGGTGACGACTTTACTTCGAAACCTTCTAAAGATTTACATGCTTTGTTTGCATGGTCAACCCATTCAATTGACCAGTTAGGGTTCTTTTGTATACATGCAAATAGCTCGATCTATGGGACTCACAGAGGATTGCTTAAATTTTGCGTAAACTCGACTTGCACTGAGATTCATTTGTGTATTTGCGGAATATTTTGTGCCATATAACACACGGATTTTTGGTCCAAACGGTTGAGGTGAGTTCACTCGAGGTGTCAGTATACCCGAAACTTTTGATTACTTCGCAAATCCCAAAATCCGAAGTCGCATTCACATTTAGATGTTTAAGACATTCTCGATCGTTATTGCGAAAATTCGTTTATGCCAGCCTACCAGGATTTTTGAGGCATTACCTTTATTAACAAACCCACAACGCAATAACTGCATCGCTTGATATGCATCGTTACAGATTCGAACCTAAGACCTGCGCTTCCGGGTGCCCACCGCTACCCCTGCGTTAGTTTTTCAACTGACGAAATTTTATGAGTTTTCTAAGGCTATTTGAAGTATGGTTTTATCACTCACAATACAAGAGTTCATTTTTCGGAAGATCTCCTTGCAGGCTAAGAGACTGATTGTGTCGATTCTCACCCCGGTTGCCTTTCTGAAAAACTTGAACTGAATTTGAACGTCTAAAAATGGCTTTTGAAGATCGTAGGGTCAAACGTAAAATAACGTTGTATTGGAATGGAGTGAAGAAAATCAGTGCAATTTGACTTCGTCAAAATTTAAGCAATCGACCTCTGCTATATCCGTATGAGCTGAGCTACACACGTATGTATAAAGTATGGACTACAGCTTCATTAAATACAGCTCGAGTTTCACAATGTTGCAGCTTAGAAAGGTTTTGTACCATTTCCTCAGTGACTTTCGAATGGTCCTAAATCAACAAAAGCCTATCTGTGCCTTACTACCTGACGTCCTGGGTGGCATGTAAGATCTGTCGTCAGATGGGGCGTCAGGGGATGCCAATTTGCATCACCCTTTTTCTCTATTTACCTATGTACGTATGTTCTTCTTCTAGACTGCGATACTATCTATTTCATAGCGGAGTATACACAACGATTAGCAGTTAGTGCGAACCACGCATACTTTATAGTCAGGCCAGGTGAACTATATCGACCGCAGTGATAGTAATTCAGCACAGTAATAACTAGTCTCATGAGAACAATACAATCAGCAGTACCTGGAGGGACAGCAACAAAAAAGCGATCGTTTACCCTAGTTTTGTTTCCCACAACAGCACATTGAATTTTCTTTTCTACCTTCGATATGTATAATAGCAATTGTGACATTTTCGTGGATTTAATATCCCACTGTTGAACGCGTTCTAGATGAATCCTTAGAACGGTTGTTCCCTCTCTACATCTTTGGGCCCAAGAACTGTACACTTGATACTGTTTCAACTAGGCATATCGCGTAATAGTGCTGTTGCATGCTTACGTTCAAATCTTCTCACAGGCACTACTGCCTCGAATCCGCCCGATATTGAACCATGAGCTCTTCTTGTCTTATGATAGAGTTTAGTCTCCTTTACTTTCAATTTGTTTTATTTTGTTAAAAATAAATGAAGTAACTGTGTGTAGTACTGTACTTTACGAGTGAATTTGTGTGCACTATATATATATATAGTACGTTTTGCGGCAGTTCTGCTCCGTCCATGTAATGTACAATGAAATGTATTTGTTTGTTTTGCTATGTGCAACATCGACGCGGCTAGCCTCAATGCTAATATTATTGTTATTATTGTTGCCTTGTGTCTGTATATGTGCGACTTGTCCAGTTCGAGTTAAATTTTCCACTTTTAATTTTAATGGTCAGAGGTTGGATGTTTATTGCGATCTCATCATTCTTTGTCAGCACACTATCGCTAACAGGGTCTTATACCACAGTTCGACGACATAATTTGGTAGTTTATAATTATTATAGCGTTCAATTGTCATCCATTGTATGCTGCTTTTCAGGTATTGTGTGTTGCTCAGTGTTCGTTATGTGAATCGTCCATCAATCTGGCTCTTCTTTCTTCCCAATCTTTACTCCTAATATTCTTGCTTGATCGAAAGAGCATCAAACTTATTGGCATCATGATAATTATTGGTTAGTTATTAGGACGCCCACCTCAGAGGTAGGCTCACGATAACGTGGGATGTAATCTCCAAATCGTGATGTCAATGGCTTCTGCCATTCTATGTTCACTTGCAATTGTTTCGTATTTATAATATCATATCTTTGCTGTACCGCCGGCAGCGTCGACGACGACACAAATTCCATATTTTTAGTTAGTGCTCCGATAATGTTAACAGGGTTATTATAGATACTCTCAGCACAGACGTCGTGCGGTATGTGTATCATTCACATCGCTAACTGCACGTTACATGTTAATGTCCAGCTGCTCTGTTCTGCTAAGAAGCGACCTCAAATCTCTTGGCCACACCGCTGACATTTTCTGTCTTTCAATCTTGTGTCCAATTTGTGTATTATTTTGTATTCGACTAATTCGGAGCTAAGTTATATTTGTTGTTATCGTTATCAATCAAACATCATTAATAGCGAGTTATCGGATGAAGATATTGTTTTTCGCTAGGTATTGAACGAGTATGTCAGTTTTTATTTGACCTCGTCCTAATCCTCTGTTACTCAAATACGTCTCAATAGATCTTACTGCCATCCACACATCATCCACCTGTTGCCACTTTGGTAGAGCAACAACGTCCACAACAATATGAATAGATCGATCACTTATTAATATTATTACTGCACCACCAGCTTATATTTGTGGTGACCACTTCGTGGTACTTTTCACCTGAATCAGCATTGACATTCTCGGCACAAGACATATCAGTTCGTCCATCTGGTGTTGTTGTTGGTGTTGTTATTGTTGGTTTAGCACAAATACAAAATATGTAATATAGATTCTTCAGCAATATATTGATTTCTATATATATATATATATATGTATATATATATAATCTACTAACGGTACAATAACTTACATCTCGTTTTTTCGTATCGGGTTTTCGCTCTGTGTCATATCTCTTTCTCTCACGTTCTCGCTGTCCATATATCGATCTATATCTATCTATCTATTTATATTTCTGCGACCAGAGAACCGCCCGCAACAAATACGTTGTCAGGTGGTTAGTACTCGGGCCTGATTGCTCTGTCAGCTACTGAACACTTTTATTATGATGTATATTCTTTCTCTTTTTGTTTTCATTTTCAGGAACTATATGTCAACGGTGTTGTAGTGGTTGTTTTCGTTTTTCACAAATGTTGGTGGTAATAGGTTTTCTTGTAATTCGACTTTTTTCATCATTGTTACTGCTCTTTCTTTGTTATTATTATTATTTGCCTCTGGCTGTGTCTGCTCGATTGACCTATTTTTTGTCCAGTTATAGATCCTATAATAGGATCCACATTATGTTTCTCTCATTATGTTTGTCCTTTTCTTTTCGTCTAAGACTTGTTGAACATTACTGGTGAATACTGTGTATTGCGACACTTTGACCAACCTCTTCTTTCTTTCATCGTCCATTTTCCGTCCTCCATTCATCGAACTCTGACGTTGTCAGCCCCTATCGTTATCAGTTAGTTAGCTATCTATTATATCTATTATTTCTTTATTATACTTCGCCCACTCGAGCGGACGACTCATTCTAATATAATAATATAATATCCTCTTTTAGGTATCTTTATGTTTACACAATAAATATTTCTAGGATCCTGTTTGTTTGTTAATTTGTCTGTTGAACTGCTCTCTACACGTCCAGCTACTACAGCTTATTCATTCATTAATTCATTCATTCCCCCGAGTGATCGATCGAGTAATCGCTCGGTCCTTCGTCGTGGAAGGGAAAGAAAGGGAATATGGGAGTACGGTGATCATTTTCCTCATTGTCTTTCTTATTGTGTGCGCGAGATACGGAGTCGGCATCTCCTGTGATAATAGGAGCAGTAATGCTATAAATAGTGTGGTAATCGCACCCATCTTATTCATTCATTCAATAATACATCGCAGTAGAAGACGGTAGAACAATGGTGTTAATAGGTAGTGTGTAGTATTTCGACGGTCTGCTGACATCGAGCGTCCTAATGATAAGTAAGACATGGAATATTGATGCTGGGTGCGTGCGTGTCAATTGCTCGCATCAAATTAGCATCTCATCTATTTTTCATCCATCAAACGATACACACCTAGCTCAGGCATGCCGTTTGTGGTATGCTCAGGAACCGCGTACGTAATGAAAGGTTTCTCTCTTATAGATCGGAAACTAGAGATTTTGTACCGGCGAGTTTGACAGTCAGACTGAACAGTAGACAGCTTTTTTGTTGTTGGTGTTGGTGTTGTTGTTGTTGCTGTTGACGATAATACTTAGTTATCGCAAGGTCGGATCCCCTCAAATATTAAGGCTCATTCAATAAGCCTTCTTATTTCTTAAGTATACATTTGTTTTCTAAAGGGTGTGGACAAATCGGAGTTTGTGCACTATGCGCGGGTAGTATATATATATATATATATATATATATATATATATATATATATAAGGTGCTTCTGTGGAAAATGGCATAAGTTTATTGGATCTACGTTGCACTTCATTAGATCACTAATGCAGTTCATTGAACACCAAATGCTTGTTACATGTGAAACAGCAGCCAGTTTTTTTCCGATAAGGAAGGAGTAAAACCCAATCAAGTGGCTTTGAGATTGAGGATACCACCAAGGTATCAACAATTGACCAGAAAATAAGTATTCTCCATTTATTATTGCCATTATTAAGTATTTGCTATGCTTGCTGTATTTATATTTTACCTCGTGGTTCTCAATCACGTACAATCATGTCTATTATAATTATGACGGATACACATCAATTAATAATCTCACTTCAGGTAGCCAAGTATTGCCCGAAGCTGGAAGTGACTGTGGAGACATAAATATTCGTTTGGTCCAGTTTACTCAATACATTCCGCGACGTTTATCATCGTCAAGATAAAGGGTAAGCTCTAGCAAGCATAGCCGTTTAACGATTGAAACTGTGCAAGATAAATATATAATAATAACCAGCTGCTAAGAACAGGTATGCGCTTTGGACAGCTGGTGCTTTTATCCAATTGTGAGTCAAATATAGCGTTAGTTATCATCAACGAAAAAGTTTGTCCTCGGGAAGACGCAGATCAGTATTGTTTTAATAGCCCTATAGCTGCACTAGTATTTGTGTAGGGTTGATAGGTAGCTAACAAGATAGATATAATACAATCCGATCATATGGCGATGATGAACAGATGGATGGTATCATCTTATACGTATATAATAATAAGTCGGGTGGTGGAGTTATTCGATACATGGATCGGACAGATCAAAGAGCCTATTGAACTACCACTGGTTTAGAGCGGCCCACAAAGGCTATTAAAGAGAACTGCACCAATGTATGTTACTTAACTCTTTCCGTTTGCACATCTGTTTCATCCGCTATCGGTATTTAAGATCAATTCTAACGTAAATTTCGTACATGCCACGAACACTCGCGTACTGCACCTTACATTGGTCTTACGTTATTCTTATTGTGAACCGAACGCCTGATCTATAATATTGTCGACGTGGGTGGTATATATACAATATGTCACATATTGTATATATAGGGCTTACTATAGCGCGATATGGAAAACGCTCGCTATCTCTTAAGCGAATAAATGCTGCTTAGAGTTTGATGTTGTTGCTACTACTGCTGTTGATTTTCCTGGTTGGTAAGTGTTGACATGACCCTAAATAGTGATTGTCTAACGACATGGGCATTAAAATACTTCTAGCTAAATGCAGAAGAGGCAAAATAGCAAACTACAAGTAGATCTATAGCCGTCATTTAACCACCTGACCACATAGACATTAATGTAAAACAATATAGTCTTAACGGTGTAAATGTGTCACAGCGATTTATTCATTACATGAAACCCTATATTAGGCTACTGATATATGTGGCCATACGAGTTAGAATTCCTTTTATTTTCCTTCTGAACCATTATTAAAAAGTTTAGTTACGAATGTATGCTGTGTCTATCGATTGGGTTGCTGGGTGAACCACGGTATACTAAAAAGACTGGAAATTGCAATTGTAGGGGTCTGCTTTAATCATTATTAGATGATTATTTGAACGACAGTCAACGTAATTCATTGAAACACGCCCTCGTTGTGACCAAAATGATGATTGTTATAATTCACCAATGACGGACCGGCGGGGGCCAGCGCGGCGGTCATTGGCTTAGGCCTAAAACTTAGCGCCCTACACCCGCCGTTGCCCCAAGTAGCGATCCATCCATGCCATGCGATGGTTCGCAGTGGCAACTAGAGAGGAAGTCACACGGATCGACTAAACGAACAGTTCTATCAACGCGGTCTAAATACTCGCTGGTTGCTGTTGTTGCTGTTGTTAGGAAATAACAACCAAGCAACTAGATTAGAGTAGAATAACCATTCAGATGCTGCTTTATGTAAATTATAAAGTTATTGATTATTATACGATACAAATGAAGTGTTAAGAAATAGGGAGAACTCTCCAATCTATCAAATCAATATCTTGCATTTTTTTATCTTATAAATGTCAAAGGGTGACCAACGGTATGGTTAGATTAATTTTTACCACCGCCACAAAGTCAAGATGCATGCCGTTTACAAAGCACTACATTACGTTGAGAAGTTGCCAGGTTCCGATACGAATTCATGTACTAAACACCAATTTAGTTACTTCCAACTGAGCCTTCTATAGGATACGTAGATAGGTTAGAACGCAAAAGTAGCATATTTGCCAGCTTCATTTTCAGCAGTTTCTATCAGCTGTGATAGAATCTGCTGATACATCATTGATAAATGCACGGTACCATTGCAGGCTATTGTATTGATTGAAGCTCAAATAGTCTAGATTTAAACGTAATAACATGACTATTTCATTACACTGTGTAGCATGAGGGAGTGCAGAAAGTAACTGTCTTTATCACCGTCTATAATTAAGTTAATCGGTTTCTGACTAGTCGTCTTCCGTCGACTATGACAAATAGTCCGCCCCGAACTGACTTGAAAAGCAATTGATTGACCTCAACTTCGTTTCGGCTACCAGACGGAGTGAAATGAGTATGGCAATGGGGTTGATGGATTTGTGCTCAATCCAGGCGATCTAGTTGCTGCTCATGTGGCGTTATTTAACCTTATTTATAGCAAATGCCCTGAAACTACTGGAACATTGATACATCGGCTCTCGATTCAAAACAGCGGTGGGCAGTTCTCACATCAAAATATTCGTTTTCTAGTTATATTCTGCTTGCAGTGGAAGATAGATGCATCGGATATTCGTTGATCTTCGAAAATGATATCCGAGACTTAAATTCTAATCCATGAGTGTAGTCGTTCGATGTTATCATGAAGAAAATGTCGGCTGATAGCGAAGTCACTGAGAGAAAATAATTATGATTCTTGTCATTCATTCTTCAAATTATGTGCATGTGCACAGTTGTTGACAAGATGTTCCCGCAATAACAATCACAAAAACGTTAATGTTAACACTGTCTTACAAAATGATTGAATGAATTTTGAACAATGAGGGGGGAATTAATTCAGCACATCACACGATCAAGCACGATAAGATAATCAGTGAACGATGTTCTCTACAGCACAATTAAGTATGGCAGAGTCGTTTGATGGTGATATCGTTCGTGTTTATCGACTTCATAATGAGTAGCAGGTATTGTGTACGGAGTGTGTATGAGCTGTCATGTGATTGTAGCGATCTCAGTTGCGCTGACATGTGAAGAGAGAGTATTGATTTCATGAGCCTTCGAACTTGTTGACTCAGCGAGGGTGTTCACTCGTTCCTGTTCTTCATGATAACACCTCGATAAAATGCTGCCACGGAATAATAATCGTGGTAGCTGTTGGTTGCTCAGTCGTATTTCATGTAATTTGACGTGTCGTCAACATCAACAACAACAACAATAACAACAACAACAACTTATCAATCAACAGTCAATCTCAAATATGGATTGTCGTCTCTCAACGATACGGGACTCACCGAGACAGAAGCACACTATTCTTCCCGGTTACACATTGTACCAACGGCGGCCGAAATCCGAGACAGATAGACTCAACTTGGAAAAGTCGACAGTGGAGTTGTATCAAAAGGTAATTGTTGTAAAATATCCGAAAATACCTGCACCATACCATATAGTGTAATAATATAAGTTCGTCGCCAATGTTAACTTCATAACCAACATTCATTCAGGCATTAGGCTAAAATCTCTGATTTTAAGTGAATGTATTTTTAAAGTATCCCAAAATGGACAATAATATACATTCAAGTATAGACAAACCATCATTCAGGACGTTAGACGGTGTGAACCCTGTTTATACAAATAGGTTCCTACAGCTGATGTGTACCAGAATATGGGAAATTGCTTAACTTGTTGAAACGGTGCACTAAGGCGCTTTATTGAAGCTTGATGATCAAACCATGACTTTCTAAATAAACGAAGTTTGCGTCTAAACAAGTACTATAACTATTGTGAGTGAATACTTACGAATAAGTACATCAGTTTGAAGTCTCTATAGTTTACAGTATCTCCAGTATAGGGAGGTAACGAGAAGACAGGAGATTAGCGCTGACAATATCGAAGGAAAAAGTAAAATTAAATTATTATATAAATGTTATCGGATGTGGTTCCCAAACATCCACGAGAAAATAAGAAGGATCAATTAGACAAAACATAACTACAACAATTGCAACATTGCTTATTATGAATTCCTGCATTTTGTTGAAAACATAATACACCGATTAAGTTATTTGCAGACTGACAGAGCAGAGAAAAGCGATCGTGCGTTGCGTATGGAGTTTGCATTTGAGGATCAGCCAATTCGGTGATAGTGATCAGGGAAAACATTGGCAGGAGGAAATCATGACTTTAACCTTCGTGTGTGTACGTGGGAGCTCTATACATCCCTCGGGGTGACTTATACTGAGTGCACTGCACAGGCTACTAACTAGCTGGCGGGGAATCTAGCCGAAGTTGTAGACGACCTAAAAACGGGGAAAGCAAAGGGGAAAAGCTGCTGCGTAGCGAAGGCCTTTTTTCCCTCATTTAGTTCCCTGACGCGAAAGATAGTAACAACAGCAGCAGCACATAAGTGAGAGGTCACTGAGGTTACTCAGCCAGAGCTCCTGAAGCGACTAATAGGCAGGGTCAAAAAGGGTCCCAAGGACAAATCAGGCGTCGAACCAAACCAAGTCGAACAATCGGTGTTCTTATTTGATTTCGAAGGGAGTGCGAAAACAAAATTATGTGAAAGCAAAACAAATGATAACAAATAAACATGTTTGACTGCATTGGATAGCCGATTCACTAAAGCAGTGAGGCAACCAGTTGTGACCATACGCACGCACACACAAACAAACAAGCTGAGATATCTTCGGAAAACACATATATATATATAATAAAAGACAGCAATTTCGCGGGACTCTTTCCGGGAATCGTTCCATAATTACAGACTTTGAGCCTACGAAACAAAAGAAATACGATTAATATGTGCCGCGGCCAACACCTCCAGAATCACTATTTCTGCCAATGTCTATATATTCCAAAACCACTAACTTAAAATAGACTAGAATGTCACTATCAAATCAAATGCGTACATCGGAGAGGATTTCTAAAAGTTAGTCCATTAATTCAGGCTAACCTTAGCATTATAAACTAAAACGCAAATAATCACAAGAATGCCAATATCCAAGAAAATAAACGAAAGAGTTGCTTTATTGATGTCACGATAATGGAAATATGATGCTAGTGAATGGTAACGCAATAAAATGTTTGGGCTGAGGACGTCCTTTAACCATTTGAAGTACATGTTATGTATACGTGGCTTTCTACTTTGTGACGTATTAAGGGTACCCGATATTCGTTGCGAAAACCTTAACAAAGGAGCTCAGAGTCCTTTTCATTTCATTTCGTCTGTATCGTACAAGACAATTGCATGCAATAAGCGTCTGCGTCAGTAGCACCTACAACTACATCAATAATATCAAAAAAATGAGGAAGTAAACAGCATGTAAACAGATCAAAACATAACACTGAAATAATCATCACCTGATATTTAGGTCAAAGCCGTAACTGTGCCAGTCAAGAAAAAACAACATACTGAACAATGCAAGCAAAAAATATTATAAATTTCCGTTTCTTATATTTCGAATACAAACGTTCCTTATCTTCTTCTTTTTATGTGATATTTTGTATATCCATATAGTCAAAAGAATAATAAGTGCCTGAAATCAAATACATTAACTACTATTTCATATCATGAGCAAGCCAATAGTTGTAGTTGTTTTGTAAACAGTCTCGCAAGAAATCATCTAAACATCCGAATAAGTACAAACCGACTAATATAGATTAGTTCTGCGAAGCGGGTAGGTTCAATTATCCTCGTGCGGTTCTAATGCGCATATATATATATATATATATATATTTATATACCTTACTTATGGATAAAAGAACTTCAAAAACCAAAAAATATGTATGCGGAGTTATTTGTACATTTTCTGACTGTCATAATAATAATAATAAAAATATATAATTATGGTATGGTCACTATCATTATAATTGGAATATCTGCCTAAGGTATCGCCAGTTATAACAAATCAGAGATATAGGGTTATCATTCAAAACTATGATAATGACCGCCGAAGGCGAACACCTACGGCTATCGATGTTATCTCAATTAGTTTGTCCAGTACAATGCGTTTCCACTCACGGGAGGACCAACATTAATACTAACTTACATGAGGAGGAAGTTAAAAATAAATCGTCAGATATTACTGCTCAATTGTAATGGCCTTTTGTGTTCGTGAGACCTCAAACGATATATAAGGATTAGATTAATAAATAGAAAAGGAGCAGCACTCAATACTAACTAAAGTATAACAGAATGAATTTGCTTCACTCTTCTTAAGTCTAAACTCGTTTACTCTCCTCATTTTGAGAACCTTAAAAGGTTGCCTAGGCGAACAACAGTAAATTGATTGTAAGCATCTGGTAAATCAAGCTCAGTTGCCCTGGTTTCGCATTTGATCCTTAACGGTTATTGTCTAATCTGGCTGCCAAATATTTCTCACCGTGAAGTCGTTATAAAAGTTAACTTCGCGAACAGCGGCAACATTGACCCAGCAATTGGCTTCCATGACTAAATTGGATCTTTTCTTAGAATACTAAGAAATCAGAGGAGCGTATATTAAAAATCAGTTCGTTAAATGGAAGTTCGTAGCTCTCCAAACGGAGGCGGCTCGTATCTCATAGTGGCCTTTATCTCATGATTTTTTAGTTTCAATGATCAATGTCATCACGCACAAAACAACAGACTGCTGCTGCTGGTAACATCTACGAGATCGAAAATCGATAAAACTAAGTGTTCTGTATGGTTGTGACAGCGAACGAAAGACAAAAAAATAAAGACATAAATAAGGAGCTTTCCTTTTCCAACGAACATTCTCATCCTATCATGTCTCCATGTATTCGTGTACGTATTAAATATACTTTTCAAGTTGGCCCTCAGCTATCCTCCCTATGTGACTGCTCCTAGGAATCACCTTCGGCCTTCAAAGATCTGGTCGGAAGAATCTTGCTAGACTTATTTGGGTTTCCTCCAACAGACCTTCTTGGTGACAAGGTAACCATATTAGCAGCTCAATGCAAATTTTCACGTTCGTTTTTTATGCCGTTTATAAAACCCCTTTTTTACCATCTGCTAACGCTAAGATTTGAACCAGCGAAGGTGATGCCGTCCTAAAAGAGGTGCTCATCGTCATTAGCGTCACATCTTATCAGCTATTTGTTGCGACAATGTGATCGTACTCTGCTTGGATAAATTCCCAATGTGATCGTACTCTGCTTAAATAAGTTTCGAGTCCCAGTGATCATCCATAGTCTGACGATCTATCCAATCATCAATCCATCTATTTATGACCCGTCTGGTTACACAGCAACAAAAAGGAAATGCAACTACCATGATCCTATGTACTGGCTATGTATTATTGGTATTGTACATACTACGAATAAGCAACTGTGGTCATGGCGCCGGCGATAATCGTAAGACCTGATGTTTCCCAATGAAGAAGGACAAAGGATTATGGATTGGTATTGCCTAGGTAAACGGTGTCCTCATCAGTGAAGTGTTCGAAATGAACAGAACAACCGGAGGCCGTTGAAGTGAAATTCGTACTGAATCCATTAATTGCATCTGGATTCAGACAGATAAAAAGTAATTAATAGGTATGATGTAGGGTAGTTATAATGCCTTCCTAGCCGACTTTTCCAGTTTAAGTCTGCGTTGACTTCAAATCGTTGCTCATTAACTGCTTGTTTTCAAACAATTGAGAATCCCTTAACAACAATATAATGAATATATTCGTCTATTTTGTCTTCTCTCTTTCTCCCTTTTGCTTAATGGTAGTTCTTGACATCCACGCCAACCACCACCATCAATCATCCATCATAGATCATCATCACCATCTCGGGCTCCTCGCGTTTTCCTCTTCGCAATCATAAAACAGAATAGTGCTAAGTCATCATAGAGTCATTCAATCTCGTGTCCCTTAAGCATCAACAATTAGTTATTATTATTGTCAATATTATTGTAATTAGTGTTGTTGTTGTTATCAGTTTCATCAGTTATCTCTCTCTCTCTGTCTGTCTTTCTTTTTCTATCAGTACTACCATTGGTGATAATAGTTTGTGGTTGTGTTTGTTGCTTCGGTATATAATATATATATATATATACTCTCTAGTTCTATCACAACGATTACATTGAAAATGTATCTTCAACTGCCGCCTCCCGGTTAGCAGCTGGCGGTGGTGCCGCTTCTATAGCATCCGTCACTCACCGCTGCAGAATTTCGACGGATATCATCTTTTCTTTGTTGGCTCCTTCATTCGATTTAGTTCCCGGGGGCGCTGACTACGAATAGTTATTATTTTATAATAATACATGATATAACCATATAACAATCTGTAACATGTGTTCATAATATTAAGCTTTCTAACACGTCTCTAACACATCATTAATTCCAATTTTCAGCTTTTTTTTGGGAGGGGGGTTCATCGATGCTGTTGGGGTGTTGACTTGTCTTCGACCCTGAGTTCGTATCCGCTCGAAGAACGGATAAAAGGAAAAGATCGAACTCAACTCCAACGAGTCATGACTGACTGATTGATTTCATCTTTGTTGGTTATTTCGACATGTCTTTTTTACCACCTCGTTTATTATGTGTGGCACCCTAATCATCATCATATAATAACAACATTATTGATCGTCATCACCGATCCGGCAGTTGGCAAAATCCGAAACATTGCCATTATCGGAATTCACTTTCGTTCAAAAACAATCACCGCTGTAGTTGGCCACCGGTAGTGTACTTCTTTTGTAACATTTACCGCCGCTGTATAATTAATGGTGGATTCAGCGTGCTGATGATGATGATGACCATTTTACTAATGACCATCTTCATCATTTACAACTCGTTCGTTGCCACTGGTGTTTATTGCAATAAATTCACTTATTAAATTGACTGCTTAGCTGATGAACTTCAGTGGCGCTAGTCTTCGTTGGATCTTCGATTTGTGGTACTGCAGTTTGTCATGATAATGGTCGTGGGTGGTAGGTGTTTTGCTTCAGCTGACTAAGGAAATCAATAGTGGCTTGGTTGATTGACTGATTTATTGATGACTAGATGAATAAATGAGTTTAGATCGTTTGCCATCATTAACATGAAACATACACCGATCCACCCATCCATTCACTGTCTACGCCCGCTGACATCATTAAATTGATGATCCTGATGTGGTATTATACAAGCCACATCGAACCACAGTGTTTCGATTATCCCATTCATTTGTTTGCGGCATCGCACCTTTCCCCCACTCTACTTCATAGCATTATCGCCCATTCGCCGTGACAAACACCTACCCACCCGACTTCCTCGATTGAATTCAATCTCCACAAAAAATGACTTACTCTTCCTTCGATCAATCACCGCGAACGACGATAGCGCATGAGTTCTGCTGTGTCGGTGCTCTTTGCTGATTCAATCAGCGCCTACTAAACTCAACAGTTGTCATTGTATATATATATATGTATATATATATAATTCAATTACTCTAATGTATGTATAGAAGTATAATCCATATCTAAATGAATCATTCTTTATGTGGATATCATTTTATATTATTGTGTTATGGTTATTATTACTGTTTTGTCGCTAGTGCTGTTGTTGCTGTTGACTATATACCGTCATGGTATTGTTATATATATATATATATATATATATATATATATATATATATTATATATGTTTATGTATATGGTTTCATTTTTTTTTTACTGTTCTTGTGCTGGTCGTTATTGTCAACGTTAGTTGTTTTACTATTGTTGGTATAATCGTTTTTCAGTGACTGTCAGAGTAATTAGGTGTTACCTTTCATTTTGTCGTAAACGGTGAGTGACATCGTTGTTCGGCCACCTCCTTCTCTTGTTCATATCATCAACATTATTATTATTATCATCATTAGCATATAATATTCATAATTATTCTTATCATCACCACTTCTGTTCTTAACATCAACTGAATTCAAATACGCATCAGTAGCAGTCATCATACAGTTATATAATAATAGTTTTACTAATAATAATAATCAAGTAACGGCTGAAGTACGGTATGATTGTGGCATTGCTGCCCTTCAACTTCTGCAACATTGCGCTGCGCAGTTACAGGGTTTCTTTGTTGCTTGTTTTTGTGTCAGATTAAGACCCGAAGGCTCACGTACGGATAGCAGCTTCTGTTCCTGAATCGTCTGAATCTGAGAAAAACAGCTGTCACGCCAGAAATTGCCAAGCAACACCAGCAGCTCACCTCAATTCCGATATCCGGACCTCGGAAGCAGGAACCATATATATATATATATATATATATAATATCCATCAATGGCTTCCTCAATTATAAATCTTCCGTTGTTGTAAGTGACTCTTTAGAAGAATCCCCAGGCTTCTAGTGACTTAATAACGAAGTCATTGGTTTTCGAGAGCACTTCATTACAGAAGGTCTTGCATGGTGCCGATCGGCCGTGGTAGAGATCTCCGTCAAGATATAGACCGAATTCACCATCACCGGAACCGAACACCAGTGAATCCTTATTCCCCTTAACGAAATACTGGTTATCACCTGACCATGCATACTTGTTGAACTCAGGGTGAAATGACCAGAGAAACATTTCCCCGGTTCCATAGAAATGATCACTTGGATGAATGCTCTGTGAGACAAAGGCGCCGAAGAGGGCACCTTCAGTGTCAGTGATGGCCAACAGGACGGGGCCATCATGTCGTGCCATCTCCCGGTAGAAGGTTTTCAGGCTGAACCCGTGACGTGTGGTTGAATAAACTAGCCTCCAGGCGTAGCCTTCGGCTCGCGCCGGGATCTCTTTGTACAACATCTTTCGGTGCTCTTCTTCAAGAATCTCCGATTCGTCGACCATCTCGGGCAGCAGGATCTCGTCAGGTGTCAGCGGGTTGAGCAGGTTTGAACACGTGCCAGATGACGCTTGGTTGGAGTCGTCTTTGAGTGCAATGACTTCCCACTCGCACGAGGAAAACGACGGGTGCGGTGTGTTAGGACCCTCGAAGAATCGGGGCAATTTGAATGGATTCTTGAACGAGCCGACCCGGTTCAGCACTCCAGTGAGCGTGCCATCGGTGGCGCTTTTTGGCGTCTCAGGTGCTTTAGTATCATCGCCATGTGCTCCTTCATCACCACCCTGATGACCTTGTCGGTGGCCGTGACCACCTGGGCCGTCCGATTCATCGTCGGACTCGATGTCTTCAAAACCACGCTCGTTCATATCGAGCTCAATGACATCCCCATACTTTTCTGGATAGTTGCGCTGGAAGAATTTGTACACTTCATCGACACGATTTCGTGGGATACCGAACCAGTATTCGCACTTGAGCTTTCGACGACCGACTGCGACAGCGGACACCTTCACCACCTTATTGAGGGGCTTGCCCATTCGGAGACAGAGATACAGCATACCATTATCCTGTGGCTGGGCTGGCTTCGGCAGTAACTTCTCAAGAGCGGCAAAAACTTCTGGTTCCTCGATGTCTCGCGAATCAGTCCGCGCCGTGCCTGCCTGATCGCCCTCAGAGCGACGTCCGCCAACGATCGGACTCGACGGAGGCGTCTTGGTGGGTCGAGGCGAGACAGGCTCCGAGCCTGAATCGGATTCTCTTTCTGCCCGCTGGGCACAATCAGCAGCCAATCTATTTGGGCTACTTGGCGGTGTTGGCGGCCTTGGCTCGTTTTCCGAGTAGTATACTTGCACTGGGATGTTGCAGACAACTGGTTTATGATGATGCTTCGTACGCATGATTGCGATATCGGTGTATAGGGCGGCCCCTGCAATCATATCAATCGGAGCCGTCACCTCGTAATGCTCAGTACCATGTTCGATCACGATCAAATCCGACACATTCGGGCTAAACATGATATTGTTTGGCGTAATCAGGAGTGTTCCTGTTACAACGCCCTGTCCGTCAGTAATGTGACGTGCGTTGATTTTCAGCACGTGCGATGGACGACCGCGTGCTGGTAACGACCCAGCTCCACTGACTGGCCCGGAGCCACCTCCACCAGCAGTGGCAGATGACGCGACAACAGTTGATCCGCCTTCTAACCGTGGGGGCATCATAAGGCTCGACAGAATATCGTTGCTCGTGTTATTATTCTGCTGCACTGCTGAAACCTGGCTGCTTGGCACTTGGGTAGCGTCTCCCGAAACCGGGTGCTGCTGCTGCTGGCGGCTAGACCCTTCTACTGCGACTCCACTGACAGCAGTAGCGGAGTCCGATCCTGCCGCTGCCGTTGGCCCAGCACCGGGGACGGGGGTGGACGCAGCAGCTGCGCCATGGCCAGGTGACGATGGCGCGCCCGTTGCGGATATCGAAGTGCCATCACGCGCCTTGCGTCGTTTGACAGGAATGGACAGTTTTCGTCCAGGGAAGAGCATGCTGTTCGTCGGGATGCGATTGAGTCGCGCGAGTTCCGAGGGGGTAAGGTCGAATTTGGCCGCGATGGCATTCATTGTCTCACCTGCTTGCACCACGTAACAGATCTTCTCATCTCCGCCCGCGTCACCCTGGCCCGCATTGGGGGAGGCAGTGCCCGCGGCTTGCACTGCCTGCGCTGGCGATGGGCCATCCGCCGTAGCCTGCGAGATCTCGGCGGGTTCGGGCATCCCTAGGGGCATGCCGCGCTGCTCACATAGAGACACCTCTCAACTGCACTCAACTACACTCACTCACTTACTCAGGACACCCCTACTGATACTTTCGTCTCGTGTTAGCACTATACTCTGCTTGCACGCGGCCTACTGCCAGGTAGACCAACCGACACTCTCTCGTCAGACACTTTCCCGGACGACGACACTATCTCAGTACCACTCACGCTCAAAATATTCTATCTAGCGCCAATGATGATTTCTAACTGTTTGTTGTTGCCATTTTTAGTTCTCTCCTGGCAGCTGATTTCGGTAGTGTAGCTCTACTGGCTACCGGCACCCGGAAGTCGTGGTAACGAGCAACTCCGCGCAGGTTAGCACCCACCCCGAGCAGCAAATTCTCCCCTGAAATACTTCCTCATATAAACACAGCTCGCTTGTAAGCCGAGAAGCTTCTGTTTACCAAATTCGCAGTCAGTTAATGAAAATTCCAGATGGTAACAAAGGTTGTTTTATTGCATGGCTGCATATGATTTCATTGGGCGATGCAGCAGTCTAACTATGGTTAAAAATTAATATTCTTTCAAATTACAACGTGTCATAGGTGTAATTAACGTAGTCGGTAATGTACCTGTATTTAGGACGAGTAACCAAGCAATTTACAAAGACCGTATTCTCTATTTCGCAGTTAACAATGTCGCCGGGGAGCACATCCGGGTGCATCCCAATTGTCTGACGCACCATCTAGCGGGCTCGCGTTTTCTCGCTCTGCCGTCGGCAGGGGGAGGCGCGCATTGAAGTTTCCTCGAATAACGCGAACGATGAGCCGATATGGACAGAACAACGTTAACACACATACACACACACAATGATTCGGATCTAGGGGTCTCTTTGCTTCCCTTCCCCCAGACTAGTTTAGCATCACACCTAACCTGACCTAGCTGCCACAGAGACAGTAACACAAACAGCCAGACAGCCAGACAATCTTCCAACCAACCACAACGACGACTACTGGCACCACTCAACGAGCGATCGACCCGACTAGTTCCCTGTTGTCGGTTGGCCTTCCACCATTCCAGTTTCTATGAGATCGGCGAGATTTGCCTTTCGGTGGGTGCAGCCTCTCCGCTCCTTCCACCGCAGTTGCCGTTGGTTCTTCGGAATACATCATACAGGCACAGCCACAGTGTTGCTGATGCTGCGGCTTCAACGAAGAGTGACTGGCAAATTCGAAAACAAAAACACAGATAAGAAAACAAGAAGAAGAATACTGACTTGGTTTTTGGTCAAATCGATCAGTTCTTTGGTCGAGCTAAAGGAAAAATATATGCAGGTGTCTCAACCCTTCTGGTATCTGGAAACACCACCCTAACTTAGGGTATAAGAGACCAAAATTGAACATTTGCTAATTAACTTTGACGTTTGTAGCCCATGTACTTCACATGATAGTCGTTCAGCCAAGGTATATATTATAAGTTAGTAATGCGAGGTATATATAGGTATATTATAGATAAGTAATATTAATTATTTGTGTATTTGCTCATCAGCATCATGATTGTATTTTGTATCTTCTTTGTGACATGATGACAATAAATGTGCACGTGTATACATATAATAACTCATCCTTTGAATTTTATTTCGTTTCCTTTCTATCCTGTTAATGAAGAATATCGGGCCCTGTATCGTTCGACGGTGGCTTTCAACCAGCTCAGTCTATCCTCATTTCTCTCTCTCTGTGAAATGTAAATAGTACGATTGGGTAGAGCCATCTCGGGATCCGCCTTTTGTTGTTCATGTACACTTCCTGGGTAGTCACTTCCTTCGTATGATGATGGCGGACGTTTCGTTACTCTGCCTGTCTGTTGAGTTGGAAGTTGGACAAGGAGGCCTGACATCGCTCGTCGGTTCGTTTGTTCGCGGTCGGAGACTAAACATCCCTTCTTTCTTGACCCACCGACTAACGGGACGCCCCCTCGGCCCGGCCCTGTCCGCTTCGCCAGTCTGTCTGTCGCCTTATTTATGTATGTACGGCAACAGAGTTGAATCTCCGGCCCTCAGCTGCAAACAGGTTGCAGCTGGCTGGAGGACAAGGCCAAGCGGATGAACGGACGGTCAAGGATCCCGTGGAGAGATACCACAAACTGACAACGCCACCGCTGCCACTATCATCACTAGAAACAGCAGCAGCCGCATCGATGCATACACGCTTGTTAGTCGGAAGTGTTGTTGGTGGTGCTTGCTGCTGCTGCTGCTGGTGCCGCCGTTGAAGGTGGCGAGGGGAACATCCCTCTCTTGGGCCTGGACTGTTCCTGCTCTCGTAGCCCAGTCAGTGCGGCGTCGTTTTGGAAACGAGGGGAGAGACACAGTATGGGCGATACCGTTAGAGGAAGAGCCAAGGGGGAAAATTCGGGACAACGTTCTCTTGCAAAAGGAGAAGGCTGCTGCCATTGCTGCACGTTTGCACCTGCGCGAGTGGACGGTCGAATGGAAGTGACGAAAAGGGCCTGCTACGGAGGGGGACCGCCTTCAGGGGGGGGCGGCTGCGGGGGTCAAGGCCGCCATGGCGGTGGCCACCCTCCTGCTGTTGGCTGCTGGCTCTTCACCCAGCGGCTACGGGAGCAGCAGCAGAAGCAGGCACCCTTCAGCTGGGCAGTAGGGTACCCCGCGGAGTTGCCGCTACTACCTTCTACATAGACACACATACAAATTACACCCACCGCCATACGGCGCCCATTCGAATCTCTCACTTCGTCCTGCACAACTCCGATCGTTAAAGAGGGGTCTTGGCCCTGCTTGCTGTCTTGTCTATCTGTCCCATATTTCGGCGGAGTTAGATGATCCAGGCTCCAGAGACAGCCTAGAGGCATCATCTGTTTCACCTTCCGAAATTCCGAAGGAGATTTTTTTTCATTGAGGTCATCACAAAACATATAAATATATAATAATAATAATAATAATAATAGGCTGAACGAACTGTAAAGTTGAAAATGGCCACATCGGGTGGACCAGAAGAACAGAGCGTGGGGTAAAGTAAGGGACTTTTGGCAAGAGGGCCTGGGCCTATAAGGGGAAGCGCCGCCTCTGCCCCGCTACGAAATGTCTATGGCCGCATGCGTGCCTTTTTCGGGAAGAGAAGGGAGGAGACGGTGATAGTAATAGTTGGTCCTCCTGGGTGATGGTGAGTGCGTGAACGAACGAACGAAGTAGCCCGTACTGCAAAAGGCTTCTCGTGCAGCTGTTTGGCAATAGAGCACAGCAGGGCAGGTAGTGGTAGATATCTGTTGTAAGCAGGCTATTTATGAATGCCAACAAGCTAAACAAATGATGATTGTTTCGTGGCTCTTGCATGTATAATAACTAGCGTGTGGCCCGAAGCGATATGCCTGAAGGCGATGACTGGTTGCGATGGCGGTCTGTGATGCACATGGATCTCATGTATGGAGAATGTGGATCTTTGGTCATATGCTACCCTGGCTACTCTCAACTGCTGCCTCCTGCTCGTGGCCAGGAAGAGATTGCGCCAATCAGCAACCTTCAACTTCATGAGCAGGAACGTGCAGCCTGACTGTTATAGCCAAGCAAACGAACCACTACGGAATATATACTTCTACTCATCAGGGACTGCTCTGACTGAGATTTGGTTTAAGCCTGCTTTGGATTATTCTCTTATTGTCGCATAGGATCTAATATTCAATGATGAGAAAAGTCCACCAGTACAACTACTGCTACCAGGAGTTTGCCAACCCAAATCACGGCATTATCACAGTTCAGAGAAAGAACCGCCACCAAAGACTACGGAGGAAAGAAATCATAAAAAATCGGCGGCAAATGACCAAAATTAGACATCGATAGCTAATCATTTGATGGATGGACAAGTCAATCAGTCGCTTCGATTGAGAAGACCTTTAGAGAATCGTATATTCTTTCCTTCCAACATGGGCCTACCATGGGGGATGTAGGGTGGTCAATTTACGAAACAACAACATAACATATTCACGTATCCCCAATTCTACTTGCACACACACACACATATATATATATATATATATATATATATATATATATATATATATATATATATATTTATATATATTGTACGGTAATTTCACGATAAATTAACTTTGATACGGTTTAACATACTGCATATAAAAAAGGAACCAACAGATTATATACATATATCGCAGCATATATGGAAAACAAAATACAATGTTTCGTTATCGGAATTGAGCAGATAAATCTCCATTGACTTTATCAAATACGTGGACCTCAATAGAGACTACAGAAGTATACTGTTCTTGATGTTACATGTTTATCTTTCGTATTCCAATTATTTTGTATAATTAAGAAGTGTAGCATTTGATCAGTGAACATACCGTATTATTGCAATACAGTGGTGTGAATGAACTTAACGCACCCCCTATATTTCAACAAATCGTTACAAAGAATACACATTTGAGACATTTATTCTGTGTCAGATTAATGTACGTGTTAAATAACATACATACCACAAAGAACAGCGCATATGACACCGCATGCAGCCTGCTACAACAAAATGTGTCATATCTTTGTGGTGTAAAATGATAACGCACCTTCAGTTATCGAGTATTCTCGCTGAATTAATCCAGTTTGTGTTGAGCATTCAAGCAGTACTGTGGTCATGGGACACGCTTCGAGCCTTACTGATGCAGAGAAAGCAGTTATTACTGCTTTACACCGAGCAGGAACGACCCAGGCTGCAATTGCCGGAGAAATTGGCAGAAGTCGCTGCGTAGAGCAAAATTATTTACGCAGTCCGTCGGCGTATGGTACTAATAAGTCTAAAGGACGTCCACGAAAGATCAGCCAGCAAACTGCCATGCACATTTGTCGATTGGCATCGAATTCAACCATAAGTTGTGAAGCAATCAGGCAAGGGTTAAACCTTCAGGTTCATAAATCAACAGTTTTAAGGACAATTAAGCTTTATCCACATATCAAACGGGCGCAAATGAAAACAAGACCGCGTCTTCAACAACGCCACATAATTGCCCGACTAAACTTCGCTCGCAACAATATGGACGGAGACTGGACATTGGTGAATATTGGGGCCACGTTTTTTAAATAGTATGCTGAGGGTGCACATCTATTTAAAATGTACTATGTTGTTTCAGATCGTCTTCAGTGACGAGAAGAAGTTAAATTTAGATGGGCTCGACGGATTTAACGCTTATTAGCCTGATGTACGTAAAGAGTCGCGGTACTTCTTGAAGCGCATTTTCGGCGGAGCGTGCTTTATGGTTTGAAAGCTTTATGATATGAAAGCGAGTGGGAAGCTTAGCAAACTCCCACTCGCTTTCATATCATCTAGAAGGAATAGCGAGGACTATCAGCAGATGTTGACCAACAACCTACTACCATTTAGGAGCAGGTTTCATCGACTACTAAGTGTTTTCCAACAAGACAACGCTTCAATTCACGTCAGCGCTAGTACACTTGCGTGGTTAGGACGGCATGACATTGAAACCCTAGATAACATGGCCAGCATGTTCTTCTGATCTCAACCCGATGGAGAACCTCTGGAGCATTCTTGTCCGACGAGTAGATGCGTCGACTCGACAGTATACATATGTGGAAGCACTATGAGAGGCGTTGTTGGGGGCCTGGGGAGGTGCCAGCGACCAGATCCTGCTAAATCTCGTTGATAGTATGCCAAACCGAGTCTTTGACGTTATAATTAGTAAGGATGGGACCACACCGTACTGATTAGCACAAGAAAACGAGAATTAATTCAGCGAGAACACTCGATAACTGAGGGTGCGTTATCATTTTACACCACGGAATTTGTTGTAGCAGGCTACATGCGATGTCATATGCGCTGTTCTTTGTGGTATGTATGTCATTTGACACGTACATTAATCTGACATAGAATAAATGCCTCAAATGTGTATTCTTTTTAACGATTTGTTGAAACATAGGGGGTGCGTTAAGTTTATTCACACCACTGTAGTAGTAATAATACCACTTCATGATATTGTCATTCTTATACTTATGTATCGAAGCTTTCATAATCGAATGAAACAGAATGCTTAAAATCGAGGTAGATTTATTTATATACAATTTCTTTAGGAAAGTCCTATATCCTATCTTTTGAATTGAAGAAACCCCTAAAACATTAATAATTTCTACTTGATGAGAGCGAAAACTCTTTTGGAGCTCATGAAGCGACTACCTGCTTCTTATGCATGATTTTGATTAAAGTTATTCGCTCGTTTAGTCTATCTGGCAGCAAAGACAATATACCTAATTCGAGAGATGAGAATCTGGATATGAGCAAAAAAGTTCTATAAATTTATTTTCATTTATTTGTTAGTTAGTTCTCAATATCATTTAAATAGTAGTAGTAGTTCTTGTTGTTGGCGGCGGCTCATGAATGAATTAACGGTTGAGTTGCAACAAACAGTGGTAGTACTCTAATTTCATTTTAATAATGTACACTATTAACTAATGTCGATTTGATCAGTTCTTTCACATTATTGAAAAGTCTGCTGAGGCGATAATGACCATTGACCTTCAAACATCAACATGGTGTCATTAGATGAAAGAGGTTGGCGAATATTGAAGCCAAGCCAAGTTAAAGCTTCCACTTGTATACTTCAACATTCGGCTATACTAGAGCCAACAGAAACCGGTCAGTTGGTAACATACATCCGGGTTGTTATTGTTTTTGCCCACAGGAAGGTAACACTTTCTTCACACGAGGGAAATCAATCGCCAGCTAGAACAGCCGTTGTCGTTATCGTTAGTATCTCATCAATGTTTCGACGTTTTAACATTGGCTTCATTGCATCTCCTAGCTTATGCACCACCGAATTTGGATTAATCGAGAAAATTTGAAAACATTGATTAATAACAAATTCAGTGAGTCGGGGTGTCAACGACTGGGTATCCAATGCAAAAGAACTGACCCAATCCTGCAAAGCCTCGCTGCGTCTATCTAAATACTAACAAATTTGACATACGGATAACAACGATTGGAAGATAGTGAGTTAAGTTCAGTCAACAAATTTGCTCAAGGTTGGAAACTGGGGCCCGTCCACTTGGTGACACAGATAATTTCTTTCCCAGTTATGAGCATTACTGCCATGTTCTCATATCTTGTTCACTTGCTTCAATAATAAATGTTGTTTTTGTTGTTGTTGTTGTTGTTGTTGTTGTTGTTGTTGTTGTTGTTGCTGCTGGGGCAACCTGTCAAGCGGGCTATAAATCCGCTATTTTATGTTCGTTTATATAAATACGATTTGGCAAAAGCACACATGCGTACATCTTAAATCGAAGTAAGTTCCAGTTGAAGTTTTCTAATAACAATATCTATTTTTTTATAATGCTAAACTTGTGAATGTATTATTATTATTATAACATATGAATGACTGTACGTTTCTTATTTGTTGTTGTTACTTGCTTTGTTGTTCGGCCATGCGCATCGATGGTAGCAGCCATTGAGGTCTATTCAAGACAGTCTGCAGTCAATTGAACTCACGTCATCGAGTGGTATATTAGTTCATACACAAGAAGACTATTGGCACAGGCATACAAATCGGTAATTATTATCATAATTGTTAGAAGAAGAAGGAGTGGATAGGAGATGTTAACAAAAGAAAAGTGCCGAGTATATAGAGGTTCGTAGTGAGCCTTAACAAACTTGAGTGCATTCAGTCAGCATTTAAGATTTTATTTATGCTTGGCTGTAGGACACGGCTCAAAACTACAATTCTAACTCGACGTCGAGACCAATGACGGTCTAATTCATTCGGTTTAATCTCAAAGCGCCACAATTAGCTAACTAATATAGTATTTATTGAAAACTAATTTATCAGCCTACTCAATCCGGGTCATGTAACCGGTATATGTAAGGCGATTCTATACAATATGCCTCAAGCAATATTAGCTTATTTCCACAGTCCAATAATTTGCGTACTCATATAATTGGTTATCTAAAGGTTGTCTGGCTTAAAATTCGTTGCGGCCCCAAATATGCCACCTTCACTTTTTTGGCATCCCGCGAGAAAACTGCCTCTATTAAACGGTTGCGTTCGTTCTCTTCTGAAGAATACACTAAACGACCTCTACGAAGGCTCTATACACAAAGCTATAAAGAGTACTTTAACGCAATTCGTTCGTCCACTTCAGTGCACCCATTTTTGGATAATGCACTAGACACATTTGTAAATAGCGATGACAGTCGATCATGATTGTCAACAACCTCTAGTTCTTGTCAGTCATCAAATTTGGCCAATGTCACCACATAATGATGATATCTTGGTAGTTTAATAGTTTGTCTGGTTCCTTCCTTCTCCCTGTTTATTACTGTAGCTGTATATAAACAGAACCAGAACATACGCATCTTTATGATTCGTATTATTATGATCATAGTATTTAAATATTAAACTGTGAAGTATAGGAAAACTCGCATGATGATGACGTTTAGTATTTTTCTATTGTTGGTGCGATGGACTCCTCAGCACTTTCCTGCACTGGCCCGCCTCTATCTGCAAAATGTTGTCATTCTGCTCCCTGTTCGTGATTCTTTCTACTGAGAAATAGAATCGCGAAATCATACTATTATTAGTACGTTGTTTACTCTGAAGAATACTACGTCGACTACAGTATCAGGCAGTAGACGCCTCAATCCTTGAATACGTGCGAGTCGAACCTCGTGGATAGAGGTACCAGAATTCGCCATGCCCATCGCAAGTCGCCCACTTAGAATTGCTGACCATTTTAGTGTTCGCTCCACTTAACACCTTACAAACTGCTCTCCCACCATAAAATGGCACCTGATCGTGCTTAGTGCGTGCATCTGGCTCGCTCCTGTTTCTGTACATGAAATAGCAACAAGCTTCCTTAATAATTCATTCACCCATCTAAGGTATTGGCGCACACCGCAAAGAAACGTACGAACTCCGTTAAGTGAAAGGCATAGTAAAATCAGCAATGTATCCACAAGGCTACTTCAACCAACGATTACCACCGGCGATGATGCGATTAGACTGAGCGGCGCACCTCGCACTTTTGCGTATGTTCTATTTAGCCTTCAACAGTTTGCTTAGCTCGATTGATTCAGCGTGACTGACTCAGCGTATTTGTTTAGGCAAGCACGAGATTCTCATCGAGTTTTTTGTAAGTACTTACTCATTATTCTTTTGCGGAAGGCCCCTGCTCTGGTGAGTACCAAGTCGTAGGAATTTAACTGATATTGCCTTAGATAGATATGATGCTCAGACGAGATAGGCAACCACCCTACACATTCATTAAGTCAACGAGTAGCCCTAACAAGCCACAGCTACTGCAAAAGACACGATATCCGAGTCTGCTACCACACGTAGGACTAGAACGAGTCTTTCTTATCACTATAGCGTCAAGATGAACTTGGCGGAACCATCAAGGTTAGCGAGTCAGCCCATTGACGAAGCACACACAAACTCAGTTGGGGCTACTGTTTCAATCAGTTCTGCTGCTGCTGCCGCCGCTGCTATTGCCTTCGCTTCTATTTCGTTCGTAACTGACGCGTTCACATAAATGTATAAGGTTATAAAAAAAATTGGAAACGTGGCAATCTGGGTGGTCGGTCCCTTCCGGTCAGGTGTAGTAGGGTGTGTACAGTACACATGGTGCTGTACGTGGACGAACCTGGACGGGGAAAGCAGTTAGTCCGAAAAGTCATCATCACCATCATCGATTTATTATTGTTATCTATAATATCTCGGGCGACGTTGTCATCTCATAATACATCAGTCACTTGGTCGGTGGTTAGTGACAGCGATTTGAGTATATCCTTTTGCATCCCACGAAGGTATTGTTGTTGTTGTCGTTGCTGCTGCTGTTAGTTTGATCAATGTCATATTTGTTATTATTATTACGACGATTATGTGTGTATAAATTTTAAATGAATTGTCGGATTGCTATGTTATAGTGTAATCGCGTATCAAATCCAGATAAAAAGCTAACTACGAAAAGATCTCACTGGTAACAGGTCTAAATAACCTTTATAATTGATAATGGAGCAAGTTTACTCGAGCTTAACAGAGTTAAGCAGCATGTAATTGTAAGAATCATCGATGTTATCATAGGTATATTAAATCTTTATAGTTTAACTTTTTAGTTTAGGAATACTATCGTGTCACTTATATGTGTCTACGAGGCCAGTCGTATATTAAAATGATATATCCAAGAACTTCATCCAACACAGTTGTCTTTTGCACAAATCGACGTTGGAAAAGCACACAAAAATCAATGGATTATTTTAATCTTTCGTACACTCTAAGGGGTAATAATTTGGTCATAACAAAAAAGGGACGAAGCAAAATGAATGAGAAACAATCGCAAAACAACCGCAAGGATGACCAAACGTCAGGCAAATTTTATTATTAAATCGTGCCTTCATTAACACACACTCACACATTGTCGTTATGATCAGCATTAGCCTAACTGAATTTAACCTAACTCATTTTGGCAAAATGAACTCAACAAATTCACCGAAGTACAATCACTATTGGTCAAAAATACTATATATATATATATATATATATATATATATATATATATATATATATATATATATATATATATATATATATATATATATATATATATATATTCGTAAAATATCATACATTTTAACACATCAACACCATTAACATTTGGCGAAATTTATCATAACGATCAAGTAAACAATCCAAATAGCATCTTTGTATTTCTCATTTAGATGAAATAACAAACAAACGGAGAACACATAGAGAAAACATATGCTACATCATATGCGTACAAATTATCTCATACTGCAAATATATACACCATGGAAAAATTATGTTGAAACAGCTCTATGAATTAGAGCTCGATCTTTGGAGAAAAAACTACAGTAGAAAGTGAAAACGTTTTGTATCGGGTTGGCTCAATATAACGAGTTCACTTTGGTACAAACTGTGTTTACAAGGCCACTTAATGGAGACAGAATTAAGATACTGGTCGTAGATATCATCACTTCTCAAGCAGGTTCATTCTCAGTGCAAAAACAGCTTCTTGCTAAAATGGAAACAATCTTCGAAACGATAAAACTAAAAAGGACAAAAAACTTGTTTTCGCAAAATAAATACTTCTAACTAACAACGAATAACTACTATAGATATATAAAAGCGACATAATATGAACATGGAAGAGGTATAATGTGGGTATATAAAAAGGAAATATATAAGAATAGTGAAACTGGTTTCGAACACAAAACTTTAGCATTCGTTCTCATTGATCGGTTTTCAATAAGGCTTCATTTATGTTTGTCTACATCGTTCGTCATTTAAGAGCCTCTACAAACTGAGCAGCGAACTACAATAATTATTATGATTATTATGACTATCATTTGACCATCAGAGTTGAAAATGAAAAATAGGGTAACGTCGTTTGTGCTTCGTTATTAGCAGAGTATCTAATTAACATCTGTATTTTGGTTATCTCCTCATCTATTTTGTTGTCTCTGTTGTCACATATATGTGTCCTGTTGTCATAGTTCAGTTGTATTTGTTGCTGTATTATCATTTCGATGATTGCAATTGTCCTATCTAAAGAAAACAGACCTTTACTTTCTACCATTTAAAATAGGTAGAGTTAATAGATAGATCGAACATTTTAACAATTTTAATAGTGCTATTCGTACTATTATACTCTATCATTGATTTTTTACTATACACGAATTGGGGTCTATGCTCTGGGTTGCTCTTTCAATTTTACTTTCTACATTTTCCTTCATCGCGTTTGTTTATAAGAGATGGCATTTACACTGGCGGGGAGATAGATAAGGATAATAATTAGCGCGCCTTTGCCAAAGGCATGGTGCTACATTATGGGTTAGCGTTATTATTACTTACCATGCTAATTTAGGAAACAGAAATTTTTTCCAAAGCCCCCCCTTCGCAAAAGTCATATTTTCTTCATTTGAGTGCTTTAGTAGTAGCGGCAGTTGGCTTTTCTGCAACGAGTGACCAATTTCACAGCAGCAACAGCAGCAGCAAATGCCTTTCATTTTTGTTGTCGTTGATCGACGACTGTCAGTTATTCACTCACTCCATCTGTCTGTCTGTACGCTAGTCTGTCTGTGTGTCTGTGTGCTTCTGTGCCCCTCTCTCTCTTTCTTTCGATCTGTCAGTGTTTGTTCATCAACTGCTTGGCGCTTGGCTATTATGCACGCCGTGTTCGTTGCTACTGCTCGAAGTGTGTCCGCTTAGCAAGAGGGTTCTCTCGTTGACTTCGCGAGGCTCCAATGGCTCACGACCAATTCCCGAGACTGTCGGAAGACATTGCTGTGGCTGCTGTCCAGACAAGCCCCTGCTGCTGTTTCCAGCGGATGAAGAAATTCCCGAAAGACCCGGTAGGCCTGCAGGCGGTCTGGTTCCTTTACCGTAGGTGGTGGTATCAGTATTCAACGGTTGACCCTGCCCTTTCGTTCCGGCAGAGCTGACGCCGACATCGATTATCACCGATTCGTTTGAATCGGGAGATCTGTAATGTAGAATTGATACATACATGTGACAAGAACAGATTCGAGTTGTTGCTATTTCAGTATCCCCGGTGGCTGAATTATTTCAAATTTAATAAATTTGTGAAGGTGTACAACCTGAATCCTGCTACTAAACTAGTCGTATTTTGGGCACATAAACGGTAATACATTAAATTAATGATAATGTGGCAATGCTCGGTAGAGAACAAACACCATTCGCTTCATTAAAGTCTCACCAAACAAAACTGCAGCAGATGGCTCATTGACAGCTCAATAACTAAATAAGTGCTTTTTAGTTATAAAATAGGTGCATGAACGTATTTGGCGTCTACATTTGATTACTGGTAACTTCTCTTAATACTGCGCCGAAAGATAGGAGGTTAATATGTCGTTAGTGGTAGACTGAAAATTAAGAAACTGAATGGGGGTGGCCTTACCGATAAGTGTGGTAAAAGAAATGGTGAACCTTTAATTGACATATGAATAGTATTCTATATATATATATATATATATATATATATATATAGAATACCCACAAGGTAGTTATGTACGCTGGTGGTCCTCTCTCATGCTACAAATGTCAGAAATTAGGCCACAAGGCTGCGTCTTGCAAAAACGCTTCGACCTGTAAAACCTGCGGTGAAAAGGGACATTTTGCGGCGGGCTACGTAAAGACACCAAAATGTGTGAACTGCAGAGGCTCCCACCCATCGACCTCGTCGCTCTGCCCGCTTCGGGCGTGTGAAATCGAAAAACGGAAGACGTGGATGGAACTACGCCTACTCCAACAGATTAGATCGGAAAACCCCGATCAGCGTTGATGTGGTCGAGTCTTCTCCTGTGATCACCCCTGCTGCTAGCTCGCGATCTCCCCAAACCGAAGCATCGTCTGCGACTAACGCCGTCAAAACATACGCGGCAGTTGTCAGAACTGTGGTGGTTAATACTCCGTCAGGCTGCAAGACCAAGGTGAATCTTCCTGGGACAACTGCGATTCCGCAACCTGCGGCACCAACAGCACCTATGAAGATCAAGCGGGCGAACATAAAATCTAGGACTCGGTGGTATAGAGGCTCTCTGCTTAGCTCATCTAAACGTAAAACACCAACTTTGAAGAAAAATATCGTGTCCTCGCTGAGTCCGGCCCTCACTCTACTAAGGGCTGTCTGCCCAGAGGCTGCTAAATGCCTGAAGGGATTTCTCTGTGCTGTAGGGCCGATATTAACTGCTATTGCGAACCTCTCACTTGGAGCTAGGAAAAATTCAATTCAATTATAATGTTTGGTTTTGATAATGTTACCCAGGTTGTGCCTAGCAATATAAAACAGTGTCAGGTCTGGTTGGGGGTACCTCAGTTCAAAGTTACGGGTTTCAAGGGCGTAAGAGCCAATGTTTTTAGCAACTTCTCGGCCATGCACATCAATGCTGGGACTGGTGGCCTCAGAAAATCGGGGCTGCTCGAGACTCTCAATGACCTCGTGGCCAGCGAAGGCTCTGGTCTAGACGCGGTGGTCGTTGGCGAAACGTGGCTTAAATCAGTTGACCACAACAGTTATGGCATCAATGATTTCACCTTCGTGGGTTCGAGTCGTGAGGGCGCAAAGCAGGGAGGCGGGGTTGGTATCTATATCCGGTCCGGCTGCGACATTCTCTCCACAGACGCTAGGAGCTGCGGGGAAGGCAATGTTCAGGTGGTTAAGATTCACATTCGCAAGCATTGTTTTGAGGGTTTTATTATTGGCTTTTACTCTAGTCACATTCTGCATAAAGAATCTCTTCTGGATTTGTTGGAGGACATTCTTCCAACAGATGTCTCCTTGCCGTGCATTCTCCTAGGAGACTCCAACGTCAACTTGTTCACGGCTCCGCCTAGTGATAGCTACTCGGCATTTTTCTCCTCAAGGAATCTGAGTCACATTATAAGTGGCGTAACACGGCCCGCCTCGGGTACGTGTATCGACCACATAGCGGTCTCTAACTGTGAGGGGTTCCTGGACGTCTCTTCGGCCATCTGGTGCACCCCTCTGTTCTCTGATCACTATCCTGTAGTTGTCTCTCTTTCAGGCAGAATAACCGCTAGTTATAGGAATGGTCCGCCTGTAATTCAGAGATTGCTTAAGCGTCATGACGCTGAGGGTATCAGGACGTTTGATCAGAGCGTCAACGATTTGAGCTGGCTCAGGGTGCTGGACGCTGAAAATCCTAACGCGGCGTTCGAAGCCTTCTGTAACCTCGTATCGACTGAGTATGACCGTTGTTTCACTTCGAGCAGGGTAAACCTCACCACGTCACCGAAGAGCTTCCAGTTCACGGCTAGACTTCGAAGATTGCGTCGCAGCGTGAACAAGCTCTATAAATGGCACCTTAGTGCGGGCACGCCGGAATCCAGGGCGGCGTACCTAGAGCGTCGTCTGAAATACAAACGAGAACTCGGGAAGGCGCGATCGGCGTTTTATGTGAACCGTTTTCGAGCTTTTCGAGGGAACACGAGGAAGCTATGGCAATTCATTAATTCGTCGTGCGGTCGTGGAAACAGTAGAGCCGAGCTGCCGTGCTCCCTTATTGGTCGAAAGGGGCAGCTTTCTTCTCCTCAGGAGATTGTCGAGGAGCTGAACTGGCACTTTGCCACGGTCGGCTCGCGGACGGTATCCTCCCTCCATCTCCAAGAAGATATTGGTCCTGACTTAGATGTAATGTGGGGGGATCGGAGTTCGTGTTTCACATTTACACCGGTCAGTGTTAGTGACGTTAGAAAGGCGCTCGAGTCGACTAAGGTCGATTGGAGTGTGGGGGCTGCTGGCGTTCCCAGTAAGCTGATCCGGCTGTGTGCGCATACCCTTGCTCGTCCGTTGGCTTCCGTGTTTAATATATCTCTTAGGTGCGGTGAGTTCCCGACGAAACTAAAGGATGCTAAGATCATCCCTCTGTTCAAAAACAAGGGCGATCGCAGGCTCCCAGCGAACTACCGCCCGATCTCCTTAGTCGATTATCTCTCTAAAGTCTTTGAAAAACTGGTTCTGACCAGGTTTGAGGCGCACCTCGACGCGGCCGGGTTTTTCTCGCCCTGTCAATTCGGTTTTCGTAAGTCACGGTCCACGGAGCTTGCCTTAGCGCATCTGCATCAAGAGATCGTGAATTCTATCGAGAAGGGCCAACTATGCCTTGGCGTCTTCTTAGATGTGTCGGCCGCTTTCAACTGCCTCCGGCATTCCTACTTCCTTCAGATGCTGGAGAAGCTAGGCTGTGCTTCGACGGTCGTCGCGTGGTTTCGCTCGTACCTGCTTGATCGGCAGCAGGCGGTGAGGGTTGGAGATGTTGAATCTTCTCCGCAGGTGATTAACATTGGTACGCCACAGGGCTCTATTCTGGGTCCCTTTATGTTCATCATCCTAATTAACTTCATCCTTCTGAAGACGGTATCGCTCAAGGCGTGTAGGGCTATTGCGTACGCCGATGACACTTCTCTATTGTTTCGTATTCGGCACTCCGAGATTCAGGGAGACGTGCAGGAAGCTCTCACTGTCGTGGAGGTAGTGGTGGGCCTATTTGAAAAGTTCGGCCTGGTCATCAACGCAGGGAAAACAGGCATTACCCTGTTCCGCTCACCCCATAGACCCGGTATGTCCGGCCCTGTTCAGTTTCGTGGCCTGAGCCTGGCTCTGTCCCCGTCCGTGAAATGCTTAGGACTGACTGTGCATGAGACTCTCAAATGGTGGAGTCATCTGGGGACACTGCTGCCCAAGTGCTACGCGGTGATCGCCTCGATCCGTCGCCTTAGAGAACTGGGCTTGTCGTCGAAGTGTCTAATTCTCTTGTACAAAGCGCTATTTGTGCCTCTGATATGCTATGGGCTATCCATATGGGGTGGTGGCTTCAGCGGGATCCTTCATCGCGTCCAGGTCGCTCAGAACGATGCCCTCAGGGCAGTGTTTGGTAGACAACGTAGAGATTCCGTTGCCGACCTTTTCAGAGATCTCAACCTCCTACCAATCCGGGCGTGGTACACCGTCCATGTCGCGGTCCTCGCTTTTAAGATGGTCAGAGGTATCATTTCAGAAGAGATATCATTTCCAATCACCGCAGCCGCCAGTCGCTCTACCCGTCGTGCCACTCGATTTGAGATGCCATTTACTGTTAGAGAGTCTAGTCGCCATGCTCTGGCTTACCGACTACCAGCAGTCTGGACCTCACTCCCCTCGGAGATCCGGGGCCTCTCCTCAGTAAAATTATTTGCCCGTGCTTTAAAAAAAGAAGTGCGTACACGCAGTAACTTTATCACCGATTAATGGTTTCAGGGACCCGATGGCTTTATTGTAATTTTCTGCTACTGTGTATATATTCTATTTGTCAATAATTGTGTCAAACATTGACGATTATAACTGTATATTTTGCTAAACTTTGAATAGTCGACAATTATAGCAATAGTTGTCAGTCTACTGCCACAGGTCTCTGTTACCGGGACTAATTTCGCACACCGGACTGCGATGTGCCTGGTTTTTACAATTATTTTATTTGTTCAGATTGTCCTGATTTGTGTATTAAGTCAGATTATCCTGACCGTGTTCTAAGTCAGATTATCCTGACCTTGTTCTTACACACCTTTATCATATTATTTTTTTCCGCGAGAACTTAAGCATTGTTGAATTGCAGTTCCGAAAATAAACCTCAAATGAAATGAAAATGAAATATATATATATATATATCTATATATAAAGACTAAACAGGACGCGGGCTTATATTTTTCAGATGTCAGAGTTTTGGTGGTATAAATATAAAATCAAATAACCTGTTTATTTTCTTATCTGAATCATACATATAGGTCTGTGTGTTAGGGATGTTTTCGGCTATTTTAGTCCCATTTAAGGTCAAGACCATCATGGCTCTAGTAAAGAGAAATGTTCACAGGATCAGAGTTTCGAGGAAATTAAAAACGTACACGACGTGAAGGCAATAAAGTAATTGTTTCTTGATTTGGGTTGATATCGCCTTAGTCGACTCTTACATCAAGTTCAATCGTGTTACTACTGTTCAGCTTTGTGACTCGTTTCAACACTGTTTTTCGTATGGCTACAAATATGTTGTATGAACAGAATGTGTTTTTTGTACAAAAATTGTAACTAAATATGTAATATGTTTCGATGCGGGGATAACAGCAGAACTACGCAAAGATAATGGGATTACTGCTAGAGAACTGAATTCCTACTTGCGTTACTACAGCTTAGGCTGGTGGGGAATCAGAGTTAATGTCAATCAAATGTACGGCAACCCGGCATTACGGGATCACGTTTTCGCTCTACTTCACTCTACTATATACATATATATATATATATATATAATTTGGGTCAATTAGGTAAGTATTGCGGTTTAGTCGTTGTCATCAGTTGGTGTCACCAACTAAACTCCCTGATAATAGCAACACATGTTTAGGCAGGTTGCCGTTTTCCAAGAGGCCGACTATAGCATATTATATCCTGTTGTTTACAATTCATGCATCAGATACTAAATACATTTAGGTTAATGGAAAATATAATGGAAGTCGACTATATTTACCTTATGAGGTTGTGCTGCGTAGATTTTGGTTGCTGTGCACCCACCATTGTTGTGCTGAGTTCATGTAGCGGTATCGAGGCAATGGAGGCATCGGAGCTCCGTGCTAGAGGAGCTGCTAGCATTGGCGGCCCCGAAAGGCTCGCTGAACTTAAACAAGGCGTGCCTATCGTGGCAAGAAAAGTGCATTAAGTATAGAAATAAGAGAAATTGTTAGAAGTAATCAACGCCACAATTTCAGGCCACTATTTTGGGGCATTCTAACTCTCAAACGCATTTTGGATAAAAAAAAGGTTAAAGAGCGTCATCAGCACGAAGGCATCAGTACATCAGAACTGAATAAATCTATGCGTGAGCAATTACGTCACCAAAATTGATTGAGAAGCCGTCAGTTGTGACTACAACTACAGGGCCTTATTACCTGGGTATCCCAATTCATCCCAAGAGAGGACGTATTGTGGGCACAGACGAAGAGTAAACACATGTGGTGATGGCTAACACATGAATGAATGAATCAACCAATCAATCAACTACCTAATCATCAGATGACAGGAAACGGACTATATACATAGAGTAGTGCAAACAGACAGACAAACATATATCAATAGTTTTCTGACAGCAGAAGCAACGGTAGGCGGGAGTTCGTTTACGCAGTCATTAACAGGCAAATACGTGAAAAGTAAGGTATGTTTTCAAAGTTGTGATTCATTCTAGAAACCTCAAGGAGACGAAGAGAAATAGCTGTGATACGAATCTATGTTGAACGAATAGGTGTTAAAATGATAATTACACAAACATTGGTCACACCTCTTTTCTGAAATCTATCGGTAATAACATTTAATGACGTCATCATTACTCTCGCAGACAACACAAATCAACATTGACAACTATTGACAACAGACAACACAAATCAACAGACGTGAACCCATTATAGTATGTGAATCACCAACACGAACAGGCAGGTACTATTATTATTAGTATTATTAGTATGATCGGGCAAGGCATAAACATGCCAAGTGTGGAGGCAACCTTCGATAATAAATAGGAAATAATAAACCGTTAACCGAGAATAGTAATTCCTAGGAAATATGGATATTCAGTTACGATAAATATAAAATCAAATGTTCCGGGTTGTTCTATTGAAGTGAACGACGTAGACCCGTTAAATACTTAAATGAATCCAGATTCAATCGAATTCATTTCTACTCCTGCGAAATTTGATTCAGTAGTTCATTCAGGTAGTAGACATCAAACAGGTTTGTTATAGGACGTTGTTGTAGGTTTCCACACATTTAGCCTTGGCAGGGCTAAAACACATGCGGACACATTAGACACATATATATTGATACGGTATTACATTATCAATTTGAAAAAGTGTCTGTGCAGAAAGATGTTGCCTGCACTCTTGCCTGTCGTGTTGTTGTTGTTGTTTGAGTGTTGAGGAGTGTGCCTTTGAGGAATGACGTCTCTCATAACAGACGAGTGCAACAGCTTGCCGAGTTGCTCTGGCCGCAACTCTCCTATTCCTCCGTACGAGCTACTTCCATATCCGAAACCAACGGGAGGGTCATCACCTGAATGTGCAAAGGCTAACAAGGGTGCTTGTTCGCTCATAATCTTTGCCCTGGCCTTGCCTTTCTTAGTGCTAGAAATCTCTCTGTGCATGTTGCCACAAGCGGGCGCAACACTGTGGTGCTGACGGCTGTTGTTGTCGTAACTGAAGTTATCGTCATCATCAGCATCGCCAGTATCTTCAGTCGACCCTTCGTGAAGCGCCTCCAACGAGCCTCTTGCTCTTGACGATACGGGCGATATGGCAGAAATGTGACACTTACCGGCCGCTGAGGTCATTCCAGCATTAGCGGCCGTCGCCGGTGTCGCTGGTGTTGATGTTGTGCCGCAGGTCAGCGATCCGTGTGCGGAAGACGCCTCGCCCGGTGCTGTGGCCGCCTGACCAACGTGGCCCACATTCTGAGTCACGCTGGGTGCTGGGCCACCTCCACTGCCTGTCGCGTTGCGATGGTTACTGGTATTGAGCGCATTTAGCACGTTAGCCCACTCCGTCTCGAGGCTGGCAGCCGTCGATCGGTTGGACCGATCAAGTCGGGACGTCTTGTACGCGGCCGCATAAACGCTACGGTGAACGCGCATGTACAGCACGTTCGTAACTGCCTCGACCGAATAGTCGGGTGTAAAGGCGCGTTCGGCTAAATGAATGCATTCACTCGCCGGCGATGCAAGCGATAGCTGTGAGGCGCTGCCCTCTGCTCCGGGGCCTTTACTCTCTGCTGCGAAAACTGATTTGCAACGGAAGAAACAGAGATTGTTCTATTTTATTATATTACATATTTCTATTCCAATATTATACATTATTATATTACCATCTAATATTGCCCTATTAGATGGTAATATAATAATGTAGAATATTGGCCAATTCATGTTATACACGTATGAAAAAGTATATCTGAAACGACAATAACAGGAATGTAAGGAATCTTTTTGTGAGTGTTTATACCTTTAAGTGCTTTTGTGTGTAATTCATTATTAAAAGTTCTGAACAGAATGGGCACATGATCTAGCAAATACACGAGAATAATTGATAGTAGAATAGATATTTATTATTATATGGTATTATTTACAACAGCTATAGTATATTTATTCAAACATACTGTATGGTATTATTTGAAACGGAGAGAAAAATGTATTCGAAATTCCCCCAATCAGTTCAGCTAAAAAGTTGACAAACATTTACCTCGGAATCCTACCACCTTACGGTGGGAATTTTTAGGATATGATAATACATAGTTATTGTAGTATTTATATACAAACGGGCGCAGGATAATGGCCTGTTTCGTTCAACTGAATTCGTTTGCACTTACCACCGGCTTGACCCGTTCCGGGGGCAACAAATATAGCAGGCACCCCAAAGTAGGTGAATGGTCCTGCTTCATGCTGAAGCTCCTCGTTTGCGCTTGTATGAAGAGTCACTTTAGCGCGACCTTCGAGCAGAAGAGCGAAGTAGTCGGCCGGTTTACCAGCCCGATAGATAAACTTCCTCGAATCGTCCGTCAGCTCATCCGCTTTAATGTGGATGAAGATGTTTTGCACCATCAAACGCCGAAGGACATTTTCCGAGACATACTCTCGCTTAAACGGCTCTACAGCTGTAATCATAATTATAGGATACACGATGTAATTCATATTGTAATTAACACCAACTATTCACGCAAATTATGTTGACTCAGGTGGATATTTGTAAGTTACATTAGTTTGTCAATACGTGCGTGCTGTTTCTTTTACAATATTAACATGGTGCTCTCCAAGTCAACCTATTGAAATAGCTATGAAATTTGGATGTGCATGGCAAGGTAAAGTTGCTCTCTTTGTAAACTTACCCGTTGAGAGAAACTGGAAAGTAGCAAGCGCTAGTGGAGCCGGAATAACACTTCTAGCGTTAATTTTCGCAAAGTCAGTGAAATCCTGCTTGGAGAGCTGCACTTCTTTGCGCTTCTTGCGTTCGCGATTGTCCGCTGAAATACAAGATCAACAAGTATATATTATATTATTATACACGAACTTATGAGATTGTTCTTATAGAATACTTTGCTTCACCACCAATTACTTTGCTTATCACCTTGCTCTGGATATCTACTGCCAGCTAACGTTTCCACTCATATTACTTTAGTCAGTGAAACTGAACTACTATTTGTAGACGCTCCTCATACTTATTGCCGAATATAATAGAATAAATAATAGATCAATCCTTAGAGAACAGTTTCAGCGACTCATACGTATGTGTCAGCATAATTACAACCATATTTCGAAGGTTGTCGTGACCAACATGATAGTCGGTGTACTAATTAAGTCGCTTTTAGTAGAACGGTTGCGCAGTAGTGCAGGACACCAAGAAGGTTGTTGATCTTATATTTATTAAACACCTACTAGTGTGGGTTAATAGTGGAATTTATAAATTACACAATCAGTTATGGCGCCGGGGATCGGACGAACCTGACGTAAACCCAGTTGTCACACACAATTCAACACAGGATATGTACAGGGCATGGAGCTTTGCGGCTTCCTCGTGCAAGAAACGCCTGTGGAATAAAGGGCTTTCGCGAATTTGTCGTAGGCTGACGACTGGCATGCTCACACGAGAGGCCCGCAGAGAAGAAAGATCATCTAGGGCCGTACCAAAGGGCAAGAAAGGCGGTACGAGGAGCCACGGGTCTCCGTCAGAATGATTTACCGCGTGGAGGTGTGCCTCGTCAGCGTTATGTGGCGCTGAGACCAATGGCGAGCCCCGCAGCTCCTGGTGGGGGACATCGGACTACGCCCGCTTGCCTATACGGGAGGATTTGGACACGGATGGCCTTCTGGTCGAGGGCCTCCTCGAGAACGGTCCCAAAGTGGGTAAATCGTAGATGGACATAAGCGATGAAGCGTAGTAGATATCTTCCAAGCGGTAGAGGCTGTGGATCACAAGGCTATCACGCGGACAGGCATGGAGACCTTACACGTCGCCGCCGCCGCCGCCGCCGGCAGGAGGTGGAGGTTGAAGAGCCTGGTGGGGACGTCTTGGAACCATGTTATCAAGACGCGGAGGGCCGTATGGACCCGAATAGAGGAAGGCCTCTGGCTTCACGGAGGCCCTCTCGAGATACCAGTCGAGTAAGGGCCAGATGGCCTCGTCTGGTAGAGGGGCACCGACAAATTCCAATGAGGTACTCGGTGTAAGGCGACAACCGGGGAGTAAACGCTGGAGGCTGGTTTGGGGCGCTGTGATAAAGACTTTGCACCTCGTGGGATCTAGTTCGTAATCAAAGACGCATTGGACAGTGGAAGTGTCAGAGTCGCCAGTTAGCGTAAGCGCAAGTCCTCTTGCTGAACTGCGGTCTTTGAATTGAGGATGATTCCTTTCATATTTGAAAGGGAGGGGAAGCTGTATGTTAGACCAAGCACGTAACTAGCAGTGAAGCCTGGTGTGCATGAACGAAAGCACTCAGCCGCAAGCCAATTGTGCGGACCAAGTGGCTCTGTCATTGGCCCACACGATCTTGGTCGCAAGACGGCAAATGGTTTTGGAGCAAGCGATGGGCCGTACAAGGCCATCCTTTTTTAAGAGCAATAAAGCGTGCGGTGAAGAGTAGGCAGTGCGTATGGCCACGGCAGCCCGCAAGTCGTCAACGACTTTCACGGGAGCCTCGGCAACAACAATGAAGGCGGCACCGAGGTCTAGAGAGAGCAGGTCATTCAGATCGCGAGGGGCCGGCGGACAAGCTGTGAGAGAAAGTGGCAACCGCCGCGAAAAGTTTCTTTCGTGACATCGAAGCCAAGTCGACAGATCTGGGAAGTCCGTGACGGGTGGAGCAGGGGTATGCTTCGCTTCGCGGGTGTGCTGAAGCGTACGGGAGCCAGTGGCAGAGTCGGTTGAGCACAAAATGGGGCCAGCTCCGGAGAAACCGCCCTCTGAAAGTTTCTGAGACGCAATTCGTATCCGGGGGCAAGGTCCACCATGTGCCAGGGTGAGCGTAAACGATTCTTCCAGAGGGTTCCAGCTTGGAGTGAAACGAGTTCTCTATAATCACACCTGGAAGGGAGCGGGTGATGTCCCTCTTGTCGGGAATCTGAAGAACAACCAGCGCGAACACCAAGATCGACTCCCATGTAGGAGCGTCGTTATTGGAGTGGGGGTTTTTGAGAATTTTTAGTGAGGGTCACAGCAACGGATCAGCCTTTAGGATGATGCTGAAGATTCGAGGTTGGGTCACTGCATGGTCTATGGGTCTACGGGCAGGCAGGAAGGGGACGAGCTGCAGGCGCAAAGTCGGCCGCTCAAAGAGTGTCCCGGCTATACCATGATTGGCAGCGTACAGCGTGCCCGTAGCGTAGGCTCGTGTAAACAGTTGCCTGGATACGAGCCGTCGATTGTGGGCAACGCGGCGCATTCGAGCCGACGACTGAGATGGGACCCTCTTTGTATTTGGCAGGAGGACAAAGGGGAACTGTGCACCCTTGCTTCCAATCGTGATACCGCAGACAGCTCCAGTGTAGGGGCCGTTGGCCGGGATAACGGAGCAGTAGGCACTAGTGGTGAGGCAACTTCAACCTGCTTAAGAACTCTCTCCTGCAATATAACTAAGCCGACATTGGACAAGCTTGTGAGCCCGGACGGTATGTGGCCTTGTAGTTGACGCAGCTACAATTGATGTATATTGGCAGCGGTCAACATCTGGATGACCGGGTGGGAGCGGTACCCGAGGAAAATCGAGGTCTGCTGATGATCTGCAGGGCTGTTACCGCCAGGCGGTTGGGCAGCTCGGACGCGCAAATCAAAAGACGACGTGCGGAAGTGACTCCAAGAGGATCGAGCCCACACCTGATCGCTTCGTCGGTTAACACGATACACACACTGTTAATTCGAGTTCACATTCTCGCAAGAGCAGGACTGTGGGCAGAAACCAACATGTTTTCCAAAAAAGCCTCTTCAACACCATTTTGAATATCCCGTGCTAGACGCGAACCTGGCAGTTCCCACATCGATAAACAAAAAACAACATGGTATACATATATATATATATATATATATAAATTTTTTATAAAAAAACCGGTGGCTCTGCTTGAATCCACCTAATTATGTACCGATATACTTACTGAGAACGTCTGTTTCGTCGACGATCTCAATTTTGAGGATCTCCTCAATGACATCCTCAAGGGTTACAATACCGACCACCGAATAAACGGGGTCGGCCGCCTCTCCCATTCGGATGGACTGCACAATCGACATATGGCTCTTGCCTTTCTTGAACTCGTCCAATAGCTCATCCAGGCACTGGTCCTCAAAGCAGTATGTTAACGGGTGTCTGTAAAAATCACATATCGCCTTCAGTGGAAATGCATCCCCGGGATCAATGAATGCTAAATCTGAAACAACAAAGGTGACATCGTTTATAGAATTATATATGAATTATTATACATATATATGTAATATATATAACAGTAGCTGCTTTTGTATGCCTTACTGGCTATGAGTTCAGTAAAGAATACTATACGCATTTAAGTATAATAATTACTGCTATAAGAAGTACGATAAAAATACAATTTTGTTTGGAAGTAAGAAATAGTAATAAACTCCTCTAATAGACACATTGCGTAGATACACACACATAAAGTGTGGGTACTAGAACTCTAATAACCCTGGCAGTTATAATTATTACCTTTTATATTGAGCAAAGAGACGATAGTGTCTCGGTTGCCCTCGAAGATCGGTATACGGGTGTAGCCTTGCCGGATGATGTTCGATACGGTTTCGAAATCGAGAACGGTATTGTACGGCAGCATGAAGACATCGTCGATATGCGTCATAATGTGTCCCGCTTGCTTCGTTTTCAGCTCCAACGCTCCCGAGATTATATTGACCTCTTCATTCGCCAGCTACCATTAGTCAGCCAGACAATATAATAACCAATTAATAATTATTAGCAAGCGAGCACGCACTCAATAGTGAATACGTGAATTGCATCGACAAGTATTGTGGGCTGCTATAGTGTGTTTGTCTATCTAGGTATTAGTCTACCAGTTCGTCAATAGTAAGTGTTTTTTTTTTTTTTTTTTTTTTTTTTTTTTGTTTTGTTTTGGAACACACTGTAAAATGCATACGCACTGACCCCGAGCTTCACTCAAATGGTTTTCGCCCGAGAGTGTGGCCCATTGCTGGGTCCACTAAAAGCAGTGATGTCCATCCCCCAGTCATCCCCGGAACACAGAGAGCATTACTTCGGCGGAGGTGGAGGTGAGTCTCCTTCATGCTCCTATGAGGGTTGTACAATGACGGGGGCCGCCCTACGTTGAAGCTCCAGCTCATTTTTCTTCTTGAGAATCCTTTCCACCAGGCTGCAACCCCGGTCCCACACCTGCTCGTCTTCCAGCATGGCGGCGATGAGGCCATGCACCGTCATAGCATCTGCGAGTACAGGCGATCCTTCCCGAGCGCCAGCGAGGGCTGGGCAGTCGCAGATGGTGTGTGTTACATCATCTACAACGCCCGTGTCGCACATGACGCACGTGGGATCAGGGACTTTATTTATCTTTTTCAGATACTTTTGGAAGCATCCGTGGCCCGTCAGCACCTGAGTCAGGTAGTATGTGGTGTCACCGTGTGGTCTGGTGAACCACTTGACCAGATCAGGGATGAGATGACGAGTCCACGCGCCTGGGGCTGTGTCCGGGACATTGGTCCATTCCTGTTGCCAGTCGCGCAGCGTCTGGAGTCTGGCTTCGGCTTTTCCCAGTGTGGGGTGCGCTTTGAGTCTGATCTTTTCGTCGATCAGTCTCGTCCATGGCACTAGCCTCGCGATCGCAATCACGGCCTTCGTCTCAGACGTTTTGTAAGCTCTGGCCACTCTTATGGCAATCTTGCGTTGGGCTTTCAGGAGTTTGAGCTGGTTCTTCTTGAGCTTCATGGCCCTAAGGCCCCACGTGGGCGCCGCGTACAGCACAGTTGATTCTGCCACTGTCGCGAGTAGTCGACGCTTGCCTTCTGATGCTCCGCGGGTTCTGGGCAGGATTTTCTCCAGGCTGTTTGCAACCTTTACTGCCTTACTGGTCGCCTTTTCTATGTGCGGATTGCCGTTAAGGGCCCGGTCAACAGTCACGCCCAGATAGCGGGCAGACTGTTTTACCTGAATCTGCACACCGTTTAGGGACAGGGTGACCTCCCCTCTGAAACGCTTCCTCCCGATAAGCAAGACCGCCTCGCTCTTTTCGGGTGCTAGTTGAAGGCCGTGGTCCTCCATCCACCGGTTGACCTCCTCTACGGCTGCTTGGGCCCTTCTGCCGAGTTCGTCCTCTTCGCGAGCTGTCACGAGGATGGCAAGATCATCCGCGTAAGCCAGCGTTTGGACTCCCTCTGCGTTGACGAGCTCCAGTACGCCGTTGTACGCCATGTTCCAAAGTGTGGGCCCAAGGATAGATCCCTGGGGTACTCCGGCTGTCATGGGAAACTCAGATTCGCCGTAGGTAACGGACCGGCCGTTGAGGTAGGAAGCGATGAGCTTCTGCAGATACGGGGAGACCCTCTTCTCTCGCATGACGTCGATGATGACCTGCCAGCTCAGTGAGTTGAAGGCATTGCGTACGTCGAGGAGTATGACGAGGACAAACTCTCTTGACCATTGATTCTTGTCGCGTTGCCGAGAGGCTTCGTCGAGTACCTTCCCAATAGCCATTTCCGTCGACCGTCCCTTCCGGAAGCCGTACTGGGCGTCTGAGATTGCCCCGCTGGCTTCAAGCTCCGCCGTTAGCCTCATGTTGATGATCGTCTCGAGGGCCTTCCCGATTGTGTCTAGGAGACAAATCGGGCGGTATCCTCCAGGATCGGTAGCCGGTTTCCCGGGCTTCCTGATGAGGGCTAAGATGGCCTTCTTCCATTGTTGCGGGTATAGCCCCTCTCTCCATATTTGGTCCGCCATCCTCTGGAAGAGTTCCGGCTTTTCCTGAAGCAGGACTTTCACTGCTTCCGCCGGTATTCCATCGGTACCTGGTGCTTTACCTTTCGGAGAGCGACCTACTACAGCCTCTATCTCCTCTCTGGTTGTGCAAGGGATGCCGTCCGATGCTACGAGCGGATCAGGGCGAGTGGGGTCTGGCTGGCTTGGAAAGAGCTGTCGCACCGCGCTCTCCACCAATTCCGTCGGGAGCGTGGGTCGTGGCCTCCTGAGTTTGTCCATGACGATTTTATAGGGTTTACCCCATACGTCATCTTCGACCTCCTCACACAATTCCCTCCACTTGCTTGCCTTGCTCTTCCTGATGGCGTTCTTGAAAGCTTTCCTCGCCTGATGAAGGACCTTCCAGGTTTCTTCGACTCCTCTTCCGGCCCCTCGTGCGCGAGTGTACGCCCGGCGTTCCCTATTGCAGGTCCTTCTCAGGTCTGCAATTTCTGTGGTCCACCAGTACTTGGGGGGAGGGTGCCTGCGCGGTACCCTGCGCCGGCTGGCTGTAGCCGCCTCGCACGCCACCTTAAGCACTTCCACCACTACGTCCGGTTTTATATCGCTTCCAGCGTCGAGTGCCCTCTGCGCTCCAGCGCTCACCTCGGTACGGAGTTTGTCGAAGTCCATTTTGTTGGCGCGCCAGGCCACCCGGGGGGTGGTGTGCTCCCGCTGGCCACCTATGGTTGCTTCGTACTCGTACGCGATGTAGGCGTGGTCGCTAGAAGAGTCCTCGTCCAGAACCCGCCAGTTGCTCAGTCTTCCTGTCACTTCCTCAGTTCCGAACGTGAGGTCGATGAATGTGGCTTGGTTGCACCGCCGGAACGTAGGCTCGAGGCCATCGTTGAAGAGGGTCATGTCCTGTTGTGCCAGCCATTCCGTCAGGGTTCTTCCTCTTGAGGACGTCTTAGAGCTTCCCCACTCCGTTGCTGCCGCGTTGAAATCTCCTCCAACCACAATCTTCTTGTTCCGTCTCTCACATCGTTTCATTTCTTCCCCTAGATCGTCGAGGAAGTTAGAGAAAGCTGTGGCGCCTGAGTTGGGCGAGATATAACAACTGAACACAGTGGGTCCGTTGTCAATCTCCACCCAAACCCAGCCGTCCCCTGATCCTTGGGCTTTCACCGCGAGGTCGGGGCGGATCCAGAGCGCAGCATTCCCCAGAGTATCGCTGAAACACTGTTGGTCTTGCTTCTGTGAGAGCCGCCCTAGATTTGGCTCGCTCATTAGTATCAGTCCTATCCTCTCTCTCCGGCTCGTCTCGTCCAGCACGTCATGTGCGAAGGGCGACCGATTCAGATTGATCTGTAGGCACTTGATTATAGCTTGCGTCATCCTAGTTGGCAGGTTGAGTTGTCTCCGGACGGGGTTTCATGGTCTTCGAATAGGTCCTGAAGTCCTCTGAAGTCGTCGCTCTGCTTCTTGGAGTTTGATCGGTACGTCCTTCGTTGCTCCCGCTTTCCGTGTTGCCTGAGCGGGTCTGCTTGTTGCGGGCCCTCAGGTCACTCATGCTTTGCTTGAAGAGGGGGCACTGCACAGAGTTTGCTGCGTGGCTACGTTCACCCTGTTTGGGGGGACCGCAGTTGTAGCACGATGGCTCGGCCTCACATCCTTTGGCAGGGTGTCCTAAACCTCCGCACTTGTGGCACCTGATTTTTGTCACCTCCTGCCCTTTGCAGTCTCGCGCGATGTGCCCTATCTTCTGGCATTTGGGGCAACACGGGGGAGATAGCCATTCACTTATGGGGTATGAGGTCCACCCGATCCTGATGTAGCTTTGGGCTAGAAGTTTTTCAGCCCTTCGCTTATCGAGGACTATGGTGGCCCCCCATCTGTCCTCGCCGAAGTTCTTAGGCTCCTCCGCGTCCACCTTCACCGATGAGTCGAGTCGCAGGTCCCTCCTAACCGCCTCCACGATATCCTCCCTCGTTATGCCTAGGTTGCGCCCTCGGATACGAAGTCTCGTACCTTGTGCGGATTCCTTGGCTTCGAGTGAGGTCTGGGCCTTGATTTCGTTCATGAAGGCTGCCGTGGCACCTCTTTGGTTCTCCTTGAAAAACACCCTGAGGTCTCCGCTCTGGAGAGGCAGGACGTTCCTGACCGAGACCCCCGCTTTAGAGGTATCCACCTTCTTTTGCAGCAAGCTTGCCCATTGGATTGGTGTCTTCTCCGCGGTGGTCCTAATAATGATGGAGTCATCTTTCTTTCGGTTGGGTTCTTCGCGCCTTGTCTCAGCTCCGGGGGCGGCTTTCTTCTTCAAGGAGAGGTCCAGTTCTCCGCTGGCCTTCAGCAGGCAATACTCAACTGCCTTCCTTGCCAGCATGGAGTCGACACCCTCTGTAACGTGCAGTACTACCTTGTTTCTGCCGTCGTCGGCCTTCCAAGCGCCGTCGAGCTTGCCTGCCATCTTGGCTGTCATTTTTTGGATGACATCGACGATGGACTTTACGCCCGCTTCTGCGCCGATTTTCCCCACGATAAGCGATCTTCTGCTCGGGGCTGGCGAGTCTCTGGGCTCTTCCGGTTCGTCCAGATCTAGAGTTCCCGGGACGATCTCCGCAGAGCCGGTCCTACCGACAGCTATGTTCGCTAGCTGTTTCGCGCCAGAGAAGAGCGGGGTGAGACGTCTGATGATATCAGCGTCTTTGGCGTTCCCGTCCTGGATGAGGACTGCTCTAATCTCCCTATCTCCTATGACGCTGCTTTTCACTGGCTTTGTGTTTCTGTACGCTTTCCGAGGCCAGTCTCTCTCGATGATTTTCACCGCCTCTTCCGTTGCCGTCGCCGCCTGTAGGTCCTCGAGGATCTTTACCGCTCTCTCCTCCTCCGTTTGTTTTGGGTCTCCCCGGTTTGCAGGTACCGTAGCACGGAGCTCTTGGAGCACGCCTTGAAGTTGGATGTATCTTGCGCGTTCGTTCGCCAGCTGGTGTTTGTGCTCTTGAGCTTCACGGGTTTTTTGGGCCCTAAGCTCTTCGAGCTCTGCGCGCAGCCGGTTCACCTCCGTCATTTGGGATTGTAAGTCCTTCCTGAGGTCCTGCGCGATTTCTTTAAGCTCCTCAACCGCCTCTGGTTCGTTGAGCTTCACGAGAGTGATCGCCTGTCGTCTTTCCAAGAGCTTGTCCAAGTTCTTTCCCATTGCTGTCACAGCATGCTTGACCAGCTGGCATGTGTTTCCGGGAATCTTGCCTTCCTTGTCTGCCTGCACGAGGTTTAAATTATTAATTTATTTATTTAATAGTAAGTGTTCACATCACTTCACTTACCTGTGTATAATCCATCGTCAGTTTGATATACTGGATAAGCTTCTCTCGATCGTAGACATGACCAATTTCTTCACCAAGTGCGTAATCTAACGCCCGTGAGATCGGGTATGACGCAAGAAACGTCAATACCATAAAGATTTTAGTAATAATCAAAGTGCGCGCGCCGACTTCGAGGCCGTGGCGGGAGCAGATCGCCTGGGGGATGATTTCTCCAAATACGACAATAGCAATCGTCGAACCCAAGATTGCAACCAAACCTAGAATCATGTAAAACACGGAACGAACGAACTAGTTACAAAAATCGACCCCGTAGTAATATATAAGATAAGGCCTTCATAAATTATTTTGGGGCAATTGGTTGTGTATGCAACGAATACGTTTTGCAAATCACAAGGCTTTAAAATTGTGATAATCTTGAATGGAAGAACAGGCAACGATAAACGCGGGTTCACATAGCTACTTAGGTGTGGGACCGTTAAAAGGACTCTATGTTCGTTTCGTATGTTCTCAATCTACTGTTTAGTCTAATCAACTTTGGCATCTAACCTTAGTTTAATTTATTCATTTGGTCATTTAAGATCACATCTTTCCGACTGCCCTGCACATGATTTTAGAGTAACAGTTCCGATATTATAATAAATTCAATAATATTTTGATCGACTAATATTATATATATATACCTGAGGTTAGGTCGTCCAAAAGGATCGTCAGTGTACTGTTGACAAGGACGTTTCCCAGTAGTAGTGAGCAAAGTAGATAATTTCCGTTCTTCCGTAGTGGAGCAATGGCTTTCGCGCACTTCTGTTCCGATGGAGTGCCACAAGACTCGATGACCTGTTGAAAAATTGTCCATGAAAAAACTTCGCTTAAATGAAGCTCATATAAAGTACTATAGCAAGCACTCAACAGGCTTATGATAGCTACGAGATATAATGGCATTACGCTATAGCTAGGTGCGGACAGTAACATATTTCAAATGATACAGGTAAACCGATTAACATTGTTCTGGAAAAACAAACATAATAGTACCTTAAGTTCCGTGTTGTCGAGCGACATTAGACCAAGATTAAGGCCGGAGAAGAGACCAGAAAGTATAAGGAGTACAACAACTATACAGGCCTGCACCCAAACCGGAAGAAGTCTCCCCACCGATCGAAACGTCATCCATTGGGATGAACCCTGATGAATCCACCTGTGGAGTGCAAAACACATTGAGAAAGAATTCACAAAGGTGAACAACAGAACGTTTATAGAAACTATCGGTTATCTGTCCATGTATCTACTCTATGGTAAATATTATAATATAGGAAGGAAACAACATATGATGCAACAAAAGACAAGCGAACTTAACTATTTACTGTTAATGAAGAAATAGCGTTTTTGGTACTAGAATTCAAACAGTCCGATTAAACATTGATTCTATTATTTTCTTATTAGTACAGAGATCTGTCATACGACCGACTGCACCGTTCTCGTTGACCGTCATTAGAGAAGTCAGTGGAAAGTAGACAGAACAAAGAAGCAAGCAGCAACAGCAGCACATCTCCATAACAATGGTCGTCTACGTCACATCACCTACGGAATGGTTCATCGTCACACAACTCATAGGAGTCTGGGGGATGTCGCTATCCATCCGCGAATCAAAGCTTCCAACTCACTTCTAATGTCTCTATTCGCCAAAACCGAGTATCATATTCGTACAACTGCGCGAGGGATCTAATTATGCACTACTACCTTTGAATCGCCTTTAAACTTTCTATTGATGTAGTAAAAAATTAATACTCATCCAAAATGTAAATCCACTCTAACGAGACATTTGTTGACATCCTGACCCTTTGAATCGAATTAATATTATGGCGGCTGAAACTCTGTGCTCCTGTTGTTGCGAACCAGCCTGGGTAGAGTACTTATTCATTTTGTTGATGATTCAGTTACGGCTGGATGCATAAACTCACTAAATGTAATGATATAACCGTGACATCACTGACCCAGTAACCTCCCCGTTGTCCGTGATGTATTTAACGCAGAGGTAGAGCTGTGTGTTGGCTGGAGAAGCAGGAAATTGTGTTTGAAGGGTAGCGACATCTCCATCCAGGCGAACCGATGGAGAGTTGAAGTTGACCACCTGGGATAAGGCCATATCGGCACACGACACACCACGGTTCGCTGAAAGCGAAAAATTGGATTGAGTACGATGACAAGCTTATAACAACTATCAAATAATTCAACGAATATACATATGCTATCTAAAAGGCATTTTAGAATCCAGGGCTCTTCAAACTTCGGCGGTGATCGAACGTCGTTCACAATCGAAGACGAAACTTGACCAGAGGGACAACGACGAGGAAAATTACAGACCTCCTCTTTGCCTAGATTTGATTTCACTCAAAGATTATCTTAATCATTTTTTTTAATCGATGAATGAAACCACTAACCTGCAACATGGGTAAACGCTAGCACGGTTGTATTGCTGAAGCTGCTTCCAAAGACCTGAATAGTAACAAGGGTGTCTGCTGGTAGCTCGATCATCCCTGTATCGTCATCCATTGAAATTCGGCTTGATCCATACACTCGAAGGCCATTCACTTCAGGCGCCATTCCCGTTTCACTGTAATAGTTAAATATTCGTTAATTGAAGATTAACAAGTACACACGTAAGGTCAACAAGGGCGTTAAATAATTCTATTAGTAAAATTAGAGATGGTGTCCTTGAACAACAATTGTATCTTACAATGTCGATGTAACGCACGACAAGGCATCCGGATAAAAAACGCGATAGAAAAATATATCAAATCTTAGTAAGAAAAAGATTATTAGATTTCCAAATATAGCTTGTATATCACATAGATGCAATTTGAAGATAGTCCTGCATGTGGTCGGTTGGTTGCATAGACGTCATATTAGAAGTGCTTTATTGCGGCAAAAAAACGTGAGGTTGATACGTTCAGTTGTGTGGAAAAAGAAGACAAAGAATTAATTTCGAGATTTTCCGCGAAAACAGGATCAGGCCCAGCTGTGAAAAATTCTTAAACCAAGCCAAAGTAAAGAGGGAGACAAATTTAATTTTATATAATAACGTCGCAAGGTCAATGCGAGGAGGATCGGGAGATAGCGACGCGTTCACGTAATGGCTATCCTCAGCTTTTGCCGCCGAACAGCCGTTAAGTTAAAACAACAACATGCAATTAATTTATGTATGATAGCATTCAAAGCCCATTTAACAGCTGTTGCAGGATAAATGAGATCCATGTTTTTTAATTGTTTCCTTTTTCCGTTTTTTTTGTTGTTTTGATACGAACATTGTTCCTTAAAGTTGCCTGGCACAGTGCGAAAAATTATAAGAGTATACAAAATAAACCGGGTTATTGTGCCTTGACGTCGTAGCATTACCATCGGCGTTACTTGAGACCCAGTTTTATAAGATCAAGCGATGTAGTTGAATTGATTGATATTGTAGCGGTTTGACGAGTGTGTCAAAGCACCCAAGTTGCAAGTTAGAATCAAGTCATAGGAGTTTATTAGATCCCGGAACTCAATCCAGCTGACTTTTGTGGATGCATTAGTTTCTCTATGATGTCGCAATTAGCAATCAACCACTCTGGTACCCTACAAGCCAAAGGCTCCGGCATCTTTAGATGCAGTTCGACGGACCTCAAGGGCCTTACATCGTTCGATCTAGAAAGTAAGCTGTTTAGATTACGATATTAATTAGTGAGTACAAACTCCATTAGTTTGGTGATGTGATCATTGTTGTACCGTTGTAATTTCGGTATATGCAGACTAATTGGCAGCGTTGTGGTCTGTGACGAACCCATCCGAAATGACCGCAAGGCCATCCATTTTCGGCTCTTCCCGCACTCTTTTGAAAGAATTTCGGTCAAAATCACCTGGCATTTTACATGTTAAAACAGCACCGTTCTATCCGTAATCGAACGGATTAACCGAACAGTCATGTATTTAAGAAGAGAAGAAAACTCTTGCGACTCCGATACCCCCCGTGACCCCCCCCCACAATTAATATGATGATGATGGACTCAACAACCAAAATCAACGTGAATTAACCCCATTTGATCCCTAAAGTCTTCTATATCGTTCAATCCGTTTGACTACGCAATTTAGGCGTAGTCAAACGGATTAAACGATATAGAAGATTTTTTTTCTTAAACCTTGGTTACTAGTTCTAAAGGTTACGTGAATAAGAGGTTCCCATGCACTAGTGATACCACCAATATATAAATAGTGCATAAAGTAGGAAATGACCAGCCTTTTACAAACTATAGTATACCCAACGTTCAGCACGTTTTCGAGATAGGTCGGTCTACTTTCTCTCACTGGCTAACTATGATTCACCTCTGGGATACCCTTGGCAACTATGGAGAGACGGTTGCATCTACTACCACTTCTCCGCATGCCTTCGATTGGGTCAACCATACGCAGCGGATACAAAATCTTTGTAGGCGTTGATAAGATTAGTTGGATTGATGCCTATCTTGCAAGCTGCCATTTCCGAGTACGAATAAGTGATTTCCTCGCTTATGTCGCTTATAAATCCTATGCTGAGTTCCTTACCTTACCTGATATACACGGATGTCTGTTGGTAGTGCCACAAATTCTGCTATATCCAACTAGTATGCCAACATAGTGATCTTTGTACCACAATGTGCTGCCCTCATTTCAAATGGTTTCGTCACGAGTTATACGGCAGCGGAAATTATTTCACCCGTGAGGATATTTCGTGACCTCGGCGCTCTTATAAGCCCCAATCTCGACTTTATCAGCCATATACGAACTTGGTTCAATCGGCTAACTAAGATTTGCAATAAGTTATTTTGTTGCTTTAGAAGTGGTCAAAATTTTATGTAAAGATTACTGTATATCAGTCTCTTCATCCCAAAACTCCTATATTATGGCTCCGTGTGGTCCTTATATCTAAAAAAGGATGAACGTTACCTTAAAAGTGTTTGACAAAAATCTCCCATCAAACGTTTCTCGGCACTTAACCGTATAATGGCACTATTACGAGAACTGTAGGGACAAGATCACAACGTCCTGAGTCCTCGGCAGGGATGGAACCTGCGATAAGGCGAATGCCCCACTACATGTCTATGTATCCAAGCGTGACCTTACGTACTGTCGACGTTACCATCTCGGCCATTACGGAGACGCTATACCTAGGTTTAATGTCCCGTAGATGGTCTAGTAGTGAGCGTCTTGGATTGCCAGAGAGGAGGGACACGTGGCTTGGGTTCAAATCCTGCTGCCAGACGCGGCGTATCTTTAGATTTCCTTACGATCCTTCTTTATCTACCTGCGAGTTACGACAAGGTTGAATATTGAGACTGAATAATAAGTGTCCTTGTCGTAATATTCAAAGGTTGAGAGCAGAGGCCTATCACTTAAAGGGACCAGTTGAGAGTCACCTCAAAGAAAAGATACCTAGGTTTATTCACCTGTGTACATCTCACTGCCAAGCAGAATGCGTACGGAAGGGCTGTTCCATTTCAGTTTAGCGTTCTTCAATAGCAATATGTTTGATTGCAGAATTAACCAATAAACACCGCAGCGGTTGGTATGTGAACTTAAAGTAACGAGCACGGACTGTACGAATAGGTCATTTATTTTCCTGGCATGCTCCGTGTCAGGCACAATTGTAAAAGAATCTCTTGAACTGAAGGGTCGTCACTTGTGTCTTATTATAATTATTTCGTAGCATTTCTCCCATATTTCAGTAAACTCGCTGCACGTTCCTGTCATTCAGTCATCTGGGTATTCAACTACATTCTTCGGCTACAGTAATTCGGTCCCCTCGTTGCGGTTACTGAGTTATCCTAATTAAACTACTACTCTATTCCTTGTTCCAGTCACCCCGCTAATATGTTACTCTATTGAAGTTGCCTTGTTACCTCATCGCGGTTATTCCATATGTGACCCAACCTGCTTTTTTCCTCGACATTTCCTTTTCATTATAGCACATTCTCGCAAAGGCAAGCAAACACAAGCAAACGATCAAAATCTTTAGAACTATTCTCAAGCACATCGGCACACATAAAAACACGCAAACGAAGCATAATAGATCCAAACAAACTGAACGCGTTAAGGGTAGAGGGTACAGAATAGGACTATTGGTAAATCTCTACAGACTTAAGCTGTGACCTGAATCTTATTCCATCTAGCCTATTAACCTAATCTATACGATATACACAGTTATCTCAAAGCAATAATGGCGGAGTGCACATTAGAGCTACAACGAATGCTCTACTCATTCTCAGCAAGTGAAATGGAACAGTAATTTAATGAAAATGAATATATTGACAATGCGATGAACAGAGTACTGGCCACACCGGTTCTGAGATACTTTTAACCAGGCGACAACGAGCTACTTTGTGGTAGGTTGACGGACGAACTAAACCAACAAATCTAACAGTCGTTGTCGCCGTGAACTTAGGTCCTATTTGAAGCCAACGTGAATATCAAAGCGTGTACCGACTGACTCTGACCATAAACAGTGCGAGTGTGTTAACCGAAATGTGTAATCTAGGATCGTGCATGAAAGTACTCAACTTAGCAATAACTCCCATTCACGCGGGGAGAATGGGGTAATTGCAACAGAAAACAGAGCGTTCAACTCCATCCATGTAAAAGACCAAGTATGCTGGATTGACTGGATACTCGCAGTGGAATACCAGGATATCGGCAACGGCGTAAACCCAATAAAACTAAACGGGTAAGTGTGAGCGGGGTGGACTGTATGTAACACCCTATTGAGTTTAATATAGGGCGGGAACCATTAACGGGACAGTCAAATAGGATATGTGACTACGTATAATACAAACATATATTGGTTATTGCGGGCGGCTGAAGCTCGCGGATTAAGTCCAACAGAGTTAATGTCCCGGATTCTTTTGCAAATTCTGAACACAACGGGCCAACTATAGGGGTTTGATGTAGCTATTGCAATCGATGGAGAACCAACGGAAGAACTATACCAGGATACCTGCATTGAGCCGACGAAATATTGTGTTTCGCATCTGGTAGAGCTTCGCGGAATTCTAAGTACGGGATGACAGAGAGAATATAGTCGATAGTAACTTCGAGAGGAATTGCGAAAAAAACCCGCGCAATTCCTCTCGACGACTTCCGAGTTATTTGGGTCTCCGTCACCCGAAAGCCATCGCTTCATTGATGTACTATGGTAATACTGGGCAACTCGATCTTGTCGGTCTTGGAGTTCCGCAGAGATGTATAAGGGGATCAGTGGAGCTTGTGGCAGAAGGTTGTTTCCCCCTCTTGTCGAATTCCGCTTTAACTCGTTTTAGACAGCCGTTGTGAAATACTTCGATTCTTGCCACTATATTCGTCAAAGATGGTTGCATACTTCAGCCCTCTCACTTGAATGAAGATGCGCATCACCAGGGAGGTCTTCGGTGTTCCACCAAGGCCTGTTACGCTGGTGCTGTCTTCGGGCAATGTATTTCTTGAGCGTTGAGTCGAGGGGTTTACAGGATCAGACCAATTCCTCTATGAACCCTTTGGTATATTTCTACTCCTGGGGGACGTACATACATGGCGATAATATAAATTCTGTACTCCTCAATCACCACGCAATTACCGTCTGTGCAACGTTACTTCATGGTACCGAAGCGATGATTATAAAGTCGGCTACTCCACCGCTTGTTCTACCTGAGTGATACTGATACCATCGTATCTGTTTGGATGGGTCCAACTGAGTAAAAACTGTGATGGGGAGGCAATACTGACAGGTAAAATAAAAAATATTAGCCAGGTAAGCAAATAAATGCAATAAAACCCAACAAGCTCATAAGCAAACGTTTTGTGACTGGCCAATTTACGGTATGTGCTAACTGATCAAGAGGTACCAAAATGATAAACGCACACCGTACAGAGTACGAATAAGTGACATTTGAAACTCATTTTTGATATCATGTGGCACGGAACATCTAAAATACTTCTCGTATTATAAAGAGCTGCTCCGTTATCATCGGCCCGCCTGTACAGTGTGCAGTGCACCAAAGCTACACGTGGCACTTTAGACGGGTTGAGAATAAGGCAATCAAAACCTTGACAAATGTCTTGGGGCAACTGTGGCCGTGATTCCTGAACAAATACTGCATCGATTTAGGGAGCATGACACAGATACGTTAAAATTTCCAACGAGGATTTAAGTGCGTATGTTGAAATAAATGCATTTATATAAACGTGTAGCATACGTTTCATTCTATCAAAACCGCATTCCTACATTGTGATTTTTAGTTTTTCGAACTTCATAGTAACGGTTGTTTAAGTCCGACAGTCGCACTCCATGAAACGGAACGAGCGCACATAAACAAGTTAAAATCTCAAAAAAAACTACGCACGCTCACATTTATTTTTCAACGCCTATCTTTCCATACCTACGATATCAATCACAGGTAATTAAGACAATTCTAAGGGCATTTTTCATCATATATTCCATATAATAAAAATAGATATCTACCATATTGAAGGTGCAGCTTTTTTATTTGTGTTTCCTTGTGCGTTATATATGCCATATTCTTCATTAGTGTTCTTCACATAAAACAAGTTCGTCTTTTATTTTGCGTGAGGTTATTTAGTGAAGTATTTCATGGCAATGATCGGTCTATATAGTAAAGCTCCTTTGTTCTAAAACCGCAAACTAACGACGTCATAGCTAATGACCAACCTGTCCAAGGCACCGTGATGTTGGGCATGAGATGTTCTAAAAGTGTGATCGAAATTGATTTATTTTTATGGCCAATGTATTTAGTATAAAATTTGCGTGAGTCAACCCATGTCAATGCACGTATATTCCGAACCATAAAAGAGCTTATATTCGGTCTTATATTCGAGTAGAGATATTATATGGGAAAATCGTCCTTCTCCCGTATCGTCTTATCCAAAGACATCAACTAAAATTTGCATTTGTTTAACGATGATTGAATATAATATTCTATGAGAGCTAAAATTAGATGAGCGTGACGTCTCAAAGAAAGTCGGTTCTAGATCGGTCCAGTTATAAATAGGCACCTCGCATTGCCTCTGCAACACCGATCGTGGATAATACGCCACAGGTGAGTCATGAAGGCACCGTCATACAGTCCACCAATGATTCGGAACTAACCAACATATTAAGATTACTGCTAACATACACTATTTTATCATTAGCAAAGCGGAACATAATTGATATACATTTATGTTCCTCAAATTTCACGAAATTCGCTAGTTTATCGTATTTCACAAGTTACGTACGGTCAGAAAGTTTAACAGAAATTGAGTTTAATCTTTCTAAAGGGTAGTTGCTTCAGTTGAGGCCGATTATCAAATCTAATATCTAACCGGTATAATAATAATCATTCGTTTTTCGTTAAAGAGTCCTTAATTTAGTTTCACTTTCTCACAAGTGAGGCTATGAATGAAAAAAACTCCAGCCGGTAATGAGTCCAATCGATGCAGACTGCGGTAGATCTATATTAATTATCCTAACAATGAAATCGAATGGTCCATACGAAAGTGTGTGTCGACTTGACGCCGGCTGTGCTCAAAAATGAAAGATTATTATTATACCGGTTAGATATTAGATTTGATAATGAGATAGTCCACTTGGTAGATTTCAAGGAGACGCAATCTCATGCTGCTCCCTAATGTTGATATGAGAGAAATATCCACAGAGCAACACCGGGCGAGTTTTACAGAAATTTCCGTTTAATCTAATAATAAAAAGCGAATTTTACAGTATAATTCTACTGTGATCATATTATTATTCACTAAAAAATATTTTGTTCAATTATCTGCCGAACACCTTACGCACGAGGTAACCTTCATGTGGCGGAACATCAACAAAAAAAATCGCAGCAGCTAATCAAAAGAAAAACCTTCTAGATTTACCCCGTAGATTAGACTGTGCTCTAGATCCCTCGGCATGATGCGCGTCAGGGACAAGAATATTCATGGCTTCATTTCACTGCCTGTGGTGACGATTGAATTCGCCGACCTGGTTAAGTGATGATTGAGGAAAAATCATCGTTGTGACATCGGATTCTTTCCATCTATTCGATTACATACAATGTAATATTGAACATTGTGCGTTTTCGTGTGGAAGAAGTTTTTTATGCGGTCACCAAAAATTTTTCAACCCAACCCCAATTCTAGTGATGAAGCAAGTTCTATTCTAAGCTTCTTTCTTTAGTAAAAAAAGGTCATTTGCCCAGTATATACGTTGGTGGCTTTGAGGGTGGCGAACTAGGACTTTTTAGGCACGATATCAACTTTTAGATTCATTTATACGTAAACTCAAAATCGGAACCATTATTCATTTTCATTTATATGGATACAACCTAAGGGCATATTCTTGCTAATACCTGGTGGAAGAAACGCATCCGTTTAAAGGAGCGAGACAAGGGGGATGTATCAACGAGACGAACAAGGTGACCATAATCTTCGGTGTTATCAAGTGGCGACGGTGACAATTCAACCGCGCGGTAGTCTTAGTAATCGTACAAGAACAAGAGGGCCGAGTGACAAATCAGCGTGGTCACGTTGCTGCGCTGAGGAGGCTTCCCTTACAAGAAGAACTGGCAAATCGTCGCAGTATCCTTTATTCTGTGGTACGAGCAATAGCATGAGGTATGACCATGCTTGGGTTGGGTTGCGTTGTCTCTGTAACTGCTGTGTTATTCGTTCATATAATTTCGTTCATACCCTCTCTCTCTTTCTCTCGCGTCCATCCTGCGCTCTTACTGCCAGCATCACCATCAGCATCACCTTCATCATCATCGCGTCACTGTGGTCACAATCTTCACGTCTTTCTCCACTGGAGTTTCAACAAGAAACATCTTTTATATCGGCATCAGCAGCGGCATAATCTACACCGGTAGACCAGGACCACTCTCAGCCATGACGATGTCGAATGGGGAATAGCTGCTTGCGTGCCGTCTATCGTATTAGCCACCGCTATCACCAACAACGGTATCAGAGTCGGTCGCAACATCAACACCACAGAGAATCTTGATTCATCTTGTGTTGCCTCTCCTCCCTCTCTTATCCAATCGACGCCAGCCACATGAGATACAGTAACATTTCCACTTAACGCGGCTGGTAAACCACGAGTCCCAAAAGAAGAAGACGGGCAAATTAACTCTCGATCGCTCTGAGCGGAACTGGAAGTGTTATTTTTATTATTATTATTATTATCTTTAACATTAGTTTAGCTTGTCCTTTCGATGCCTATTTAATTCATCATAATGCAATTAAGCAACCGTAGTCCCCAATGGGAGGTTAAAAATCGTTTTAAATAATTTGTAATCTCTCCCCTTTCTTCACTAGAGTATGTTTTGACTTCTCGTTTCGTGAAGTCTTCGTTTTTATATATAATTCACACACACATCTACACTCCAATAATTTACTTTATTGTTAATTTTCGTCCGAGGTATTCACGTTCCAATATCTTCTCATTTCTAGATGAATAGATGCACTGCGATTTTTCGTTAATCGTCAACCGGTTTCGTCAACCAACTTAGGTAATATTATCTCTATACGTGGCGACTACCTAGGTTACTTTATGGAATAAGTAGTTCAGATTGCTGAACACTATGTACAAGGTTGTGCAGATTGTGAAACGGTATGGTCGTGCTGTGCCCAAATTTGGTTTTTCGTCCTACAAATGTTTACCCCATTTGGCTTTAATAGAGGGGTTCTTGAATTGAAAAATATTCAATAACTGATGAACTGTGATCGTGTGGTTTGGCGGCAGCAGCGGCAGCAGTAAGATAGCCATTTTATAATACTTCCCAACCATCTTATCGAATGGCTGCTAGCTGAGTATGTGATGCATGAACATCGCATGGATAAGATTCCAGGCACATCAATACGATTAGAAGTGCAATAACAAGTAAAAGTTCAGCTAGCAAGTGTTTGAGATATCGACATATTGTGAGATATATATAGTGATCAACCATCAATCGACCTGTATAACACAATTTACATTCATAGAATAATTGACATACATAAAAAAAGGTTTTCTAGGCTTTGTCCGACGTTAAAATACTTGGCTGAAAAGGACATCTGTGGAAATTCATTTTCATGTTCAAGAATAAGGAATCTATTCCGATGCCATGCGATAAGTGCCCTGAGTGTTGAGGAGCTTGTCGATGGAATATACTGCTCAAGTCCAAGATAGGAACAGTACTATACTTCTTACAATTCATTCATTCAAATTGAGGTTTATTCATGGAACTGCAGTTTTTACACAGCTTAAGTTCTCAGATAGGTAAAAAGCCGGCTTTTAAAAGACCATACAGCAGTTACATATTCCACAAAAGATGCCATATATGTACTGTGCCTATGTAGTGCTGTGCTTGCTACACAAGTACAAGAAAATCTATTGTGTATACCTTGATTATGGCATTATTGGGTACACTTCAATCAGCCTTGAGCAAAAAGTCCGACCGGAGTACTATGGGTCAAGCGAAGAGTGCAGTAACGTTGCATTTTGAGTCGATCATTATAGATACTGAACTCATAGCCTAAATGCTTCGCGTATCTAAATATTTACTAGGTGTACATGAGCGGCGTAGTAAGGCTGGTCCAACTATACTAGGGTTTCTTACTCAGAGGACCTATGACAACCATTTAGTCCCAGCAGGGCAACAGACCTGGCTAAAGGCACAAAAGTGAATGTTCCTTCGAAACCTTTGGGTCTTCATTTGAAAGCTGATCCGCCACAATCCCATAGCCAGGCAAACTCAAGCAAGTTAACCGTTGATCATCGGCGTTCCGTTTAATCTGCGACAAAATACCGTAACATGCGTATATCACTAAATTCAAAACCACACAGCTATTTTTAAATTATATGCATTCATTTTCAAGTAACAATTAACAAGTATTCATTATCAAGAATCGTCAGCAAGTGTTTTGTTTTTGTCCACAATCGATTCCGGGAGTCTTTTCTATTAGTTGTGTCATCGAATGGTTCCATCGTTTAGCAAAGCCGATGTTCCACTTGTACTCACTTTGCAAAGTACTTATTTTGCTATGGCTGGTAGTCGCGCTCCGTCGTCTATATTATAGACTAGTCGGGAGCTCGAAGTTCGTAGAGTCGTAGTATTTGCGGTGGACTGAATCTGCTTTAGTCAAAAAGCAGATCCACCCAAATACGGTCGAGTACGACTACGACCAACGAGTGAGACGAGAAAACGGAGTTAAACCGCTACTACGCCACTGTTATGAAGACTGCCACAACTAAGCAATTTGCGACGTCTATCTACTCCGCGTCATAGAGGAAGGCGTGAAGCTGTCATTGAGAAGATGTTTGCATTGAGAGGTTTTTTAGAAACAGCCGTGGTTAACATTGAACAGCTCTTACTGTTCTTAAACCTTTGACACATGCATCTTTGCCTACTGCCTTAGATAAACGAGGTGATCTTCGGATACTTTAATACAGTAACGTATTCCACCCATGTACATTATGGATTTAAAGATATTTAAATATTTTGCCTACTTGGCCGGATTTATAGTTAATATACCACGAATATTTCCAACATGACAAACGTCACATTTGGAGAATATCTGAACGGTATTTCAGGGTCTATAATTGACCTTCGATTAAACAATCTGCATAGATAAAATTAATTGTAAGGCATTCACTTACTTGCTATTAACCATTGCAGAGCCAGAATCAGCGTTTGGGGCCAGCGTAAATGTGAACTATTTGCGGCTTTCTACGGGAAAAGTTCTATGACCATAACTATATTAATTCAGAGTATATCTTTTCTACTACAAGTGCATTCGACAAAGATCTCAACTGCCGCATACAGTATCTTGCAAAATTTCGAATTAATTCCCTGGGGTCGATTCTAGACTCAATATTTTTAAAAACATTGACCTGGGGTTGAATTCTCCATATTATGCCAACGTGTGAAGCCAACGAAGCTCTTCACGTCGTCGTAAACATTAATCTATTCGAATTAGTCCTCGGGTGTTCTCGGGGTTACACGATCTTCATCGAGTTCACCCCCAAGTTTTTGAAAATATAACGTAATGTGTTTAATGCACCGTAATGCCACTTACTTACCTGTCAATGTATTTGAACTTGAAACCTGTTCCAAGGTGTTGAAATGTACCGTTTTTGGTTTCCTTTAAAATGCAAACATATAGCCAAGATCCACGTCGTAGTGGCTCACCCGACTTTGATTGAGTCGAAAGTTCACCTTGAAGCTGTTGAGTGAGAGAGAGAGAGAGGGCAGAAGAAAGAAGCGAAACTTTTATATTTATTATATAATCTAGTTCACTTTAAATTATAATAACTCACGGGAATCAGGATCAACGGAGGTCAGTGACATCTGTGGACACAAACATTTCTGACAAAAATACAGAATAATTTTGAAGAAAAAAAGTAACCTAAATATGCCCTCGTTGTCTAACTGCCGTAACACTGGCCGATTATTAACCTAAGTAGCGATATCACCCTATTGATTAATATTATAAATATGCATTTGAATTAGATATGGCGCCAGTGAATCCGATTCCTTACATTAATGACAGTTCCATTGTTGAGATTGCGAATCGAGTAGAACGGGATAGTATTCTCCGGCACGCAAACATCTCCTGGAGATCCGACATCTTGAGTCAGGACAACTTGTGCAATCTGGAAAGGTAAATATGAAAATAGGTTTATTGGTTTATTAAAGCAGCTGCAATTTCACAACAATGGTTACGCTCTCTTATGTGTCATCACGCAGCGGGGTTGAAGCCGCTGCCGAAAGAGAATCGATATAAATGTGTGTGTGTGTATAGCGTGACTAAATGATTCTAATAGATTTCCAATTTGTAGCTATGTGAGTCGAACACATTTCAGAGGTGCAGATTTCAGATGCAACTATTATACATCTTTGGTCGTTTTCAGTAATCTCTATCGTCTATATCTACTCATTCATACGTGAAGAAATAACATGACGAATCTTCGTAGTATAAATTAACCGTCGGTGAACGACTATCAATAGGCATCGGTGGTCCAAAAATTGATATTATAGGATATTTTGTATTATTGTATACTTATTTACACAATTTTGTTACCGCGCCCAGTGACTTCCTAAAATTATAAAACTCTATGTGGAATTTTCGTTAAAATCCAAATCTGCCGTTATTTCAACAAGAAGCTCCCTAACAGGAGGAACACTGATAACACCATAGGCGTCGAGTCTGAACTCCGGTGTTTCATCCCTGGCACAGGGCACCGTGCATTTAGCCATGGATAGTCGCACACAGTGTCTCCAGCAGCTCTTATCGGCACTGGTAATTCCAATTTGAAGGACACAACCTCTCTTTTAAGCTCAAATATAGCCTTATTTGTATTTGAAAGTAATCGTTGCAAAATTGGTAGCGTATATGCGCTGGGAGAACTTCCATTCAAGGTTCAAGGCAACGGTCCTAGGGAAGTGAAGGTTTTTCCTTCCGATATTTCTCATAGTAATGCCATACGAGTAAGTGGTGAGAAGTGTCTGATGTGAGAAAGGCCGCGGGCCGACCGTCGGAAAGCTATTTTTAGGTCCAAGATAGAAACACAGAACAATGGTTAACAAGTTGAGCACAAGGAACAAGAGCAAAAAAGGGTCTTTCATGTTTTGGTCTTTTTGATCAGCCAAAAATATCATTTTTTTGTTCTTGTTCCTTGTGCTCAGCCTTGTAACGGCTCAACGCTGTTACATCAAATTTGCAACAATACAAAATCCGTACAGATAAAATCAAATAATGCAGCGATTCGTAGTCCGGGCAGGTGACTTTGCAACGCCACATGAACATTAATGTATATATACAATTGTGTGTGCATTTCTATCCGCGGTTATCGATTGTCACCGTGGTATCTGTTGTATTCCTTTGGATCATTTTTCCGATTCTGATTTGGGCGTCAACGAGCCGACTGAAAGAACCTTTCAAAGCAATGGTGTTGCGCACATATCGAGACCGCACTCAAATATCGGCTGCAGCATTGAGCAGTCCTCTTTATCTTTCTTTCTTTCAGTCACACTTAATCTACGTGTGTGGTGCGTATCCGTTGTTGTCCGTCTAGACATAACCTTTGATATGCTCTCTCAACCAGTAAATCGTGGCCCGTTAACCTGTTAAGGTTACTCCCCAGTGATGCCATAAAGTTTTGGTCACTGCGAAATGGTCATTCTATTACTCGAAGTGGGCGCGATATCATATTGATGTCTCCGTACCAAAATCATTCGTGTTGCTTATTATTTGTAAGCTCTCACAAGAGCAAACTTCACCAATTCATCATTTAAAATGGTTCTCCAATTATGCTGGCAAAGGTTTTCTGTGTCACTGCTTCGATACTCAGATTTAAGTCATAGTTGCTGTCGTTATTGACGACATGTTTCCAAAGATTTGAATACAATTTACGACGAAAACCAACAATGTTTGAAGTACGCTTCGTGAGTTATTGGCTACTTGCTCCTCAAAATGCAGTCGTTTGATGGTAGAAGGTAACCAAGTTATAAATAGAGGAAAAATTAGGAGCAACTAATCACTATTTGTGTTAGTGTTCTGTAAATTAAGAAAACGATTATGTCAAAAGATCATTCTTGCTTTTGCATTCATCCTTTATTGATAACCTATTTTATCCGCTGAGGTCTTTGGTAAGGTGACAGTCTTACCAGATTCTGAAAATCTCAGTGGCGCGAAACCCCCTATATAAGGCACTACTGCTGGGACTTGAGTTGAGATCCACAGAGGGAGTGGGTAAACGTTTCGAAGAATGATTAGAATATGGAATTAATGAGAAGTGTCATCATTCTCACAAAACATCAGATCACGGTAATTTCAGGTGACAGTTATTAGCTAATCTCTTGACCACTCTAGCCAAAGGAAAGTGAAAACAGATTTATTTCTCTAAATGAAGCACAAAATTATCAATACAATAAGCAGATTACGAGTGTTCCTATTTGAATAATACAGTATCAAACGGTGATATTATGTTTCAACCTTTTTGACTCATTTTTATCTCACTTAACTTTGTGGATCAGATTACGGATGCTTTAGTTTAAACTAATTGGCAATTTTCAAAATTGTCTTTGATGAGACCATTGTAGGCATATGTAAATATTCAAATAACCTTACTACAAAATTGAGTGCGCTTGAAATTACTTCAGTTCATTTATTTCACACTCATAAAATGATTAATACAAATATAATGGGTTTATGGCATAACAGTTTTTAGAGATTGCTATTTTTTGCAAAAGGCAACCCAACTTAAAGAGAATACAACGACATCTCCCGCTCCGCTTCGAAAATGAAAAAATCATCTCGAACAGGTGTTAACGAATGTTTGATTTCTAAACTTTTATACTCATTGGCCTCATATTAGAAGAATAATAATAACTAAGATTTTGTATTGGAACAATCGCATAGGGGAAATATTGATACGCTCGTAATGTTAAAGCGGGAACAGCAACTGGGCAGTAGAAATGTTAAAAATAATAGAACTGGATAAAGTAAAGAGCGGCTTGGACAAACGAACTATTCGATTTGCGAAATAGGTAATACGAAATAATTGAAAGCAAGAAATCTTTAATGTCAATAAACGAAATAAAAAGATAAAAATAAAATTAATGAATCGGCGGAAACCAAATTGAAAAATAGAAATCCAAAGAAAGAACCCGTTAATACGATATAAGAAAAACAAGGAACGATATGAGCTGGCCGAAATAATTTATGTAATCTAATTCAAAAGCATCAGGACTGCTCATCGGCAGCATGGCGTGAATGCTAAATACTAGAACAATGAAGGCAAGGTACCAAGATATCGTGAATCAATCATGTCATAACTGTGCGGAGAGCAGAAAGACGAGGACACGGAGGAGTATATAACACTGAGATGTAAAACAATTGGCAGGTGCAGGTAAATGAGAAGTCGGGCCTAGTCATAAACTTAGCAGTAAACGCTTTACAAACAAAATAAATCAATCGAAAAGAAGGCTGGCAAGATGGGACCAGACAAAATAATGGGTCAAACAAACTGCGGATATTCCAAAATGATTGTAAACTAACAATAATAGCGATACAATGCGTCTCTCAACGTATATTATCGTATATATTCTATCAGTGTAGGCGGTCAGCACGAGTTGTTCAAATGCAGAATTTGTGACTATGCTGTTTCGGTAGTCACATGTGTAAACGGCAAAGGCTCGTGTCACATGCACTGGGACAGGCTGGATATTGCAGCTGCGATAGATTCCATCATCGCGTCGAAGATCCACAAATAGAAGTAACTTTGTCATGGAAATACTACTGAGGCGAGTTCCACGAAATCGTCATAAGGACGTCACAACGCTCGTTGTGAAGGCAAAATTAGGAGTGGCCATCTTTGAAAAGTGATGCCATCAGCTCTTGTCTCAGTCAGCAAAGAGTTGAGCGCTTCCTGAAAGACGTTGATAGGCACAACCTGTTCGTTTCGTTTTTATATCACACAACTGAAATTGATTTCTATCACCATAGAGCTACGGTCTGATAATCGCGTTCAGTTCACTATCCTCTCGGTAAATTTATAGCTTGTCTAGAGCAAACAGTGCCCTTGGCGTATCTTTCCTGTTTTGGGGAATCTCACTTTATCTACTTGAGTACAACATGGAAACGTTTAGTGAAATAATTTTAACTAGGGTTTGGTTAAATTTTTTCACTTTCGGCATTTTAAAGTTTTGCCGAGGAGCGCAACTTTGGGAGTACTACGGACTACTTCATCTAGCTCTGGATATTATGGTCTCTAAACCCTTTCAAATACGGCTCAACAATAATTTAGCACTGAATAGTTGTTGAATCTCCAGTAGCCAAGCATAGGGTGCATGATGATTTTATTGTTTTGAGATATTGTTAGCACTTCATATTATATAACTATATACTAACTATGTTATATATATTATTTCGTTAATATAAAATATCTCGTTTATTTATCTTATTTATCTCGCTCTGATCGAGTTAGCGTTATGTTCCGACGATGCTATAGACTCTGGGAGCAAGAGGTCCCGGATTGCATCTTTAGCAATTTGATTTTTTCAAATGATTTGAGTTTCTATTTTCAACTCATCCCGCAGTTACGCTTGACCGGCGTGATATCATTGCAACCACTATCAGTAGTATCGAAATCAGTTACAACCGCTTCATAAACAACAAGCCTTCATAGCGAAGGATCGGAGCTAAGAGGTTTCAGACCTAGCAAAAATAACTGGAAAAGACACATACGTTTGTACATAAGATCGTCTTTATGCCGTACAGACGAAACACGTGAAAAGTCAAGTCTGTTTGCAGAATGAGAATTCACTGTCGATTGCGCCTTGAGGCAATGTAATCGAATTGACTTCTAACCCAATGATGTGTTCCTTAAGCAAATTTCAGCACTGAAATACAGAAATTCATACCAATCGTACATAGAGAGTAGAGAGAAAATTAAATATTCATTTTCTCAGTGTAAGTAGATGACTATTCCAAAATTTAATCGATTTATACGCACTTAAGCTCTGTGCTACTCATGGATGTCATCACTCTTCGTTAATAGTGAGAGACAGAGGGAAAGCTGTTTGATAATGGGTCATGAAATTTAAAATACTTGAGTATGGCAGAAATCGTCTTGATTAGTGACAGTTGTGTAGATTTTACAGATCAGTACTAAAATGAGAAGGAATTTACAACCAACAGATATAATGTCTTATCCGGCTCCATTAAGTGGAATCGAATTAGGGGAGTAATTCTAATTAAAAGAACGACACTATCACCAACCACGGTGCGTGAATATCACCTATGTATCGCCATTTAGCCATTTTATTCTGGGCTGGACTGATTCCGAATGCGTTTCAAAGTTGGTGAACAGACCCATCAAAATTCGAATGGCCACCACAGGCTGCGGCGGTCATGACAATTACGATGTTGCATGATAATTGCACACGTGATAGGGGCGGAGAAGCGGTTGATGTCTATATTTTGTTGTACCGATTGATTTGATAACACGTTTATATACCTCCGTGTAAATGATGTTAATTGTTTGCTGTGAGTCAGCCCGGCGAATTTACTTTACTTACATTTATATATCAGGGTACCATTAACAGTGTTGGTATGCGAGATGGAGATAATTTATTATCGCGATAGATCAAAACAATGCGTTCCTGATGACGCCTCGTATTCTCATCCGCATTAGCATATGGGTTATTTTTTTGACATCCATTCATTCGTTCGGCACAAGATCAGCATAACCAGACGAATAATATAATTCTAATAGAGCGCGTCTCTTCCGACTGAAGAGAATACATTCTGTCGACCACTGACCACTTCATTCTGACAGTCTTCTCATAGCCATTATAGATAGACGACTAGATATCGTAAAATGGATCGTTTTATCATTGTCAGCCCATACGACGACTGCCCGTGTGTTCACTGCTTAACGCATACAGAGTATATAGGCGTAACGTTAGGCTTAACACCACCATCTTCAAGCGGTACGGCTCAATAAAGATATTGCCATTCTTCAATAAATAGTCACTGCCAACAATACATAGAGTAGTCATTGACCAGTTACTTAATGGACCATAATATCCATATATATATATATATATATATATAAGAACTATTTAAAATTTATTCAGCAATTTTGAATATACATTATCAGATGTAATTGTAGCTGGCACAGGTGACTGAAATGAAATAGATAGTATTAATATTGGAGTAATACGTTATAGCTGATTAATGGTGATTGACACATGAAGAACCAATTCATACATTCCCCCTTCGTATGCGATCCTGAAATGCAATATGAACTGTGCATTCTATTATGAGGAATAACCTTCCAAGCTGGGTTATTAACCTTTTTTTCTTGGTGTTGACCACGTTGACCGGCTTGGCAAAAACTGTAAATTGACATTGTTATATAATATAACCCATCTCGTTACCAAGTAAGGCCAAGGACTGCTTACACAGGTGGGGCGGGGCGGGGACTTGTATAGAAGATCTATTTTACAGGCGTTCATGATTCCGCAAGAGTAACACGGCTTCTCGTGACATGCTTTTGCTTCCCGTTAGTGTGTTATATTGTATTTTCAAAACTGGCTCGAGAATTGAAGCCTAACATAAGCGGCATAAAAAACCGCAACATTCCAAGCTAGAGCTCTTTTCCCCGTTAATCTGATCTTTAATTGAGGCTAAATATCTTAGTTTGTATTTATTATGTGACACTATTTTCATGTTGCAGCATCTTATAGTTTTTGTTCTGTCTCCTGAATTTGTAGATTATGAACGATCACTGTGTAGTCCAGTATGCTTAAAGCAAGATCTCTAGATTGTGTATATCACTTAAAAACTGTGCAGTATTCAGTGGGCGATAACAGTCATTGGCTAGCTAAGTTTCATTAGATTCAGTTCTACGAGCTGGCGACATCGATGTGGTAGCGTCGAGCTGCTCTGGTTTTTTTGGTGTGTTTACTCTGGCCAGGGCTCGAAACTACAGTCGGGTTATTATACTTCAAACCATGTGTGTTCTGCGGGATTCTAACCGAAGGCTTTAGAATTTCAAGTCCTTGACGCTAGCTTCACGCAACTCCGCTTGCCTGGTGAAGTTCTCGAGTTAGTATGACTGCACCTAACGAATAACCTACTTCGGTAAATCCTTACAGGGAGGAGCATGCCACCAATGAGATCAAAAGACAAAGCAATTGTTGAGAAGACCAAAAAGAGAAATCTGCGAGTGAGGTCATCTTCCGTCAACCGAATGCACGTCGGCTCTGTGACATGCTCACGTCTGTGTGTGTAACTGTGCCTAGCCAAGTCTGTACACATAGAATTCAAGCTGAGCACACAAAGCGAGCGAGTATAACCACGCTGGGTGTTGCGACAGCAACTGACCAGGTCTTGTGGCACACCGAGCCCGTACATCGGCGTCATGCTATATCTATCTACTAAAGCCACTAGGACAAAATAACAACAGCAGCAGTAGACCGGTCCACCCGACTCAACCATAGCAGGCGCTCGCGACCAGTCAGTCATCGTCGTTGACTTCTTCTTTATGACATTCAGCATCAACAACAACAAGAGCAGCATCAACGACACTAGCAATAGTCAAGCAACAGCACCAGTGACCGGCCGGTCAGCCAGGCCACCCACAATGGTCAACATAGATACGCATAAGCCTAATGCGAGGCCACTCACCACAAGATGGGGACTATTTGAGTCTACCAATGGCGGACTACAACTGACGAAACAATCAGAATCAACGACCGATCATCAAACGTGTAACTAACTAACTAACCGGCGCATCTTCTTTTGCTACCATTCAATACCAAATGTGTACATCCGCAACAGAATAACCAATCAACCAAGTGCATACGATGAACAGGTCAACGATTAGTCATTAAATTACATACTATATTGACACACTCATTATGTTTTATTTTTATTTATTATCATATCAGATCGGCATGTCTTAGCGCGACGGATTTGTTTGGCTTGCGAATGTGTATGGGCGGCACAATCGTAGGCTTAGACGTAGAATGCCGAGACATAGATTTAAAGCCAGCTTTATACTGGATCCAAAATAAAAAATTGAATAAAAATATGATTCTTCAACGGGTAACCTACTTTAGTTCTAAGACGGTGATGAAGGAAGGAAAAAAGCGCGACGTAACAACCAGTGATGACACTCATAAGCCGTAACTCGTGATCCTAGCGGTCTGCTGGGTGTAGAATGGTTAGCTGCACTCCGAGGTTGTACTCACTCCACTGTGGGGAGATTGTTATTCTGTTAACGTTAACGACCTCGTAAGGTACACTGCATCAGCCATATACTGAAATTGTAGAATTTCATGAATAAAGTGAATCAATAATAGGTACAATACAGAGTAGTAACTTATTCATGTAATTGTTCTGTTAGAGGGTCAGCCCAGTACTCGAAATACAAATTAATTTGTATGTATTGTTTTAAGCCCCTCGCAGAGTTTTGATGTTAAGAATGTGCCGTTGTTGGTGATATATGAAACAGAGCGATTTGTGGCAGGGAATCCCCGTAACGATAATAACATTGATTTCATCGTGTTACATCATGAAATCGGTGTATAATCGTTTCGTATGACGAACCCCACACTGTGAGTCCCTAGGTAGCTACGGTAACTTGCCTTGAATTGCATAAGTTGTCTTCGATGCCAACTATGAGTTTGGCGTGGTACAATTGAAGCCGTCAAATAGTAACTTACCGGTCCGACCTTAAGGCTCACATGAATATGATCATGTAAAGGAAATCGTGAGAGATACCGTCAACTGGCCAATTACTACGTTCCCTCCCTCACAATTTTGCCCAGTGTAATCTCACATAACGCAGAGCATAGGAGTGTTACAAAGATTTTGCCGAAAGCCAAATTGACAGCTTTGGAGGAGTCTTCAAGATGGAATTCTAACTGCGCTTTAACACATAACTCCAGGAGCCTGAATCAATGTGGCTTTGGGTCGGTAGTTTTATGAGCAGCGCGCCCCTCCTTTGGCTTAACGATAGAAACGATACAGATGGGGATTTATTAAACTCGTTTGGGTAGTACTCTTCTTGAATAGACAAGTTGCAGCTCTCTGATTAGCTGGACTTCAGATGCTTCACTTCGCTTTCTTCCCCAACATTCTTTGAGTTGAATCTCAGATGTTCCCCTATGTGACAGGCATCGGATCTGAACCTTTAGTACCCTGCATCCGTAGTTGCCATCGATGGACGTCCGGAGCGCGGGGAATCCTCCAAATTTTCTCGACCTTCCCGAAACAATCTGCACCACCTGTAAACTGATGGCAAAGCCAGTGCCTGACTTCCAAATGCGTTTTCTAACCATTTCGCGGCGTCTTTAAATGCAACGAAAAGGAAGCCGCGCTGCTGGATCTCCATGATTTAGCGGCAGGACCCCAACATGACTCACTACAATCTGTCACCAGACAAGCTACGAGCTTGCTATTGTTATCGCTGGATAGCTGACGGCTAATTCGAGATGGTTGCATTCCGATTTTCGAACGATTAGCGACGACCACAGCAACTCGATCACTAGTTTTCAATCAGAGGGTTATATCAAGTTCCGCCAATATTAATGTAGTGACATGGTGTCACCTATGTTTAGATTTAATTCAGAAGCTCCAGATTGTAGGTCTTTGACTATGTTATTCTCTATTGTACTGAGGTACCCACAGAATCCTTTCGCTACGCTTCGTGTCCCCTCTAAGCACACGCCGCGAAGGGTAATTGATGAAGCAGAGGTTTTGACCTGAACATGAATTAAGGTGTTTCCAGAGTCTCTTTCGATGACCATTAATCTTAATAAAGGCGTTGCGATGGTGCTGTGCTTTCCAAATGAAAGTTTCATTTTGCTCACAGATTTAGTTCATAGTGGCGTCACCAATCAAGATGGTTGTTGGTTCCGAACCACTTGTAGCTCTTTCTGAAGGATTGTAATCAGTGTCTATGAAGCAGAAAACGCAAGATAGTCAAATTCAATAAGTCCGATTCGCTTATAGTTTTTTCCTAATTGATGCTCTGGTTATCTGTGCATTATCACTGACATCCAAGTTGATACCATTCATTGCAATCTCTTGTGTATAACGAGCGTAGGTAGGAATTAATATGAGAGGAACTATTGATTGAGCTTCTGATTTCTTTGAAAAATATATCCACGCAAACTTCTGTTTTAAAGACAGTAAATAAGTCTACCAGATGTTTTAGAGGCCCACAGTTTACTGACACATAGAAATGCAACAGCATAAAAAGTTAACAGAACACTTAATGATGACGTTGTGGTGGGTCGTCGCTGCATGAACCTGTTCTGAAGGATGTGGCACCTATTTAATGATCATGCCGTGCTAGTTAAAGCTATGTATGGTTACACGGATAACTAGTGATGGCATCGTAGATGTTACCTTAACTAATTTTATTGTGTTATATTAAATAGGCTTTCTCCTATGAAATGCTAATTTTAAGTGGTAAAACAGTCGCACATTTAAATGGGTGCATGCATTTGAGAATATCAAGCTCAGCGAAGCTTAACTATGCTATGACTTATCGTCCAGATCTTGTCTGCTGTTGCTGCCGTAATGCATCTTAAAGGAATCCTCGTGCCGTTCTGACTTTGGTTGGTATGCGTCATACGTGAAGGTCCAAAGTACAGTTAGGCACACTTTTGAATAGCACATGTCCTTCCCGTATTATTCACGCGATCATAAGAACCGCTTTATAGTAAATTCTTATTCGTTTCAGTTCGTATAGAAACGCTGGATGGTAGGCTTAAGACCGTCCGTACGCATCAGAAGCAGAAAATTAAGGATCGAGTCCTCGATCATTTGTAGCTCGCGTTGGATCTCAGTTTGTTGAGTCATCGTTGCCCAGTTTCTAAATAATATGAAGAATGAGCAGATAAGGAGGCGCGTTGCCGAAAAATAGATAGTTTTAACTAAACTCGACATAAATATCTGTACTAAAATATATGTTGTGAGTTTTCTATTACACATTAACTTCAGTAATACAGTTGATAATTTTGATCACTCAGAGACTTGTATGTCTGACGCCTTGCAAACTTGTGGTCAACTGTTGTTTCATTGTCCATCATTACCTTCCAAGGTTCTAGTAGGATACACGCCTCACATAAAAATGATCGAGGACTCGATCCTTAATTTTTCTACAAAAATTAACGTTGTACAATTATGTGAAAGCAGGTTTGGCTAAAAGAGGGCTCAGTGTAAATGTAACTGAAATTATTATACAACACCGGCCTGACAAGTATATATGAAGGCCCCCGTAGACCTCTTGCTTCTTCCGGAATCTTTTACTTACATGTAGCTCAGCGCTGGTTCACTTTCTTAGAACAGACGTGAATCTAGAAGCTAAAACGTTGTTTGCTATTTCAACCTTGTGGTTGAATGAAATTTATCGAAATTGGCGAAATATGTTAGACAGGAAGGCATTCACTCGGCAATACTACTGGCGTAATCGATTCAAGAGGGGTGAGTGGACTGTTTGAGTCCACGGAGGCGGTAACTTCACTTCAGGACATATCACGAGCAAACGAGGTGCGATAACTACTGCAGCCTTGGAGAAAACTAGAGGTTGGACTACAACTTTGGCTGCCTATTCTGGAATTCAGCGCATCACATGTCAAGAAATTATAACGAAAACATTGAAAATGACTACAAAGAATGAAAAATGGCTGCTCCACAAATTGCGCAGATGGAAACACGCGTGGTTTATTCTAAACCCTACAAGACAGCGCAAGCTCACCGTAGGGCTGCAATAACGAACTGATAGAGGCCCGCGGCCTCCATACATACTCTCCAGATTTAAGCCCTTGTGATTTTGGTTATTTCCATGCACTGAAAACGGTAATTGTCAAACGTTTTCTCAGTGTTCAAAATAGCTCCGAACGACCTCATATATTTATATATTATAATAACAACCACATGGGTGTTCATTCAGGACGAGCTCACATTTTCTTCTCGTTTGCTAATACGACATATAAAAATTGCAGCATCGGGAACTGCACGCATCATCGAACTAATGGTATACATGTATAATAGCATATTTGGCACATCCTCAAGAGATAATGAAGTTTACAATTAATGCGTTTCGTTTCTATATTAGTGGAGGCATCTTTCCACTTTGGAAAACTTCACTTTGGTCTGCTTATTTTCGCCTAATCTTCTATACGCTGACGATAATCGATAGCAACGCATCTTTGTATAAAGGTGACCCGGTCGCGCCTGAAGCATCATGAAGACGCTTTGCAGAGTAATCTTTTTTGCAATTCGTCAGCAGAAGATACAACAGCCCATAATAATTCTACATTAAACTACGATATTTGTTTAAAGCTCTTTGAAGCTTCATCATACTACTACAAGCATTACATTATTACCGCGAAGTCCTGCCAACGTACTACTACCATTTAATTAGTAGATGCCTGGTGACGAACAAGGTCTCACAACAAAGGTCTCTTGGAAACATTTATTCAGCCTAGCAGGCTGCTCTTGTTTCGATTGATGAGAATACCCGGTCGAATGGACTAACCAACTACAATAAATGTGGTGCACGTCAGAACTGTGAACCTCATATTTAGCACCCTCATGTCTCTACTAATACATCGTAGAGATAACGCCCTCATGTGGAAAGCCACACTTCTATCTGTCCTTTAGTCATTTTGAAATATTACTCATAGTGAATGCCAGTTGTGGATCCAAAGAGAGGTATAACGATTAATCCAAAGAATAACCCAACTGCTCTAGTGCTCCAGTCAAAGAGACGTACCAATGGCTGTTTTTACATATTACGGGAGGGACTCTTTCAATGGAGCTGTTGATCAACGCCATGCGTCGCCACTGATCAACCACAGAGTCTGTTGATCAGTGGCGACACATAGCGATCGCGATATATATATATAATATATATGTTGCGCTAGCGCAACGTTGAAATTCATTCGGAGAGAGCGGGTCGATCGCCGCTAAGGAGTGACAACAACAACAATCATCACCACCAGACAACAAAATAGGGGATTGGTTCTATCAAGAATAGAATAGAAGCACCATAATCACCAGCAGCGGTGGCGGCAACGGTAACAGCAGCAGTGTGACAGCTGGATGACACAACGTTCGATTTGACACAGCGCCCGCTCTTTTGATCTAGATTCACTTTCATTGTGGCAACAATTATCCGGCATTCTGGGAGCTAACAAAAACAGACGTCAACGTGACGATATCATGACCCGAATTCGAGGATACACGTAATTTAACAAATAGGCATATATATAAATTGAATAACCGATATGGCTTAATAAACTACAAGCCGCAATAGAGCACATTAGACGGCGATGGTAATAGTCAAAGCTGGAACAGAACGAACTCAATTTCTGGATGTCATTACTCGACCTTTGTGTCTTTTTGATTCTCTTCGGGTGTGGCCCCGATGGTACACACTAGTTTTGATTTCTTTTTGTCTTCCCTTATTCTGTTGAACAAACATATCCACAATGAGCACCAAGGTTTCCATGAGATTTGAAGCCCTTCCCTCGTTTCAGATCACAGTCTCGAGTTACCTTGCAAATACTGGTACCGTTTCACTGAATGATGGATTCGAAATTTGATTGGTAATGAATCTGTTGTACGAAAATAACGATCTCCGTTACCTTTGATAATTCAGTTCCCCGGATCTGCAGAGTTGTCAGTCGTCGCGCGATTATCTCAGACTCACCCTGCGACGAGCGCAGTAGTGAAACAACACTTGAAATATCGGCTGGAGCTGCGAAGTTCGTCTTTGGGACCTGTGTAGTTGAAGAAGGCGACCTCGGATTCCGCGCGTTGTCATTCTGTTGCCTCTGTTGCTGCTGCTGCTGTTTCTGAACAAGACTGTTTACACAACTAGTACTTAACGATAGCACAAAGAGCACCACGACACAAACACGATAATGACTCCATAATACACTGCGGCCACTAGGTGTACGAAACGTCGGCCACTGGTTCGTCGTCCGGACTCCACGCACCGCCGCCTCCATCGTAGTTCTTCACGAGAACCGCCACCACACGAGCACTACAGCAAATCACAGCGAACCTGCACGAGACTAGCAAGCAGCAACAACAGTAGCACTAGCAGAGGGGTTGATGTACTCGTTAAGCATCTAAATCAATCAATTAACGACCGACCGAATGGTTGAATGAGTGATGATTATCAACGCAGATATCCCCTTGGTGTCCCTTTGCGCGGGGTCTGTTTCGCTGCCTATGTTGTTCTGATCCGGGGATTCTCACTTCGGACGAAAACACTGGTCGACACTATTAGATCAGACAATCACTAGTGCACATAACTACTTCTGCCACTATAATACCATACAATAGTTACCGACTACTACAACAACGATAATTGCTAATCAATACACAATCTAGTGACAAGTAGTAGTCTCCTGTTTGTAGATAAATGATCTGATCTCTATCTATTATTCGTATTCGCCCATCCACGCTTCGTCTTTCAGTCAGCCGTAGATATGCTACAAACATCAATCGAATGCGATAATCAGAACTGCTGCACGCACTTCTTCTCAGTAGTCGTAGTTTGCCGTCTTCGTCGTCGTCGTCAGGGAATTTGTAGTTTTCTTCAAATGCGGCATTCCCTCAAAAGTCTCAACTACGGTTTTCTCCACTGTACAGAATAGTGAATCTTTTCATTAGTAATATAATTTCTATCATATTATATTTTCTGTTTCTACTTAATCGAATGATGGTGGTGGCGGCGGCAGCAGCAGCAGTAACAGAAGTAGCAGCCGCTGAACTGAACCGAGCCGTAGCCGCGGTAGCGGGTTAGAACAAGAGCAGCTATAGCAGAAACCGTAGTGGCTGTTGTAGTGTGCTGTGCTACTGTGGACAGCCAGAGGCAGTAGCCAGCAACAACAATAGTAGCCGCAGTAGTTGCACTGGATGAAATAGGAGGACCGATCATCACCACCACCACCACCACCGGGGCACACAAACGTACACTACTCAGCTGATAGGTTAGATTGAAGGTACGACCGCCAGACGGCGCTCACCATTCGACGAAGGAAAGAATGACAAATGGCGCGAAATTTTGAATTGGGCCAGAACACCATGCTGATGTTGATCAGCTGCGCGCGATCTATCGCGCGGCACGGAGGGAGCTGAGGTATGGAATACGACTGCTCCCTGTTGTTGTTGTTGTTGCTGTTGTGGTGGTGGTTGTCTTTGTATTATAAGAGAGCTTATGTATGTGTGTATGTATGTGGGTGTCTCCGTTTATCCGTTTTTGATATTGGTGGCTGGCTGGAGCTGCTATAACGGCGCGAACTCTGTCACTGTCATAAGCACCTAACGCACGAGTCGCGTATACGTATCGTAGCTCATAACAGACCTCGCTGTCTCCCCTACCTATTATGCCAATCTGATAACACCGTAAGATAGAAAGGGAAATTGAGAACAGGTGATAGAGCCCAAGCAGTGGCGAACTATATGACCTCACTTACTGAGCACATATAAGTGAGGTCGCTCAAAGGGCTGACATTGATCCTGACTAGAGCAAATGCTGCCATACTAGGTTAGGTAGGATTTCTGTCTACCGCTTTGGTGTTGTGACGTCATGGACCCGGGAGAGGGGCGAGCCTCTCCGCCTCAACTCGTACTCAGAAAGCCGACCCAGTGAGGCCCTCCGGTACCGTTGAGTGTCAAGCAGCCATCATAGCAGCCTACGGTGCTAGCCACAACACTCACAGACAGACTGACACCCTGCCGAACAAACAGGCAGCGTTCGTTCCCTCTCAGTGGGACCGAACCTGTTCTGAACTCGAGTACAGGCAATGCTAGCGCGCAACATGGCGACCATGTCTCTGGTGTCTCCACAACAAAACAGGTTTTCTCTGTCGTCGGGGTCGTACTGGACACGTTAAGCACTTTACTACAGTTATTATACCGAATGGTGTCGTGGGCGGCAGGTGTCAGTAAGAACAGTGGCGAGGAACATAGCGAAATCAAAATTCCGGCCGCCGTCAACAAGGGGGGCCACTGGAACGTTGGAATTGACAACGGAAGACCTCTGGTGAGTTACGATTTCTGGTACTTTCTCAACATCTTGCCCTACCTAAATTTGGAAAAGAGCAATCGGATTCTCTGTGCTCTGGGTTATATTATAGTTCAGCGAAGCTCCCACTGAATGTACTCTTTACAGTGGGAAACAACCTTATCACTCGGGCATCCGTGAAATTTAAAGAAGCTTATTGTAGGTATTTTTAGATAAATATATCCATGGTTGTTTAAGCTTGTATTCAGCTCCGGGGATTGCTTACGTATTGTGATATGATTATTATTTCTGGTTGTCGTCTGTAATGTCCAATCGAGTATGAAACACGGTAGATGCGTCTTCTTGCGTTTGGCCAGCAGCGTCTTGCAGCACTTGACAGATACCAACTCGTTCGCTATCGACGACTCGATACCTGTACAAGTGACGAGCATGGATATGATCTCGATTTGACTAAATGGAGACAATGTTTAAATTGACCCGCCATAAGGAGCACATTTCGATTAAGAATTATCACACAAATTCATACAAACATATTGATTACAATTCTTATTGGACGTCTTTTATCGATATCCCAAATCGTATGCCTATATAGGTTAGACGTTCTCGGAGCATAGACAATCGTTCTCTGACTAATTATGGCATAAAATCGTATCTCATGAAGAGTTTGTTCAGCTTAGTTGCGTGTTAAATAGGGATGGTACGTCGTTTGTTGAACGTAATCTCGTGACTGTAACTGTCCTTTACAGGCAGTTCTATTTTCTACGTCCTAAGCGACGACGACGACATAGACACAATTTATCTCATCTGAGTATGGGTGAGGGGGAACACTATGCACTTTCCATTCACCCAACTAAGGGCGTTACAAGGCACTTGAGTATTTTAACGTTAGGTAAAATTAATCCGTCACTATCAAACTAGCTGAGCGCCGTCTTTTCTCGTTCGTAAATATGTAAGTTGACAGCTTTTCAAAAAAGAATTGTTTTATGAACAGCAGCAGCCTTTTATTTGTATATAATGCATTATACTATAATCAGCAGTTAATGTTGTAATGCGCCATCGGAAACTCACTCAAAATATTTTTTCAGTATATCTAAATATTTGTATAGCCGAAACACATGGCTGATACTACTTCGTTTTGAGCTGTATATTAGAGATATTTTAGATCAAATATTGATGGGTATTTTTTTCATCTTCTTTCAACAGTTTGATCAAACGTGTTTTAATTCATCCGTTGAAAATGCTGATAAGTACTACAAGCGATGGTTTAATAAGCTTTACTAATAACCATGAGTACATTCTATATATCAGGGAAAAAGCTGTCTTCGGCTCAATCTGGAGTTGCTGACATAAAGCCTGGCGGAACTACTGGATGTTACCAAAAATATTATCCGCATATTATCAATGTTTATTGGTACCAGTACAGCCCAACTTATGGAGCCATTCATTAAGGGTTATCCTAATTTCCAATTAGCAGACATAGGGCCAAGTTAACGGAAGGTTGAAACACGTCAGTCACCTTCTCTATGTTCCAATGCTTGATGTATCTGTTTTTGTCACTCTACTGTGTTAACACGAGATTTAGACCTGCTTCAAGATATATATAGAAGGTACTTTTCAGAACAAAGGCATTTCTGTTTAATTTAAGTATATCTTGAGAAAATATTTAGCAAGTAAATTTTGTGAGGGAGATTTGAGACGTGTGTACAATGCACTAATTAAGAAATCGATTTTGTCTGGTATTTTCTAACCATGTGTCATTGATCATAGTATAACTGCCAACATTCACTTTGATGTATGACCCAATTTACTCCGACTGTACGTCTAAATCAGTTAGTTGTTTTGTGGCGACTGTTAGACCGGTATGTATGCTCCTGGCATACACTAAATGATAGTCAGGTATTAGGGTTTTCCTGTAACATTAGAGTTTAAATAGGGAGGTGAAAAAATAACGGCTTAGTCCTTCCCATCTTCTCCCACCTGATCATAAATAGAATATGCATTTGGTGGCACTTAAAGTAAAGTGTTACCAAATGCATATTCTATTTATGCGCTAACTAAGCGCTAAACAATGTATCAAAGGAACTTGCTCATCATTTAGAAAGTTTGTTATGAAGGAATCCCTATCCTTTAGACTTATATATAAATGTACACATTTCTTGGATATAATCCACAAAAAAGTACAGGTGTAGGTGTTTTCACCTTTATTCTATCTAGAAAATGTACTCAAATGATGCAAATATCGGATAACGACAAATGTTTTTATTCTGAAAGAAGATCCACATTTTCAGTCAGTTCATTTGGTTGCCCCTGAGATCGCGTAGTAGCATTGTTGGAAGGTTACATCATCATGTACGCTTTCCAAAGGGAGTAAAAAGGATTGTAAGAGGACGTATATGTATCAAAGGTACATGCCTTGAACTTCCATACAGGACACTATATTTGGCATCTTTGACCTTTGCTTCACTCAAAAAATAGGTTTAATCCATATAGTTACTACTTCGACAATCTTGAATAGAGTTTACCTCAGGTACAATCAGGATGATCTGCAAAATTGCTACAATATCAAAAAAATTCACACTGGTGTTTTTTGGCACCGTTTTGATCCAAAAATCGATCTAAACTAAGTTTGCAGGTGTCCCGTTAACGCGTATTATGATGTTAGCGCCAGCGTTGTTCTAACACTAATCTGATCTCCCCTTTGACAATGTCACGTTTTTATTTGCTACTTGTACAACGTCTCCTCTTAAAAAATGGTTTGTTTGGCTGTATTAAAGGATTCGAGTTAAATAAAGCATCCGGAGAGAAACTTAGTATAGAAATAGCACACTGTATCTATTTATTGTATATGTATAATAATACTAAAACTCAATTTCTGATTGTGTCTGTTTCACGCGTGCCGTCTGCGTAGAGCGATGCTTCAATCTGATTTTTGTGTGAGCTGATGGATTTCATGGGGGAGTTTTCTCTCCATATTTTCGATATCCTTTTCTTTTATTGACATCGATTGGAGAGATTTTTCCGACTTTTTTTTTATTTCACGAGGCTCCGTGGGATTATTCAATTCGGGAATATATTGGAAATAGTGTGTGCCTCACGTGTCGATCAGTCGACTTGACTATACGTGAATTAAAAAGCTAGCATTGTTCAACCAAGTGAACTGTATCAATCCTGTCCTGTTAATCTATGTCACACGTTTTTCATACCCGTGATATCCAGTCCAACTACGATTAAACTGTGTTGTGTAAACTTTGCGTAGTGTTAACGTTGAGTTGTATGTCCACTGTCTCTCAAACGGTTTGGAAAGCAAAACCGTATGAAACATCACAATCTCCAAAGGAGGCATGGAAAACCTCGCGTGTGTTACATTTGAAAAGCTGAAGAATAGAAAGGTGCAATAGTGTAATTTCATTATTGTAATATTTCAGTGGGAGTAATGGATTCTTTAAGTTCGCAGGAGAACTATAACTATAGGTTACGCTAGGTGAAACCTAACACTAATCTGACTCTATATAAAACTAATGGAAAAATGGGGGTCGTGGGACAAAGCCCGCGGTTCACTCTGATATTGAATAAAAATAACTCTAATATTTATTCATTTAAATTACTTATTTTTGTTTATTCCTTTAGCACAGGTTAGCATTATTTCAATTCCCCCATTAGATGGGCCCTTTTTGCCAGACATTGCCTTCAGGGTAACTAACATCTGCATGGTCACTGTAATCATCATCAGTTTTGCTGAAGGTCAGATTAGCCGTAGATTACTCTGCTCTCGTTGCGTAGCAATCTTCGCCAAAATGGAATCTGATCGCGTCATGTGCATCTTAGTCAGTTATTTTAAATAATTAATTAAGGAATCACATGTAACACGGATGAATTGAATAGTAGGGCCTGTTTTTCTATTCCCAAAACTCTGTGCTGTAACATCTCCCCAAACTGTCCTCTGTTTCGTCGTAGCTTGCGATCTTACAAGGCGCATAGATAGAGTAAACATTATTCGCACCTGAAAAGAATGCTTCCTGGCACAAGGCCAGGATGGCTTGTTGACGAACATCTTGTATTCAGATTACAATAGGGCTTTTATCCTACTTTCACTATGGCCAATCAAAGAGCGAACACTCAATACGTGGCTATATTACATGTAGTTCTCCATCAGACAAACACTTTGAAAATTAATAATAATTATTGTATATAACAGTTTGGACCCTGATTTTATTAACCCCCGATTCGCCTAGGAGTTGAATTGCAGGCGGCGGCTATCCTACGAGTTCTTCAGTTTTGTTGATTAAATTTCCACCTGAACTTCATCATATAATTACTCGAGGGGTGCTGGCTACTTTTAGAATGTATCAACAACCACTCCTAACGATTGGGTCACTTAGACACGATACCCAATATTTGGACGCCGTTTGATTTCAAATTTATATTAATCATTGTATTTTCCCAAACGGGTCGGCAATATGAATCTGAGATTGGTGAGATAGTTGGAGTTACTTAAAATTCAACCTTCCAAAAATTAGATTCCAATCTATAGGATAAATCCTATAGACTGGAATAAATCCTATAGACTGGAATCTAATTTTTAGAAGGTTGAATTTTAAGTAACTCCAACTATCTCAACAATCTCAGATTCATATTGCCGACCCGTTCATCCACTAGGAAACAATTCTGCTTGTTCTTATGCTTGTCACACCATGTTGATGAGAAAAAGGCTTCACAAAAGGGCTTGTTAGAAATAATCGTGAGTTAAACTCGCCTGAAACGGCTTCCAAAACGCTTTGCTATACGGAATCTATGCAATCTTATTGAATTACTATTTACTGTAATTTATGATATGGAGTAACTGTGCTTTACCCGCAGGTCATCGTACTTAAACTCGTCGCAACTGTATTGTTAGCCGTGCAACTTTCGGAATGAGGGACCGCTGTCGTCAGATATCTTGTGTATCATCATCGGACGGATCATGCTTTCCTGCAAGTTTCACTCCTCTAATTCCCTATATGTTTAACAGCTGAAGTCCTGCCAATTCATCGATATTGATACCACGGCAATACATCTGAATGTATCTTATTCGAGCTCCCCTGGGTGATTTTAGCAACCAAAAATGCGTTATGAGTATTATCAGACCAAGAGGATAAATATTAAGTTCGTTATAATTTCTTCTAGAGGTATTATATAAGAAAGGTATTATAATGTTTACCTTTGGGTATCAGTGTTATTGTATTCACTCTCCGCGTTCTATCAGTGAGTTGCATTTCTTGTTCTTGGTATTTGGAAAGTTACGGAAGACTATGATGGGACTAACCAAAATTTGACAGTTTGAAAGATAACCTACTAGGAATCTTTGTTTTGTGTTTTTTCTGTAACCATATCGTTAGATATTTAGACGTGTTTTCCCAGGGAAAACCCAAGAAAAACAAACTCAGGAAATATGATCTTTTTTTTTTTTTTTTTAATTTATGAGGAAAACGGAAATACCTACCCCGCTTTTCCCATGCCTCCCAAGTGGGAGGGAGCCCCCTGGAAAACCGCCGCAAAAAGGTTACCTTTGCAACCGTGAAATTTATCTAATGCTAACCTATCTAAGGCTAATTTCCGACCGGGTTGCGGAACTTCCCAAGCACCCCCAATGTGTGGTGTGTACACGCATGGGCATCACCGTAATCCGGATTCCGGGTAGGGTAATCAAGCTAAATGTCCACCGTATACTGAAACTGATTGCGTACTTTGACGTATCACTTAATGTGAGATCTGCTGTCCTTAAATTCACGTTCACATGCGTCACTATGTGCAACTAAAGGTATTTAGTAAGGAGAACAGAGTGGAGCCCGGTGGCCTGGTGGTGCATTGGTGTGCGCCTTGCAACCGGAGGAGGCACGTAGGTGCACGGGTTTGATCCCCACCATTGCACACTTGCATTTTTACGGGGTCCGTCTTATGAAGCAATGCCTTCTATGAAGCAATGCAGTGTCGTGGACGTTAAATGTTGGTTGTGATTCAGCCCGGAAAAGTTAGTAAGAATAATAGAGTTTTTCGATTTGTTATCCTGTCCTTTTCACTATATACATATATGCGCATCCGGTAAAAATTACGCACTATAATAAGGGGTGACTGCGTTGATCACAAACGTTGTTTTTCTTATAAAGAGCAATATCGGTTTTATTATATAAGATTTTTATAAATGCTTGAGGCCGCAAAATGATAGGTACAATACAATGCAGTACACTTGATCCTTTATTGGCCCAAGGGTTGGTATATAGATGTGTACGAATTATTATGAATAATTCCGCGAATTCAATGTACGTGCACATTCATCTGCGAAGCCTTTGGGAACGTGAGTACACTTGAGCTATTTTTAAATCTGCCTGTACTTAGAAGAATTGTTGCTTGTATAAGGTACCACATGCTGATTCAGAAGTGGACCAAAATGTATTGTGCACACTATGCCTATAATATATTATAATGTGGTATACGTGCCTGCTACAATACCCGCATCTGCATCTGGTGCCACTGACAATGGAATATAGTCAATAAATATTCCATTAACACCGGACGGAATTAAATTCACAAAAAAATCCATACCGCTGATGAGAAAATGCTATCATTACGTTCGGGTTCATCTGTTTTTATGAGAAACGATGAAAATGGCAATCGACCCAAGATCTCGTTATGGTCGCTCATTTGTTCGTTTGTATTCCAACGGTGGCGTGGCTGTAAATTTTCGTTATCTGTATGTGCAGTTGTCATTTATGTTTATCCCGTTGTAATTGACCTTCTGGGAGTTTTCATCTTGAAAGAAATCATGTATGTAGCTTTTCTCTCCCCCGCCAGAAAGCATTTCATAGGGGGTATTTTCGTCCCGTAGATTTGCTCAAGGATTAGGGAGCGTCCTTGATTGCCAGACAGAAGGGACATGCAGCTTGGGTTCAAATCCTGTCAGAAGCGGAGAATGTTTGGTTTTCTTAGTCTACTGATTCTTGCCAGGTCCGACAGGGCTGAAAAATAAGGTACTGGTAACCCCAACATATCCGCGCTGTAATATCTAGAGGCCTGTTACATAGGGGAGCTGCTGAGATTCAGCTCAAAGGTGTTTTTGATGTGGTGTTTTTGTTTGAGAGTCTCTTCCTCACTCCGTAAGGATGTTAAAGGCAACACTCAACAGGAACGATATTGCCCTATCCAATCAGTCTCCTCTGAAAAGTTGGCAATTGCTTAAATCAAATTAGTGCGTAAATGAACTTCACCATTGTTGATGTTTGCCTGGACGTATGGTCACTCGTGTTATTCGATCTCGATATCACTATTCGTTTTTCTACGTGTAAATCAATTCTGCTGTAGTAGTAAGGACATGCTAATCTTCATCCCTAAATGTGTTATTTTGTGCACCAGTAATTATAGCTATAAATATACGGTTAATGGTGAAGTAATCAAATGTGAAAGCTCTATGCGGGATCTGGGAGTTATTGTTACCATCTGCCTAGGTTTCGATCTGCATGCGATCCGTGTGGTTCAATCCGCCTCATTAATATGTAACAACATCTTTAAATGTTCAATTTCCAAAAATGTCGATTTCTATATCGAGCTCCACAGGAGCCTTGTCATTCCAAAGCGCCTTTACTGCCCTGCATATTGGAGATCCAACCTCAAAGAACACACTTAAGCTCTAGAGAGTGCATAGATAAAGTTTATTCGAAGAGTCAGTCTGCGCTGTGTGGTCCCGAGAGAGAGCAGCTATGACTTTCCTCTCTGACAGACATGCATTACACTAAAGGGATATCCGCTTGTTTTGGCGTCAACCACCAAACAGCATTGTCGAAAACTGATTGAATTTCCTCCTAATCCTCTGCGTAGTGGATGCACAGTGCGTAGCATGGCACTTGCGCGCATACGGAAAGGCTGAATAATCTGTTCTCCTGGAGGGTCACACATCTGATGATCACGTGACTCAGAAAGCGACCGTCAGTCATTAGTTCACTCATAACAATCATTGTACCCATAATAATTCATTTAATTCACTCGTATATAGAATCCTGTAGGATCGCTTTTGGCCAATAAGGGGACCTTTATTTTGTATTATAACCGAAAGTTATGCTGCTATCGTTGATAGATCAGAATCGGACATATGCGTGAACACACAACGAAATAGCTTTGTTTCAACTTTGACTCTGATGGTGGTAGAATTTACCATTATTCATTCACTAAATATAATTTATTTTTATATGGGAAATTTTCGAAATGCTCACTCCTCCTCTTTGAGGCGTCTCCATCTTATAGACTCAGCATCTCTCTCTTTCTGTAGAGAGGGGGGGTGGTGTCTCTCGATTTGTCTGTCTGCGTGTGTCTAATATATGCGTACAGTTGTCGGTTTGTGTGTCCGCTCTCTGGTTGGTCGCTAATGCTGCCCGGCGTCATGACCAGCTTCAGTGACTGCGTCAGGAGTTGTAGGCGTCAGTTGGTTGGCGATGGTTATACACAACATCAAAGCGGCGGCTACTACCGACGGCCGTCGTCGTCGTCGCCGCGGCCGCCGACGCAGTCGCCATTGATGGCCTCCATCTTTCATTTCAAGCAACTCAGCCACGGCCGTTGGATGTTGGTGCCGCTGCTTCCTCAGTTACTGCGGCTGCGTGTGGTATTCGCGGCGTTCGCGCGATGTTCTCTTTGCCTTGGAATGACACCCAGTTCATTGAGGCCATTAGTTCATTGAGGCTGAACGGTGGTTCCTTGCTTTTTGGTTTAGCTGTTTGATTGTGCAACACCATGGGACGCCTTCGCGTATGGCGGGCGCTATGTCGCGATCACTCCACTCTCACAGGTGATACCAAAATTATACCGAACCTTTGAAGTTAATTAGACACAATGCAAGTGGAGATTATTCTTCAGCACAGTAAAGCATGAGAAAAAAATCCGATGAGTGGTGTGGGTGTTCCGTCGGGTTCGCACTTCCTGTGTCGAGTTCTAAAAAAGCGGTGGCTCCTAATGTTTATGTAAGCCTTGGACTTAAGACGAACGAAAGACTACGAGTGAACTTTGAAACAGTGATTGTTATTATGACATCTACGCGAAGAAGGGAACGTTAGTCCAGTTCAAAGTTGCTTAGTCGCTTATAAACCCACAATCAATTTTGCCCAATGTTATATTTCTAGAAAGTCCGCTATAATATTTGTGCGGTTAATTTATTGTTGTGGCTGCTATGATATCAACCATTCCAACGAAGGTATTTAATGAGTCATCGTAGTGTGTTTTGGTCAACCTATCACATTGGTTTCATTAAAAAGGTTGTTTGCTCCTATCCTATCGATATTTCCGTTTGGCCAAACTGACGAATCTCAGCGTTTTCGACATCGCTTGTCAAACACACACCCGCCACTTTAATGTTAAATGCGAAACCAGTTAAGACTTGCATACAACTCTAACGATAGAAAAGTGTGGGCTTATTAACATACGAAATCGGACTACGTTGTCAACTTCAGCCCATTCAATTGTGACTCGATGCTTCACTTCAAATGCAAAACTAATTATTAATTTGGATCGTGAGGGAACTAACTATGTCGTCTTAGTTCGAATACTCGTATCCGAAGAAGATACGTTCTTGAGGTTTCATGCGCATTACATTTTTCTTCTCACTCTAAGAATATACTTTCTTCACTACATTTCTTTATTAAGACACCATGTCTGATGTCCTACGAATTGTTCACGTCCATTTGACGTTATTTCGTGTCTAGCATACATTGTAGGCACACTGGCTATTTGTATATATAGAAATATATATATATAATTACTACGGTTAGACACTGGTACTGTACGGGTATGAATATGATACATTTGAGCAACCTAAACATTCTTCAGTGTCTATTTGGTCGCTACTATCAATAAGGCCTCTCCTCAATGGATTGCGGTCACGTTGGCCAACTCACCTCACTAATTGTTGTGTTATTTGTTAATTTATACGGCCCGATTACAGATATGGACTTGAAGCTTGACCAGAGTCTCGGTTGGTATCAAAAGAAGATCGGAGCCTATGACAAGGAAGCATGGGAGCGACACGTGGAGCGCCGCGTCCGACGCGGGGTCAGTGGGTTGCCCAAGAAGAACGCGAAGTTCAAGGCGGGCCTCATTGACGTCGACCTCGTTCAGGGATCGACCTTCAAGAAAAAGAAACCGCGCAGCTCATTGCTGATGTTATGCGCAAGAGGCGCGCTGAAAGCATTACTTTACCCATTTTTCTGTTCCTGGTGGGCGCAGCATACGAGCACTGAAGTCTCCTTATACTTCTTCATATTGTATATTGCTCAGTTGCATGTGACGTACCTCAACCTACTTAAAATGCCCCAAGAATATTTTGATTTCATGGTCGTTGAGGTATATGTACCTGTGATACTAATAGCATGTCTTGGCGCAATACATGAGCAGATCACAACAAAATGTATGGGCTCTCCAAAACTTCAGAAGAGGTGCCTACGACGGAAGGTCCCGAAGGAACCTGAGCCTAAAGTGGAGACAAAGGAAGACAGTAAGGAAAGCGGATTGGAGAGTCTTGACATGGGAACGAAACGCACCGTTGATAGTTCAGAGAAGGGTTCTAGTCCAACAAGTCCAAGCGAGCCAGCAACACCTGTACGCCAACCAAATATCGTTATTTCTTCAGACGATGAGGAGTTCTTTATAGCAAAGAGTCGAAGTGAGATGAACAATCTACGGCGGCGAAGAAAGTTGAAGCGGCGTTCTGACGGCGTCCTCTACGACCTAAGCCATCTGCGGCTAGATGAGGATCTCAATGTCCGTCGAAGGCTCTCGGCGGAGAGCGGCGCCTCGTTTGTCCGCAACCGCGCATGGGTTGATCATGGAGACCATGGTGGGACTGCTAGCAGTGCCGATGAATCCCAACTGTCGCCTGAACCGCCCGGACTGGCGAAACACCTCCAGTCTGACCTCGAATGGCCCAACCTGTCACAGACAGATTGTAACTACATGAGCTCTAGTTCGGACAATGTACACTCCGACGAAGCAACAGACGATGACGACTACGGAGATGATATTGCACCGTTGCAGTGTGGCACGGTGGACAAGGTCAGTTGTACGATTTGGGAACTCGGCGATTGTAAGAAAGTTGACCTGTCTATCTTCGACATTGCATCGGCAATTGTCCGCAAGGTGGATACCTGGCGACATTCGAACGAATATCCTCTGGTCGCGCTGTTTTTCAGCTTTGTCGCGGCACTTTATCCACTCTATTTCAAGGTCGATCTTGGATGTCCATTGCGGCAGTTTATGACTCAAAACAACAACAACTCTTTGCTTACGAACAACAACTCATCAACGGCCATCGAAGACGTCGTTAGCCTACCGTGGGCGGGACTGGCTGATAACACAATGATGGCAACCATCACCGCATGTCTTGTACGTTTCAGCCTTGCCGGTACATTCTTCTATTTGTTGTGTGTGGCTGAGCGAACGTTCACACAGCGTTTTCTCTATGCCAAACATTTTTGCCAGTTAACATCTGCACGACGCGCATACCACTCAGAGCTGCCGCATTTTCGTCTCAACAAAGTACGGAACATTAAAACATGGCTAAGTGTCCGCTCATATCTCAAGAAGCACGGGCCTCAACAATCCGTTGATGCAATTGTGTCGACAGCATTTATAATGGGCGTCTGTATGCTTTCCTTGTTCTGTGCGCAGATGCTGCGCGACGGAAGTTCATTAGAGCGACTCTTTTGTTGGGAGTGCGCCCTGTGGTGTCTTGGCATTGGTGTGTTCATGACGCGCTTCATGATGTTGGGCCTGAAGATCAACAAAAAATATCGTAATCACTCAATCCTCATTACCGAACAGATCAATCTTTATCTGCACATGGAGCAGAAACCGCAAAAAAAAGAAGAACTTGTACTCGTCAACAATGTCCTTAAACTAGCTGCCGATCTGCTCAAAGAACTGGAAAGTCCGTTCAAGATCTCCGGAATCTGCGCTAATCCCTACCTCTATAATATCACTAAAGTCATTTGTGTGTCAGCATTTTCCGCAGCATTGTCCGAACTTTTCGGATTCAAACTCAAGCTACACAAAATCAAAATCAAATAAGTACAACCAACGCTAAAAAGGTACTTTCTTACTATGATAGCAAATGCCACGTGCTATCTATCTTTGAACATTTGTCGTATTGCCGGTATCGTCATGCCGCAAATGTTATATAACTCGTTTCTAGATTTAAAATGCAATGGGACGTACTGACGAAGAGTACAATTGTGAGTTGTCTAACGCTTACGTGGCGAGCGTTAAATCAGAAGCAGTGATAAGGAAGAGAGACTCGCACATCCGTACAACCGTCAACTAAACTCAAGGTGCAATACAGTAAGAACAGAGCAACACAAATCGTTGCAAACGATCAATGGAGAAGTATGAAAGCGAAGAACACGACCGGAAGATGGACGGAGATGCACGAGATTCATTTGAGGTTTAAATCATCCCCTCGTAGACCCTTGTTTTTTTTTTGAATAATAAAACGATCCGGCGATTCTGGCTGGTCGCAATGTAATGTGATATGGTTATATATATATATATATATATATATATATATAAAGCGTCAGCTGTATCAGCCCATTGTATTATATATGAAACTGTTGTTGATGACCTAAGTTACCAGCGTAGCCCTGTGCCATCCCTCACAAGACCCCTTAACGAATGGCCACTGCTTTTAGGGGGGGTCAGTACACGCTTGTACATACTACATGCCCATAGACCATTTGATAATAATAGTAACTAACGAAAGATGGATACTTCACACGTCTACAACGCCGTACGAATGAAAACAGCAAGAACCTGCTGTTATATTGTCATTGTTGGCAATCGATCCCGACACCCAAAAACTCTAGGTAGGTAGGCACCTCTTTTCCAATTCGTCGTTGCTATTGTTGTTACAAAAGAGATGGAACAAAGTGTCCATTACAGTGACCGTTCGCTGCATTAGCTACTGGAAAATAACCCACGCCTATCCTAACCCAGCCTAAAAAATTCAGAATTGTATTGTCGGAAATACTACTGAATGGATCACATAGGATATTCGTAAGATCCTCGTTGAGAAATTCGCAACACAGTACGGAGAAGTGATCAAGTCTTGGCCGCGTAAACCGTGCTTAACTACAATATCAATTCGAAATTTACATCGGACTCCTACCATAGAGCGGATTCAGAGTGATGAAATAATCAGATTGGAGTCATCTTCTTCATGTATACAGCAACAATTAAACAACAAAGATAATAGAATAAAAATATAATAAAATAAAAGACGCACGGTTCACAAATCGATCCATTGTGTGTATTTAATATATTTCTTTTCTCAATCCAAACATTATTATTATGTGTGATTTTTTTATAATATGGTACACACTGATAGTTGAAAATCGTTAATTGTGTCTTTCGATTTGTCCGCCGATAGGCTAGATACAAATAATAGTAACTGATGTATTGCAGTTCGCTCAACGTATTTCAATTAGCTTCAAAAAGCACCACTTTTTGTGATAATTAAAATATTAGCCATTTATTATCTAACACCTGATCTGGTGGACGCCGTTCACTAATAGCTATATCGCTTAAACTATTAGTCGAAATATCTCTCTATGAATCTGTATCCACTTGTACTATTATCGGGCGGTTTACTTGAAATCGATACCGTGGATTGATCGGTCGGGACTCCAGGGAAACGTTTTTTGCTTCTGGCACAGGTAAAATAAAATAATTATTACAAAGGGACGACCTTGTTATACCAGTTTAATTAATCTAAATTCTAATATCCGATTATATATGTATAGCATTTGTTTGTCCAGTTGGTATCTGTTGTACAGAGGCCAAAAAGGCGGCGCTATGTCTGGCATAGCACTGTTTGGTCCTCGAGTGCTTCGTTCCCCACCACTGCGGTGGCAAGTTCTTTTTTGAAATACACAATACTGTATTACGTATTGCATACCTGGTTGAAGGATGGTGCTATCCTTCGTGATTGTTATGTTGACTGACTTGACAAGAAGTGGGCACCAAAGCATTTTACAACATCCTCATTGTCCAGACACAACTCTTCTCTGTTATAAATCTACAGGGCCAGGTTGTACATAGGTGGAGGCGAACAGGTTATCGGGAAAAGGAACGCCCTGGACAGGACAGCAAAAATCATTTGACGGCGATTGTAGAGGTTGAATCAGAGCTGATCAATCGGATATCGTCGTCCTAAATTGAAATGGGAGAGAATATCGCCAACTGATTTCGACTCGACTCATCATCAACAAAATAGAGATTACGAGCGGGCGCCCCGACGGGTGTCGTTGGTTGGTTGCTTGGTCATATTTACCACTTGTAGAACTGACTATGTTCTTATCGTCACATCTTATCGAATGCAATTGGCAGACGTCCAGAATCCTGTCTTATAGCCGCGTTTAAAGAAATGCCATCAGTGCTGCTTATTTCTACATGGGTATAACGTACATGCTATATATATATATAAACGTATTTTACAATCTGGCATCGATCGACGTGGACGCTCGCTCGCCATGATCGCCGCTCACACTGATCTCTGTGCTACGTTGAATTGCCTCTATATACGGGGATGGGGGGCAAAAGTACGTTTATAGTAGCGTAGCACATAAGTCTACGGTTGGGAAAAAATGGGTTCACAGTTGGGAAAAATAATGTTCAATGTTTTTCCTAACTTGAACTCTATTCTTTCCTAACTGCAAACTTACCACTTAACCCACTGTAAACCACTCCCTCTGTCCTTGACTGCAGATATATATATATATGTCTGCAAGTTCTTCGGTGTTCGTTGTCAACGTAAAATGAAAATGACACAACGCTTCATATCGTCCATGTCGATATCAACTCATATTTACACGAGTGAACTGCAGCTGTGAAAAGATCGCAGTCGACGTTGGACCGTGCTGCTGTTGCTGATACTGTTTGTAACAACAGGTGGCGGTGCTAAAAATGCGCTGCGTCGCTGCTGTCTGAAAATCGATGTGGCGGCAGTCAGGCTATTGTTGTTGCTGCGAGTGTTCGTTAGCGTCTTTCCTAACGGAACCTTAGGAGTAACAGGTGACGATGCGGGCGAGCTTCCAGCCGTCGAAGAACTTTGACTTCCAGAGGCACGCCCACCTTTAGTTACATTAAGATAACGAAGCCACGCGTTGAATAGTTGGTCGGCGATCCGAGTGGATGGACTTGTCTTGTATTTGCAGTTTTTGCGCAGTTTCACAGCAGTATCCAGCAGACGACGCCCGTATTCGTATGCTTCCTGTAAATAATATACATAATAATAACACTTTAATAGTCTTTGAGGCCTATGATAATGGGTAGGCTTTATGATAAGTTAGAACATATATATTATTATGAATATAACCATACCTCCTTCTATCTGAAGCTTTTATTTACGTTCGTTGAATTCCGAGGATCGATGGGAAGAAGTTCTACACACAGTTAAATAAGAGCAAGACACCACCTTTTTGGGCCGCGTGTAATCATATATCACCAGCGTCTATCACCCCCCTGTACCATTTGCAAATATTTGCGAGTTCTAGCCGGAAGATAGTGTGACTTTACAGTGACCGCTAACCTCTCTAGCTTAGTATTTTAGACCGTTATCAAAAAGTTGGGAGTGATGGAATCTTTTATTTTTTTACCCTCTTATTGTCCTCCTGCTGACTTTACATATCTGGCCTTGGAACGTCGCCTTTGATGATGTTCTTTGTTAATTTTAGATGAAATTAATTGTTATCTTCCTGGATTGGTTGTTTTTCTCATCGCCTGTATTAGTCAAGATAACCCGGTGATATTGCATACAAGTTTTAAGAGGCGTCGGTTCTATATTTTTTTAAATTTACACTGTAGCTTTATACAAACCTTAGCAGTGGTATCCATTTTTTCGTGTTTTAACCTCGTCGTTTGCTCCTCAATGCCGCTGTCCGACTCGAGAGCATTTTGCGCTGCGAGACAAAGATCATCAAGCCAACTCACCGACTTATTGAAGTTGTCACATGAAAACATAGGTGAATGCGATGTCTTGTTACCTTTAGCTACAAATCAAATCGTTTTAACTGAGATTGAGGCTCATGAAAGACTGCCCTTCTATCATTCTGGAATGAGTCCTAATTCTCCGAAATGTTTATGAAAAATGCTTGCTTGGAAAATCGTATAGTTGAAATAATCACAGATTTCAATAATTATTGACACGTTGCTGCTATCTCACTTACACAACCTGCGAGGTTTTTTCAGTATGACAGTATGACATTTTTAGTATGGCGACTAGAATGTACGGCGGTTTGTTCCATTATAAGCTGAAAAGCCTCTGTCATGACTCACGGGAAGGAAAACAAATGGTGTAGTAAAATTAATTCGTACCTGTTTGGCGTCCTGTTCACAGCTAAGCAGCTGAACAGTTTGCACGAGATGGTTTTTTTTAACTTCGATAAGTGTTTTTACACCGTCAACCTCCTTTGTGATGGCAGCACACATCCTCTGAACCATCGGCTGGGCTACCTCGAAATCCCTATTCTGCAAGCTCTTTCCGAAAGCGATAGACACTCGCTTAAAATCATCTAGGCTAGAGTTTAGCACAGAAGTTGTGTCATCCAGCTCTAGAATGGCTTTGTGCGCTTCTTGGGTTATTTGACTCCCTGGATTACCCAGACCTTGAACATGATGAAGCTCGCTGCTGACCGGTGCATCATCTTCATCGACGACACTGCATCCATCGGAATTTGACGAATCGCAAGCTGAATCGCCAGTTGAACCAACAGGATCACCTCCCGATGCACTGCTGGAATTACCAGCGCATACTCTCCGCTCGATATCTTTTGCTAGTTTACCGGTTTGCTCAAAGGCCTGATGAAAGACCACCGCCAACTCAGAGATCCTACGTCGAGCGTCCACCTTTGTTGCAAAGACCTGACAGGTTGTATCTAGCTTTTGGACGGTTGAGCGAACAACCACTGTATCTGAATTCGTCTCCTGGAAATAAACGAGAACTCATATAGAATTATCTCATTGGAATTTGGTATTTTAGGGATTCTATTCCAGGGACAGTATTCATATGCTTAATACGTGCGTTGTAGAATACATAGAAATAACAGTATAACAGGATAGTTGGATCTCATCAAAGCAAACAGACGTACTCGAAGTAAATGCTGAGCGAGGTTTTTTAGCTGCGAATATCTTGCGTAGCAATCTGTGGCTAGCAAAGCCACCTGGTGCATGTGTTTTTGGCGTAACAGTGCTTCCTCAAGAGTCGTTCCCACTAGGGGAGCGCCCTCCGTGAGGAGGCGCTCACCCTCAGACTCGACCCACGCTATAACTTCAGCGCTCTCCTGCACGAAACGTTGCATGTTGGAGATCTGGCAAAGGGCTCCGTGGAGGGCCGTCCAACGTAAGTCGAACGCGGTTTTGATCGAGGCGACGGAATCCAACACGGTTTTGATACTGCGCAATTGACTTGCATTCTGCTTCAATGCTCCCTTGCCACATTGAGACAAGGACCCTTCGGTCTCGCTCTGTAAACTCAGCAGTAACCGCTGGCCGTTGACATAGGTGGTGTGTATTACGTTGGCCATCGAGATGCAATTTCTTTGAACATCTTCAACAGAGGCAGGCGTTGGGCCTTCAGCATCCAATCGAGCTTCACATGTCTGTATTGTAGCGTCTGCATGTTTACGAATAATTCGTGCATCTCGTAAAAACTTCTCGATAGCGAGTTGTCTCTCTAGCCAGGCCAGGTGGTTGTACTCAAGAGTTCCACCAAATTCATTAGTTAGCTGAAATGGAGAAATAAACTTGAACAGCTTTTGCTGTGTCATATAACTAAGTGAAGCGCCCGAGGTGTCCTGCAGCGCCTTTCGGATGTCTGGCGAAGATCGACTTTTATGATGCCACAGGCCGTGGGTGGCAAAAACGTAGATGGCATATAAGCAGTCCCCGAACACATTCTGTACGGCACCGATCACATCATCAAGGCAGCGCGATAGAATTGGCGACCCTTCGAGTAGAACCGAAATACCAATACTTCGCTCCTCCTCCCTGGAAAAGGGCAAAGAAAATAGATTCGGATCATAGGTGAAGCATACGACGATTAGTAAGTCTTTATATAAACTACATATTGTTTTGTATTGAAGATGGCTATATGAAATATAATAGTACAGTGACATTAGAAAATAACGATGCCGTTTGTGTGTATAATGTTTAAACAAACAAAATTAACAACCACATGTTGTGACTGTGGGAGACAAAGCATGCACGTAGGCATTTACCCGATTAGATCCTTTAAGAAATGCAGTGTTTGCTTGAGGTCATTAGTGTTGAAGTCATCTTTAGGTGCAAACACTGTCACAACAGGGCCTCCACGCTTGTCCTCACCACCTGCAATTCGGTGCGACAAGAAAACTCCCATTATTTGAACGTGATCAGTTAGTTTACCGTTTCTTCAGGATTATAATTGTTACTAAAATAGTAGGCATGAAAATGTTGAAACTGTATTTTTAAAGAGTTTTGGCAGGAAAATCAGATAAGAGTAAAGAAAAGCTGGTAGTTTCATCTGGTAGAAGGTTACACCAGTTTATTTACTAGGGATATTAAATAAGTGACCATCAGATATACGTCACCTGATAACACGGCTAACCGTCGGCGCAGCAGCTCAACAATCTCTGTCGCTCCGGGACCTGTAGAAATAGAAGGTAAACAACACAAGAAAACATGTAGCAGCTTTCACAATATTACCACAGCATTTCCCTATTGCTCTTATTATTATTATTATTAAGACGGAAGGGACTGTTACCACTCGATCAATGTCATAATGATGCACATAATACACAATGTGCTCCACTTCGTCTGACCTGTTGCGGGACTATAATATTAAAACCACCTGCTGCCCCTCTGTTGCGATCGCTCAATACCCTGATGCAACTCAATACCCTGATTACTCCATTATCTTGTTTCAGTCACCGCGTCACCCTCCAGCAGTTGGGCCATTTCTTTGTGCCTATTATTCCGCTCCCGCGTTGAAATTGACTGTTAACCTGTTACCGTTAATTCATTACTTATCGAAGTCACCCAGCTGTCACCTATCCGTTATTCCGTGATGGAACATTTAAATTTCTTGTAAGCTTGTAATTTTTTCTTATAAAATTCTGACTTCTGTTACGGTCCTTGGATGATCTCCGTTGATGGTTCATTTTCCGTATATGAATCACAATTAAACTGAATTACGCTAGTGAATTAACTTCAATATACCTTCGCAAATCTTAGATAACACATCCTTTTCTCAAAAATTCAGTTGACTATTTTGTAGTCCTGAAGAAATTAAGTAGGTCTCACATTAGAATACTTCTAAAATACTTGATCGCTGTCGAGATAATCACCCAAAGAAGTCAAGTCATTAGGAAAGCTTTTTAAAATATTTTAAGTACAAAAACCGTTTTAAAGAACAGAAAAAGATTCCGAGATGTCCCTATTTCACCACAATGTTTTCTCCTCAAGCCTGGACTACACACAAAAAATCGTTGGAACCGTTTCCGAGATAGTCGACAGACATTATTTATATACACGCGCCCAGTATAATACAAACACGCTGTTACGGTCAGTAGAAGCGGTAATGGTAAGAAAATATAATATCGGACCATACGTCGTGCCACTAAAATATTATTAGGGGAATAATGATAATTAAATTCAATAAACGCGCGACTTTCCAGAAAAAAATATATTATTTATACGTTCTGTGGTCGCGACTTTAACGGCAGTGACGGTTTCTGTAGAATTACTATTGAGACTACCAAACAATCTTCAAGTTGACTCTCAGCTATTCTCCTATGTGACAGGGATCGGCTCTAAACAGGTATTACTACTTTACTTGATTTTCCAACCCTGGAGTACCCGGCTACAATCAATTGATAAAGAAATCCAAAGATTTTCTGCATCTACCTGGATTTGAACGCAAGCCGTACGTCCTTTCTAGTAATCAAGGACGCTCCCCACTAGATCCGGAGAATAACAAGAATCTAGTAAAATATATTCAGCTTCCACAACTTGTGTAATACATATCGTGCAGTTCATTTATATGTTTAAGTATAATCTAACTCAACATCTGGGGGAAGTCCGGGGTATGAATATCAAGGGCATCGACATTCTATTTCAGGTTGAAAATGTGATAGCAGCCACGAAAAAGACTCACAAATAAATCTTTAAGAACTTCTGAGTGTCACTTAATCGTCGGTTGCCTACGCGTATATCACCTATTTTCTCAACACCTCGAATACGTTTGTAAGCGTATCGGAAGGAGAGCGTAGAGTTCCAGCATTCTCGGTCTCATAGAAGCTCAACACAAGCTAGTAAGGGGATGGAGCAATCTCCATTAGGCGATTAAAATTTTCGAAGTGCTTCCTGAATCACCTGCGTGTTTTCGCTCATATACATGATCGAGTATGTTTAGCAGTCCGAACCTTATAGAATGGAAGAGAGTCAATAGGCTCTATGTTAGAGGCAAAGAAAAAATAGATAAACGGACATCTGTCACAAAATGACAGCAACGATAATAGGACAGTATATTATTATCGTGTTATATAGTATTTTTATTTTATGGCATGGTTTTTATATAGTTCCTATTATCATCATTATAATTATCTTTATTGCTTTGTACAATACGTACTAGACCATTTAATTGAGTGTCAATGAAGGTAAAATTGCTGTGTGTGGACATGTAACACCAAGACCCACACTCCTCGCACCGTCGACAGAGGAGTCATGCCCCCTGGACAACAGGTGTGCCAGGTACTCCCTCGCGTCTCTCTCCGATAGTAACCTTAATACGCTTTGGAAGTTACTATTATTATTATTATTTCTATTACATAACTACCTTATTATTAGTACAACTTATTACTATTACTATTTGTCATTCTATTCCAGAACTACTTTTATATCAGCGGTGTGTTACATACATTTCTAATGCCTAACTATTATATGAGAAGATGGCCGGTTCCTATGTAGCAATATATCCATAATCACGAAAGTTGCATTCAGTTTATATATTATTTGTAACCTAATATAATACAGTAGTAGTTAGATATATATATATATATATATATATATTATTTTTTATAATAAATATAAAAAATAAAACATCAGCGCGGTGGTTTGAACGGCTTAATCTCTGCCTATCAGAAGCCAGAGGCCGCAGGTTCAAGCCCCGCTGCGTGACATGTGAGAGAGCTTAAGCATTGTAAAATTGCAGCTCCTTTAATAAACCAATAAACCTTTACCTCTATCTACAATGTTCTAATATCTAATAATAATCTGTACTATGTTAGGTCTTTCGATGTAAACGACTACGATGCTGTTTTCACTCGAACATTGTGTAATCTAAAGGGAAAAATAAATGAACAGGAAGTAGAAAATGATAATATGAGCTGAAAAACTGAAAAGATCCAGAAACGTAATCGAGGGTTGGAACGACGAGAAATACAGAAACTATGAATTTCGTATCTGCGAAGGATCGAATCCGCTTGAAAAAAGGAGAAATCTTAGCTGACCACTTCGCTTGCTTGTACACTTTTCCACTGCGACTGATATTTACTATGCTAATGAAATCAACGCAATTCTGTTATTCTTCGCATTTCTGGGTAGGCAGGCAGAACACGCATTGAATAAAAATTTACTTGAATGGATATGTAGGCTTCCATACATTTTTCAGAAAGCTCACGCGTCTCGAAAACGGAAATCGGAAAGATAGTAACATATATATATTTTCGACAGCCAAATATTGTGACATCCGTTCATGCTTCTCCGTATGCCATTCCTACCCTCAAAGTCTCACTTCCACCTGTATTGTATTTAACTTAACATAATACATGTATTATTCTGATACCGATATATATGATTTGTGCTTATCTATATAATAATAATCGTAACGACCGAGTAATAACAGAGTAATAACGGCCTTCTAAATAATAATGTAAACATTATCGACGATATAAACGAGCATAGTGGACTAAAAAAATATTTTTTAAATAGTTCTTTTCTTTATCAAATGAATGACATTTGGTCGTGTCTAAAAATGGACACAGTGTTACGAGGCGTTTAATTCACTTGATAGAACAGGATTCGAGAACAAATATGGCAGTTACAAGAAATACGATCACACTATTTGGTAGCAGGCAACTCGCTACTCTAAATGCAGGTCACTTAATATAGGTCCTCTTGAAGGCCCTCAGAGTAGAGTAACTATTTTTAGAGAGTCGTGTTAAATTGGAGTTGAATAAGATAATATATCTATCGTAACATCTTATTGGACAAGATCTATGGCGACAATGGCAAACAGATGTCTTGACACACTGATATACTGCCTTTGCTGGTCCCGTCCCTCTGGCTGTGGATATTGTGACCGGATTATTTTCCGTCATATCCCGTGGCTAAATTGAGACTTGTCGCAAGTTTTTGTGGGACAAGTTTTCAATGCTGGCACTGAAACCTACCGCGATCTTCGACACCCTCGATTGACGCCAATGAACATATTCGTCTATTATTATATTTGTCTGTTAGCATATCTGTTGATGTGGAGTAGAATGTCTGTCTCAAACAGGAGACGGCATTTGACCACCGACGCCACCGCAGCTGAACGCCAGTGTCTGTCTGGCTGATGAGATGTCTCCCGCCCGCATAAGGCTATCATCTGCGGAAAGATTGAGCAGACACGTAGACAGATATGTGTATGTGTTTCAAGAATTAGATCTCTAATGTCAGCTCTACTTTAACCCTTCTGTCGGTTCTATGAGATCCATCAAATGTCTTTACTGGTCGACGGCAGACAGATAAACATTTCTACTGCCCCTATTATCTGTGACAGCAGAGGACTCGACAAGATCCAACCTTTGTTGCTCTTGTTAAGTCCACTCAACTTACTCATTCGGTATTTACTATACGTCGACGGTTTAAGGGATGGAATTACCAAGTTTCATAAATACCAGCCAGCAATCGAACAAGTTAGTTTAGCAAGAGACAGCAGTCGACTGTATTCACGAGCTCGTCGAGAGCACTCGTTCAACCCACCTCCAAAGCTCCTTAAACCAACCACTTAGAAATTGAATAGCAATTTAATTTACGCATTTCTTGTCTGATACCTAGACAATCGTTTGAAAAGTAAAATCACGAATTCTTTGTACTTAAATATTTATAGACGCGGGATAAACGCACAGCAAAAAATTGCGTTTGAATCATGAGTATTGTTTTTTTTCTAATGTATCGCGACTGTGGTTCAGGGCCATTCCCAATTTCAAACGAAGACGACTTTGCTCAAACAAGTGGAACAAACGCTTGCTACGAGTGACACTGGTGGCACAAATAGGCTGATAGTGTAGCCGATCATCATTGGTGATGTAAATATTGGCATACTTCAAGCTGTATTTCACATGGAGGGAGGCCATCTTGCACGGAAACCATATCTCTCATTCAAATCATACAGTGTTTAGGTTAATGAAATTAATCATGAGTATCGCAAAATGTGAAATTATCAAACTAATTTGCCACTGATCACCATACCGTAAGTAAGAGGCTTAATACTGATAGTTTTTCTGGCTAAAAGTAGAAGTGCTGACCTTTCATGCAAAAAGCCCTGACTCTATTTCAATACATGTTGCCATCCCGGGAACTACAAGAGAATTACAGCATATGACGAACTCGACGCAAACCACAGCTTGATATATATATATATATATATATATACATACATACTAAATGCTTCATTTTAGGAAAAGCGGACTAAGGGAAGCACGTCAACGACGCACAGTACATAAACTAAATTTTACATACCACCTATATATACTATTATAGATAGTTGATATTAAGTAGTCCTACGGTAAGCAAACTCCCTCTTCTGGACGCAAATTGTCGTAGACAACGACTTGTATTATCGAATGGATTTCTGAGAAACACGTCTCTTTGTAATAAGTTCATAGATATGCACTAAGAATGTTTAACTTAAGTTCGTCTTACGGCAACAACCCTAAAAATAACGTTACATATTCAACGAACAGATTTGAAGGAAGAAATGTTGTCTCAAACAACAAAGTTCATCACAAAGCGCAAACTTTTCAGTGTTTGATGGTTGTAGTTGTTGTTTTTCGCATATCTTATCTACCGTAACAGACATCGCAAAAATTCTCGCGTCGATCCTTCTCCGGCCGGTGACTATCTATCTGTCTGTCTGACTGAGTGGAAGGCAAAGAGAAACTCAAACAGCAAACCCACAGCTGCACCAGCAAGCAACCAGCACCGCAACTCGCAAACGGACTCCTATCTCCTTGGAAATCTCCTTCTCTCTCTATTTTCTCTCTTTCTCGTCAGCTTACGACCATCATCATCATCATGGGCTTCGTCCTCGTCGTGCTTCCTCTTTCTTTAGACAGCCCTACGAGGATCTGTGGCGATCTGCTTGAACGAAGCAACAGGCCAACAGCAGCAGCAGCAACAAAAGTCATCGTCATGAAACACGTGCAAATATTCGACGACGACGACAGAACACTTCACGTCACTCAAGTTCAGCCGCCACGGGCGGCTGTAATAGCAGTGGTGCTGGTGGTGATGGCTGTCGCTACTTCTGCTACAGCGGTTGCGTTCACCGTTACGAAGTTTCATCACCACCACCACCAAAAGCCGTTGCTGTCGATGACGATGGTGATGTATAGCCAATGAAAAAATGGCAACGACGTACTGGTGCTATGGATGTTGTTGATGTTGACAGCACCGTGATGCTTTTCGCCATTAGCTGAAGTAACAATGCCCACAAGTGCCCCTTTACACGCTGTTAATATTATGATTGCTGCTGCTGTTGTTGCCGTTGTTGTTGACGATGATGATGATATAATATTTCGCAGTTTCGAAAGTGGCCGGAAAAGTGAGGGAAACGTATTGGGTTAGATCTTCCCAAGACACCAAAATTGTTACCTTGGTTAGTCATTATTTCAATCATCTGAACGAGGGATGTGCGTTAGTTCTAACTTTTACGCTTATTTTGTTGTTTAATGAAGTGGGTGTGCAGTATCACTAAACAACAAGGTGGCCGCAGTTAGATGTCCTTATACAAGATATCACATATATATGTACGTATATACCAACCATGGTAAATATATCTCCACATAAAGCATGTCCTCTTCATCACGATCAGGCGTATTCAGAAAACGATATAGGCAAGGAAAGAGAGGGAGGAAAGAGGTAGTGGCCCTCGGCCCCGGACGATGCAGTGGCTTTCTTTTGGCTCTTAAAGGTTTTAAACTGTAGTGTTAATTTAAAAAAATTGCCTTCACAGATGGTGTAGGCAATTTTTTTAAACACTACAATGTAACAATAAAAAATTAATTCTATCAGTTGAGAAGTCGCCATAAGGCGGTAACGCACTTTTGAGCTTCATAATAGTCAACTATAATATAATATATTTATTAAGCTCATATTGACTGGAGGGGAACGTAATAATTATTTCATTAATTAATTAATCGACTCTATGTCACACCATATTTCAGTTGGCCACAGAGGCGCAATTTTGTTTTATAATTAAGTTTACTCTGTAATAAAAAGTATCTACTTGTAGATTCTGAGGGAGAATCTACGTCTCGAACGAGGTGGGTAGTGTACCGTGGGTCAAAGGTCTCCGGTCGGTTTGTCAGCCAGAATAGATCCCTCCCCTATATGGGAAGGACAACTCGACGGCCTGACATGGCCTGTTAGACAGGCGCCATGCTTATGGGTTGCCATGCTTGTCTTCATGATTACTACGGGCTTGTTAGCACTTGAGTGCTACAGCAATGGGTTTGTTAGCATATGTTTGCTGCCTCCTCCTAAAGGAAGCCAGTGCAGAGAGTCATGCTGGCTGGGGCTCTCACTATGAATAGACCGAATAACTGGCCAAGGTTTCCAACCAGTTAAGCAATGTCGGTTCCCCTACATTCTTCCACACAGTATGATAAATTATTATATATTTTTTTCTCTATTTCTCTCCTTTGATACTCCCTATGAAGATGTTGGTCCTAGCTCATTGGGGATAATTCGGGAAAAAAAGCTATTTAAAAACGAAAAGCTTAATAAGGGCTGACACCACTAAACATTAATATTGCCTGTGACGCTGTCGGCACAAATTTTGAATATATTACGGGCAGAGAGTGTGACTGAATCCATTTCGGTCGGATGTAACTGCACGGTGAGTTGAATTTGAGAACTTACATAATTGGAAAGGACCTCTGAACTTCAACTGGGAATCGAGCCCGAGATCTGGTCATCAACTCCCAAGTTCGGCGCTCTGCTCAGCTCGCCACCGAGGCAGTTATATATTAATATTATGTGAAATGTAACTTACTCAAGGGTAATTTTTTCTTGAACTAAATAACCTGCTGACCACGATGACTACAAACCGAATCAACACAATAATAATAGACTAGGTACAAATTTAAGGCTAACGTCGTTTTGCCCGCGTACAGTTGATGGTAATAAGATGGGACAAACACAACCGATAGCATCTTCCCTGCACCTAAGCACATACTTGGCAACTATTCACTCTTACCTGGATTCGAGTATATTTCTTGTTGATATACTCCCGAGGAAGCGGCCAGCTTATCTTTATCCAATGAGCTTCTCGTCACTCCCGCGGCACCTAGAGGACCGAGGGCGCTGACTCGTTTAAATCTCTCTCCCAGCGTAAACATCGTTTCAGAACCTCGACGCTCCTCTTCTGACCTCTTATTCTTCTCGCCTCCTCGGGGTCCTCTATTTCCTGTTCCTTAGCCCGCCACGCCGTTGAACATCGCTGAAAGTCGTAAGGTAGTAAGTAATCTATTATGCCGGGCTACATATTTAAACATCGTAGATTTGTTTTTGCTGTATGATTCTCTACAATAAGTCCCCTATGAGATGGACATTAAATATAAAATAAATTCCTATATTATTCCTCCAATTTTTGTCACCATTTTCTTTCTTCTATAAATGGGTCCCCGCTAACAATTCTCGCCCCCTCCCTTCAATTCCCAAAACGTAGAATTGGCCTTCTTCCTAGCAACAGGTGACAGCAATCTTTCTAGTGAAACAAGCAAACCGAAGTAATTGAGCAAAATTAATGCGTTGACTTACGGTACAACGATTAGAAGGTATAAACTTGGCGTAATGGAAATCTATTAGATATTTAAGGTGCGCAAATGAAAACAAAGACATCGTATTGCAATGGGAAACATTTCAAAGATAGATTTGACTATATCTACTTAATGTTATCACTCCTACCATCATACTGGTATTCGTATAATTCCAAGTATTTGTTGAAGCTTCGAAGGGCTTGTTTGGCAAACCACGACTCTTGCTGACTCCCGCTTTCAACGTGAATCGCATCACTGTTGCTACTATCGTCTCAGCAGCGGAACTCGGCAGGAAGAACGCAACCACAGGCAAAATCTATCACAGCCATTCAACCATTGTTACTGTAGTGCTGTCAAAACAACCACACTTAGCACAAATGCTCAGATATACTGTGGAACTAGCACCAATTCAGTAGCAGAAACATGCAGCTTGTTCAGTCGAGTCATTGGATTCCGATCTCGCAAGTTCTGAGCGGCAGTTGTGCAGAATCTCGCCATAATTGACGGCGCAGCTCAGTTAGATCGTTATGCTCGTTTGTTTTGAGTAAAATAGTCAAAATAATCCATCCCCTATTCTCCGTCAACGTGTTCACCGGTAGCGCGTGATAATTAAGTTAGTGACTGACTAATCGCACCATTGGTACGCAGACCAACCTACAAATTGACTTTGACAAAACTACTTTTTGAATCACATTAGGAGAGGCCGGATTTAGGTGGAGCAAACTGAAGGTTATGTAATAATCGAATGTCGTCTTGTGAGATACGAAGCACATACCCAATATAAGTTTGCATTTATTACGGCATATACCCCATGGAAATAGATTTTGAGGAAAATTTGACTGCTATCTTATGCACTTGATTTTAAATAAATTATGTCAGAAGACCCAGGCATATCGTGCTTTACTTATTTGATTTTGTAGAATATTGAGCCTGGCTGACATTAAGTTTGTTGCACCTTTGTAACGATAAATGTGCTGTGTCCGTAGAACTCTCTCCACTATGGTGATATAGTTACCTTTATATGTTGAGTACTGAATAAGTAAGTGAATGTACACATGATCAATGACGACCGGGTCAGTTACTCCAAGAATATTCAAAGTTGCAGGCTTAACCCGCGTACACTCAACACACCCATAGCAGTCCCAAAACGATATATATATATATATCAAATGACTGTACATTGATGTGAGTCGTGATGTACGATATATGAACATGTTTCATATTTTGACAGTGACTCGGTTTCAGCAGTGTTCATATTGTTAACCCACTAAGACGGCGGTGTACGTTAGAATTATTATTATTTTACGGTAGCGTACTTTGTGTAACATAGGCTCATCAACTTTCTTCAGTGAACAGAATGACGAAGATTGAGTACTCTATATTTTTCGTAGTCTTCTTGTGTTCCATCTTGACAACAAGAACCAACAAGACAACCAACGACACGTGATTTTTCAATTTTACGAGGCTTGATTGGTGATCGCTACCATACGAAAGAAAAAGAGCGAAGATTTTCTCAACAGATGACCCAACGGATGACACAAATGCCGAGAGTTCGGTCGAACGACCAAAAATGTGTCATGTTCTCACAACTAAGCCTGAATACACACACACGCACTTGTATATTGTACATGTTGTTGTTCATATATCGACGTGGGACTTTGCTTCGTTTTGTCGTCTTTATCTTTTTTTCCTATTCAATGTATTCGTGTGAGTATATATAAATATCGTCAATAGTGTTATCTGTTGTCTATAGGTGGTTCCTTTTCGAATGCGTCATAGCATTCGTTCGTTCATAGCAGATAATGCAGGCTTCCCTTAGCACATAACGCCGTGCACAATTTCCATTTTAATTAGCTCAACGCTTACTTAAACTACATCAACCGCAGCCGCACACAGACGGATACTGCGTAGTTAGTTAGCCTTAGGTGTAAGAACCTCTCAAGCTAACAGCCATCATTGGCTACCGGTTCAGCTACCACCTGTCCACTATTCCCAGCATTGCCCTTACAACAACTAAACACGACTACAACCACTATGTACAACACTGCACAACGGACGCATAGCACAGGGGACATCAAAGGCGGTCAATTGCAAATTTTTTGTCGACAATACGCAGACAGAGACAACGATGCCTGCCGGTTCACATATCGCCAGCTGAGACCGATAGTACAACTGAATAGTGAAATAGTAATCATAAGAAGAAGAAAACCGGAGACAGACAGATCTCGAAGGACATTGATCGCCTGGACAGGACCGACCACCAAGAACGATGGCGAAAAGAGCCAACGTTGGTTGGTTGGCGACAGCAGCAAACGGTGATGGTGGTGGTGGTGCGGGAAGAAGTTCACAAAATCGTTGCCTCGTTGCCACCTTCAATGACTCTTTATTATTTTCCAGTATCCCCTACTAGTGCGCTTTGTTAACTAAGGTGGACACGTAAATAAAGTTAAGAGGCACATATGAAAGATAAATAGCTGCAACAGCAGCAACTGATGAATGAGATAGATATAACGCGTTTGCTGGAAGTGGTGCGTGCCTATGTGTGTTGCTATGCGCGTTGCAGCAGAATTGACAACAGGAGCACCAGTGAAAGCAGCGGCTGCAGCAGCATAATCTCAAGAATCTGAATAATCATAATAATAGTAATAATCTACATGACAATAACGGTCGGAAGCCGGTCGGCAAAAAGTAGTGAAGAAACGCTTGCATCGGAGCGCTCCTCATTGTGGTCGTATTGTGGCAACTTGAATGCATTCGAACAAAATGTGGGAATTTCACTTACTAATTCATTGGTGCCCGCTGCCGCCACACCAATGGAAGACGCTGGAAAGCAGTCAAAACGGAAACAACGAAACCGCTATAGGACATTGGAAGAGACTCGTTCACTCTCTCTCTCTTCTCTCTTATATTCTATTTCTTGAACTGTTGTTCCTGCTGCTGCTATTACAACTCATAAGTTCGGACATCAGGTGGAGGCTCCGAACTATTTTAGCACTGTCGAGACTTCTGTTGGAATGTATATGCCAATCTAATAGAGGACACGACCGGGGTATACGTAATACGCAAGCGTTGTGACAGGTCACTTTCGAGTCCATTCAACTTCGATTGTTGTAGCACAACTGTGCAGGTGAAAAGGTTTAGTCATAAGTTGACATTAGAGCCGACTTAATGATAGACAACAGCTCTAATTTACCCGTATCTTCTTTCGTGAAAGGCGAGGCATAAGAATACCAATGTGGATGTAATAAATAAATAACACTAATTGCACTAAAAGCAGTTTCCTTTGTTTCAAATAGACTACCGAAGTAGTGTTAAGATATCGATACGTCAATTGCTGTCACTATGTAAGGACCTTTAGATAGAAACAGACATCTGTCGGAGAAGACTTCGTCTCAGGTCAAACCAAATCGTTTAAGGAACTGCATCTTTCCGGACCCCTAGTTTACACACGTTATGTGTGTACATATCTGGATAAAAATGTATGTGTTTTATCATTTATATAATCTGGAATTATTTTTGAACCAGAACGTTATGTTCTTTGAGTGATAATGGTAATATATGCACAGTAAGATGTTAATATATGATATGTAGTAAGAGCGAAGAATCACATATTGAATTGTCTATGAATTTTTTTTTGTATTGTCTCTTGGTCATATGTCTGAGTAGATAGTTAAAAGCCCGATCTTAAAGAAGAATCTAGACCAGTCGACTTCGGTGTCAGGAACGGTCTCAGTCAACGGCTTAAAGTATCAATTAGCCATTATAATTCAGTAAAAGTATCATAATGATTAATGAGGCTGGCATTTGCGTTGCAGAAGATTGTATTTACGACACACTGTATTACACGGAACGGTACTACAGTTTTTCCAATACGATCTATAAAATAGGGTACTAACAATTTACTAGCTCGTTTTCTGCTCAATGGCGCCGAATCAGATGACATTTTTGAATTAACCAACCAGATTGCCTGAAGATCATATCTGCAATCTGCCACCTTTATTGACTTCAGCGTAGACTATCGCTTCATTCCAGATAGACAGAGGAGTGGCTCTTAAAAGCCGTTTTGGTGGTCGCTACAACTCTGCAGTGGACAACAGTAGAATGAAGCTGCTCCACAACAGCTGCAGGTGGTTGAGTACGTTGCTGGGTTTGAGTGGACTCAATTACGTACGTACAATGTTTTTTTTTCAGAAGTAAACGATGTGATTCATCCGGCAGCGTTCGCAGTGGATACTCTAAACGCGGTCAGATTTTTTGGTTCCGATAACCCGCTAACAGAGATCGATTGCGACGGTTGGGCACTGCTGAATAAAGCTCTTTATCTAACCGTAATTATACAGCCAAAGATAAGGCATACGCTGTTCCAGCCAGCCCAGACTCGTTCTAAGGGTTTAAATAGAAATCGGACATTAACGTACCTTATACGGAATATGATTAAGAAGACCTATAATCGAATTTGAAGCTGGTAGTTAGATTAGAGTGATCTGCCTTTTCTGATGTCAACTTGTATTTATGATCGAATGCATTATATTATAGCTGGTTACAGTTTCCAGCGGCAAAATTGAATTAGTTTACAGATATACTTTGATGTTTCTGAGGGCGCTACACCGGACTGTAGCAAAACAATTTCAAGCACTACAAATATTATTGGATAAGTACAGAATTTTCTATCAAAGTACTTTATTTCCTTTGAATTGTCCCGGCGAGAAAATAGGAGAAACGTGGCCCGGTCAATAAAAAGAATAAATGAAAAAAATTAAAGTGTATCTAGCAAAGGGAAACTATTTTGTGAACGTGTACGATATCTGGCTTATCTTCCTTAGCTTGTTTACTGAGACTTCAGTTCAAAGTCTAAATGCCCCAAATTAGTTGAACCTCCATTAGCTTAGCGTGTTGGTCTTCTATATTTTCAGTGCTCCATGAATTCCGTGTTAGAATTGAACTAAGTTCGACTCAATAGAATGGACAATACTCATCAACTCAAGTCTCGGAGCGGTAGATTTCTTACACCGTTACCTTAAATATATTATTAGTTTTTATTTTTTATTCCTGCTGATTAAGAGGTGATACTTGACCAGAAGCTGCAATTAGATAGCTGCGTCCGTTGTCAATGCTAACTTTGGTTTGTTGCCAATATGTCCATGCAAAGACGACCTCAATGGAGTGTAAGGGAATTCGTCTTTTGTGTCTAGAAACTGACAATCGCTCACGCATATTTGTCACTCATCAGTGAATTAATTTTAAACTGAGATTCATTTATGCAAAACTATTACCGATTATCCCTGCTATTTTAGCATAAATGAATTTTCCAGCAATCTATAGACAAAAGCTCCATAAATGGATTGTCCTACACATGTAGTGAAGGGCACAAGGAAAGCGCAAGCACGATCAGGCATTTCAGCAGTCGGTTATTTGCTCACAGGCATTATAATCACTCCCACCTTCTAACTTGCTTATATCGTGTCTATCTTTTATTATGCATAGTTGGCGGAAACATAAATTTATATGTATTAATTGAGCAATATTTAGCAAATAGAATGGTCTAGAATTACATCATAGCTATATTTTAGTGTTAATAAGTGCACTTGCTCAGTAGATCCTTTTTTCGTGCAAATGTTCACTGTAGGTGAGGATAGATGTTTTCCGAAAAATCATATTCACAAAATGCAAATGTCCAACTTGATAATTATCATACGCATGTTGTTGTGCGGTTCTAAATTCAGTTATCCGAACAACGACAAGGCACTGTAGATTTTATGAAAATATTACGAGTACAAATAACATGCAAGTTGGTAGTATATGAGAACAGGCTTGCAAATAGTGTATACGAATATATAAGACTCAACACGTGTAAGCTGAAGTTAAATGTACAGGAAGATGTATATATATATATATATATATATATAGAGAGAGAGAGATGTTTGCAGACGACCACTTCGGTGTTAACAAAATTGGAAGCCTTCGTCTGACTGTTAGTGAGTTCTTATATGGTGGAAAAAATATCTTGTGAAAATAAAAAAAATGAAAAAAAAAATTGAAAAAAAAAATTGAAAATTTCAATGCTGTTGACTCATATGCCTCCAGCGTAGCAAGAACTTTCAATTTTATCCTAGTTCATGCTAATTTCTAATATGTATGTCTATTCGGTTTTGTGCACACACCTATTGGAGGTACTGAGAAGTAATTTGATTGGGCTAACTACCAAGATAATGACTACGCCTTTTTATGGACAATTTATGGAGAAATGTGTACAATTTTGTGAGAATAATAGCAACCCTTTATTGGATCAAATTGCGCACGTCGAGACGAGTTGTCACCACCAAAATGAATACATTTTGCCAAGGTGAGTACATTTATACGCAGCTTAAGCACAGTATATTCGTGATTCAAGACATGGTTGTTGTTGTTGCTGCTGCTGTTGTTATTATTCTTCCTCTGTTTCTAATTTATCTTTTTTATTTTTCTATTTATTCCTCATTCTACTTTTCATTCATCATTTTCGATTTTGTTGGCGATTGTCGATGCCACCATCACGACCACCAGCGAGCACCGGCTGACGTCTTCCTGCTTCTGCGGCAACTCTGCTCATGTCCAAGACAGCGGTTGTTGCCGACAGCCAATGTTAATGGTTCAAGTTCTCTTTTTTTTTGCTCTTTCATTCTACTCTACCCTCTCACTCCGATTATTCATCCGTTGCTTTCTTCCATCCAAATACAGCGACCAATCATCATCATTAGTGATCTGAACGTCTCCCTCCTCTACATTGTAGCAGCAATTCATCCAGCTCCTATTCTATTCTATATTATTCCGTCGATATCGAAGAGTGCCACAACATTTTCAGGAAAGTGCTCACCCCTCCACCCGGTGCCTACTCCTTTCGTCTATCCCCCACCCCCCATCACCCTCCGTTCATTCCCACGGATATTTAGACTCATCGTTATCATCACCATCATCGTTTCGATTCCCCGATTTCTCTCTCTCTCTCTAGATCTGTCCCTCCTCAGCATTCTTCTGTTGACTTTTGTTGACCGAGTCCGCAACGCGGCGAATGAAAACGACGACAAAACGATGAGAATGAGGATGGTGACAGCAGCAGCAGCAGAAGAAGAAGAAGACGAAGACGTCCCTTCGCACTCCCATGTGTCTGCCTGTCTGTCTGTCCGACCTTCTCCCACCTATCTATCTATATCTATCTGGATACAACCACAGCTACACGTACTCCTCCAGTTGCAAGAACTAGCCCAGTTGAAACTGCTGCTGCTACTGGTGCTATCTGGTATTATATAGAACTGTATAGTGGTCGTTGTGGTAGTGATAGTAGTAACAGCGGCGTTGCTGGTTCGGAGCTCGGATGCAGCAAAAGAGCAAAAAAGCTTCGTCAAAAGGGCGACGTTTCAGTTTCATTTATATGATACTTTCTACCCACATATTCTTATTGGGGACCATCTCCTTGCTATGTTGTTGAGGCGGAGGCTCTAAGCTGCTGATGGTGGCATCACACGTGAACCTATATATGCCAACATACTCACATAATCATCATCATCACCATCATCACCATCATAGTTATTATAATCGTTTGTGATTGTTACAGTTGTGGTGATTGTGATCGTAGTGTTTTCTATTGAAGTTGCATCTAAACCAGTCACAGTCATCACCATCCATTTATTGCAGAAGGTGTCGGCACGATTGGTAGCGCTATACATACGTATAGCTTAGATGTTGCCAGCAGAGCGATAGATGAGTAATAATCGCAGCATTGTTTATTCAAGCGTTTTCGGTCGTCTCAAAGGTGAGACAAACATAACTATGTCTATAGTTTCGTTGTGGTCCACCCGATGATATCTTTTCGATAATGGTAATATATTTCGCTCGACATCCATACCGTTCGACATAATATATAAATAACTTCAATCATTCATGCCACAATATGTACAATCCATTATAGAGAATATTCTATCGATATATGGATATCGAAATCATTAACTGCGTTTGTCCACAGATAATACACAAAGTCACCAATTATCCAGTTTGACAATGTTGGTGTACTTTATTTGTTATCGTATACTTTACTTGGGTTATAACATTTTTCCATCCGTGTACGCAGCAATTAAAAATAGTTGTTTTACTAGTCAATAAATATTATCCTAAAATAACGTAATCTAAGCACTCTAAAATTTGGGTGAAAGATGCGATTTACATGCACAAATCCTTAAGTAAGTCTATCTAAGTACACTTAACCACCTATTGCATAGAAACTGGTCTTGTATTTTGTTTTGTTGCACGGAAATCATATCTATTGAGCTTAATTTGGAGTCCTTTTTTATCGAATTTCGCCAAAGATACTTCGGCGATTTGTATGGGGGCTTGGGCTCCTTTCGTCAGACTTCATAAAGGTTTTTACTTATTATATAATACTTCAATGACAACTATCCTCACCTTCTTGGTTCCGTCCCCCGTGATCAGAATATGTATTTACTGTGTGGGGGGTTTGGAAAGAACCCAACTTGAACGACAGATGAACTAAAGTTTGATGTGTCCGAAGATAACCTTCCCTTTCAGTTTCTCTGCCACCTGTCTAGATAGTGCTGTTTATTTTAGAATAAAAAAAAGGAAGATAAATTATCCATGAAAAGTTGTCTCAGGGAAGACTAAACTATAGTGAAATTCTTGAAGATAATGGGCTTCTTTTAATTAAGTTTGAGACCTCTAAGAATTTCTTAGAAAATTTTAGGAAAGTTTATTTTATTTTTTTTTTATACTACTATAAAACTGTAGTATATATATTGGCTGATATATACTACAGTTTTACTGCGCCTAAAAATAATAGACAATTATCATTATATATTGGCAGAAGAATACTGAACTGCCTATTTCCGACGTGCTGCTACTTCGATATTCTATTATAACAGTTGGCACTTTGAGATGTAACTTATATTTTGGTTTGGTAACCAGATAAGATGTGAACCTATTTATACGGATTGTCACTGTGTGTCTTGAAGTATGTAATAATTAGCAGTCGAGGACAGGGGTGAGGCGGACATTTAACATTAGAGGGTACTAAAGTGTCAACCACCGTGCCATCCCAAACGAGGTGCTGTCCTCGGTGGAAGGGGATGAGAGTTAGGCCGCCAGGGCGGCGCCCGTCGATAGTGTCGGGGCCCTGTGGCTCCCTGTGCAAGGGATACCGGCGGAGGGCCCTCACAAGCGTGCCATTAAGCATCCTGTGTCGCGGATGGCGACCGGCGCTGTGCTCGTACGGTAGGCTATCGTGGCCATTTGCCGCGACAGGGACCCCGCGACGGCCGCGGCTTTGGGCCACAACCACAGCGCCCCCGAGACGGAGGGGCACACAGAACCGGAGAGAGAGAGGTCGTCCTGGGCAGTGCCAAGGGACGAGGAGAAAGGCACCCTCATGGGAAGCGGAAAAGTGTGGCAGAACATGGGAGGCGAGGAGCGTGGCGACTAGGCTCAGCGTGACCGACGTGAGCGAGGCGGCGTGGCAGATATCATCCAATTGGTGAACACTGAGGATACCAAGGCAACCGAAGCGGCTGGCAGGGCAGCCAGCGAGGCCGCTGCCGGGGGAAGCTGGATGTTGAAGATGATCGTAAGGGCGTGTAGCAGCATATCCTCAAAGGCGTGGAGGGGCGAAGGCTCAGTGCTGGCCGGGCTAGTCCTGGGCTGGTCTCGCCACATGCGCGCCACGAGGAAGGAGGACCGAAGGAGGAAGAGCCCCTGGTGAGGGGCACTATTGGCGCAGCAGGGCGGACGTGGATGAGGGCGCGTGCTACATGAGCTGCGAGTTCAGTCCCAGACGGCTGGCCGTACTCCAACCGGGTACGGCGGAGCCGGGTCACGACACTCTCGTTGGCCCAGACTAACTTAGACGCCAGGCAGCGGATCGTGCTGGAGCAGGCAATTGGTCCCACCGAGACATCCTTCCTCTTGAAGGCAATGAGGCGAGAACCAACGTGGGTCGTAACGCCAGTGGTACCGTGCCTGCCCGCATACAGTCGACCACCTTAATGAGGACCTCGGAGAGGCGGGTGGCGATACCTCCTTGCACCGGGCAGAGCAGGTCCCTGAGGTGACGCGGCCGAAGGCCATCGGAGTCGGCGGACGAACCTCATCAATTGATGTTGAGGGTCGACCAGCGGAAGGCTCTTGGGGAGAATGCAGTCAGAAGGAGCGAGGGGCTACTTCGCCCTGAGGGCGTCGAGGGCCTCGAGAGAGTCTGTAGCGGAGTCAATAGAGCACAGGACGCGGCAGCGAGGGAGATTATCACGTGGAACTGGTATAACAACATTATTATTACACAAAGCTTATTCATACATTCTGATTGAGATTACATAAGTAATAGGACAATACCCATAAGCTAATTGTATTTATTGATCCACAAAATAATATCTATATACTTCGGATGCCAAGTTTTTCGCAATAATAATTATACCAAACAGCGACACAGCCAATACGAACAACAGTGTGGCGGTCAACAACGTCACTTGATCTGTATATATGCAATAAACAAGGCGCCATCCACGTCGGCTGTCGTTGTTGTTGTTGTTGCTGGCGATAAGGACCTCTGTGGCTGCCGATGTCATCTCGTCGGCCATCCGTCGCTTTGGCGACGTTTGTGACGTCTGTCGTTGTTTCTGTCACTGCTGCTGCATCTGCTGTTGTGGCTGTTGCGACAGCGTTGTATCGCCCTTGCTTTTGTTGCTGTTTCGTTACGTTTGACGTTGATACCACTGCTCCTTTTCCCGTCGGTACGGGTACACCCCATCCAGTGGTATACCCTACGTCCGCCGACACCACCATCACAAACAACCACCAATATCACGGCTACCCCTCACAGACAAGAGGCACTGACTGTGACGAACATGATGATGGTGACTGGCATATTGATGCTGATGGTGGCAATCGTGATGATGGTAATGAAGGTTGTTCGTGACGACCCACATTCGGCCCACAATGTCTTTCATCAACAGCGGAGATGAAAGAATCCCAATCGGTCACTTCAACGAGACCACGAAGTACGACCGTCTCGCCTGGCATATAACTTCATCAAAGGGTCTCACTACTTATGGAGCCACCTAGAATAAACTGTCGAACATCTGACGAATCTAGTTTGACGAATCTTATCCTAAGCAAGGCAGAATATCGAAACTTCGAATCGTTCCATCCCTGTACTAAAATTTTCCGGATTGACTCACATCCAACATTTAACGTGTGCTGCTTTCGACATTGCCCATAAGACGGAGCCCTTTGAAATGCAAATGCGCAACGGTGGGCATCGAACCCGTGCACCTACGTGTCTCCTCCGTTTGCAAGGCGCACACGACTGTACCACGTCGCCCGTTCCTGTACTGGTCATATAACGTCTACATATATCGGAGCAAGAATAATACGCAATTGTCTGGAAAACTGGCTCTCGAAACCCATTAGATAATTTCGAATGATCAATTAAGTTTAATAAACAGAGAGGCACGCCACTGGAACCAACAATTTCTGGACAGAAAAAGGTTAATTTCATATGATAAAACAAGTTAGTATTAAGTTCATGCTTTATAGAAGTCTATGCTACCGTACGCTGAAGCCACTTGCTAGGACCTGTATTCAAGGGTCGAGCGTTTGGCTAAAGCACAATATTATACTTGGCGTAGTTCCATTAGTACTCATAGATTGAAGACCCTGTGACTTCATTTCGGCATTAGGGTCTTTGTAAACCAGCCTCTCCATGTGGTATTTGAGTCCACATATCTTCTCTACGGAAAAAGGATTTGCAGACCTATTCCGTAGAGGTCATCCCATCTTACAACAAACGCTACCACAGATGACGGCCAGGAATAGCTCAGCACACAGAAACAGGCTTTCCAAAAGAACTCATACATGATATTTACAACAAAATACGTACAAATATTTAACAAAATAGCATCATTATGATGACCGTCTATAGATAAATACAACAGTGGGTGAATGAGCAGAAGACGATACGAGAATAGATTCTTGTTGAATAGATGACAACAAATGGAAAGGGATCTCTTGCACAATCTTACAGTGTGTGCATTAACTGTCCACTTCATCATCTAACGTTGGTTGCTTTTACGATTCATTCATCCGCGTGATCTGTGATTCAGTAAGTTTTGCCATATTAGTCGATTGTTCACCAAAGGAGACTCAGAGAACAGCAATTCTGAAGCTGGAAAATATGGACATTTAATAGTAATCTATAAGTGGAACGAGATTTATTTACTTCTTTAATATACGGTGAATACAAATGTATCCTTACAGATAAAGTACTCAAACGAATTTTCATCTAAGATTGTAGTTGGCTGGTTGGTTAGTTATAGTTGGGGTTATCTATCACTGATTGATCGATCAGAAGGAAGAGTTTTACGTGATTACTCGTCCGTTTCTGATATTGCCTAATGGCTGCAGTGCAATATATATATATATATATATATATATATATAAAAGAAACATTTATCTGTTCCCTCTTAGGATTACACCTTGGGACGTGACTCATACAGGACGCGAAATGCATACGTCGACACTTGGGATCAGGTTCTAATGAAAGCGCAAGCAATTAACTAAAACAATGTTCTCAAAATGGATGCGAATATCAATAAGACTTTGTTGCTCCGTTGCTGCAATACGGAACGCATTTGGCATCCAGTTACACTAGCCCTTGGCAAGGACCTGTCGGTTCTTACTCATTATTGCCACTGAAAGCACACGAGCTACTGTTTTGACGAATTCTACGCGCAAATGTGGCTGGTGTAGTGCGCCAACTGCTGAGTTCGTCCTCTATCACTCTCTATTGAATCCATCTCCGTTCAGCTCGCCCACAAGGAAGAACGCAGTAACAAGGCTATTATCGTGGACATCGTGAAAAAGACTTAAACGACGAAGGCGACGGCAAAGAACGACGTAGACAAAGTGATTTTGTTGTTGTTGTTGTTGTTGTTGCTGCTGCTGATTCGACTGTCTCTGTTGCAAGTTCATTCTGATGTCGTATACTGTCGTTCATTGCCGTCGCAGCCGACGGCACTAGAGTGTTACTGGTGCTGCTGTTGCCAGTTGTGGTCCATAGTGGTGGTCATTGTCTGTCTGTCTGCCTGTCAGTCTGTCGCAACCACTCTGGCGTGCGTTCGTTCACCGGACAGACAGAACTCAAATTCAATTCATTGAGTTCGACGTCGTTTCACAGAAATACCATTTCTCTGCTTTCTCCACCTACACCTCGTCTATTTATCTCGTCGACTTCTGCTTAGTTTTCGTTTTTACGGTTAATTGACTTCGTACTTTGTGGCCCTCCTCAGAATGCATCGCAGTCGAGCATATTATTCGCCATTTAGTGCAGATATAGTTATAAAAATAACTGGACGATTACGTCACACGGTCGCTTAAGATTTTTTGTTCACCGTTTTAGTCGATGAGTGAGAAACTTAGCTGCCAGTTGAGTTGCCTTAACAACTACTGGCTGCTGAAGAATAATAATGCTAATAATGCCAATCTGACTACGGAGCGTTTTTTGCCAACAGGTGTTACAAGAGATTAAAACTCAGTGATTTCATAATTTATTTGAGTTCTAAGTATGAGATCACGGTGCAGTTAAGGCTAGGTCATCGGCTACGATGCCGAAGGCTGCTGGTTCGAATCCCACAATATGATGCCTTCACCAATGTAAGTTAGAACAGAATGAACTCACTTCCCGTAGTGTACTACAAAATTGGCTCCCATCTAACCATAGACAATATTGGCCATTACGGGAATATTGGTGCCGAGATATTCATTGTTGACCAGTTCACGCCAAATTAAGTTAAATTTACGCCGCACGAGTATATTTCTGTTCCGTTAAAAAATCGTTTTTGAACCGGCTGCACCAGAGAATATGTAAATATATTCTGTCGTCACAAATGGTAATTTTATTTTAATTGTACCTCGAATATACTTAAAACAGCTAGACACACTTCGATCCTTCATTCTTATAGGCCAACTATAATAAAAAGAAAGACAGAAAAAGCCAGCAAGCAAAACATTTCAATCAGTGTGATCATGTCAACCCATACCTTACTCTACGCAGCATTTCAGCAAATGTCTCTGTCTTAACCACTTGTCGTATGTCGTATTCTTCTTCGACAAATTTGCATAAGTGCCCACCGGTCGGTTCACTTTTAAACGACTACCGGACTATAACGTGTTGTCCTTCAGAGAAGAAAACATGAGGATGAATGAGACTACCCTTGCTTCCACTTTTTACACTAATTAGATAGATGTACTATGTACAAGAAAGTAAATAGGACAACTTTTGGTTACCTTGGCGTTGTCTGAATGCGTATAACACACAGAGGCGGCTGGTAGATAATGAAACTGGAAACGGGAATCATGAAATATTGAAATATTAACATGCTTGCTGCCCAGGTCATTAGTGACGACGAATGTATACTCCTCGAGCTATTAATGTTAAGATAAATGTCGTCTAATTTCTTTATTTTCAAATTTCTAATTGAAATCAAACCAAAATGTATGGCAACGAGTCGAATTTAAGGCTATGCGAGTTGCGTGACGTCGTGGATCTGGACTGAAGGGTTGGCTTCAACAGAGTACATTGTTTCTTTTCGCTTAAATATGGTATCAAAATGTAACTATTCTAGCAAATAACACAAGCTAGCAATTCGAATGATCTCACCGATTTGAATGGCCGCAAGCAATACGGGATTCACACTCAATAGTCTTGATTCACAATTGTATTTGCCTCCTTTGGAATAGAGAAATGTTGGTCTCTATTCCAAAACCTGAGGAAAGAACAGGTTCACTAAAACGAAACCACACTAGGTCAGCTCCGCACATCCATCACAGTTAGCGACTAAACTCCAGTCATTTTCATTTAGATTCAATTCGCTAGGACCGTCTGAATGCATTACAAACAATGTATTATTCTCCCTCTCCGACTCGACTGTGGACACGAACGTTATTAATCCCTGTTAGGGGATTTAATCAAATAGCACATTTAAGTAAGAGTTGCCTGCAACAAGGCATTGTTATAACCATCTATTAGCTACCATTTTGCTCAACGGGTATCTTGGAGATGTGATCGTCAGTCATCACTGATTGACGGAGGAGATACGCCGAGTGAGAGGAATTAAAGCATAGAACTCTCCAACCGATATTCAACTCGTATTATGTGCGTCTCTAACTTCTTAATGAACTCACTTCTACCACTCGAACTGAGTTAGAGTTAAATGTTTACAAGCGAATGAAAGCTGAAATGAATGATTCTGGAAATCTTGAGGGTGGACGAAAGGTAATCAAGATTACTTGAAACTTGGCAATGCAAGGATTTTATGGGAGATCCCTTTGTGGAGCGATGATTTATAAGTCTAAAAAATAATTTTGACGAGTATCAGGTTAAAAGGTTATGACGAGTATCAAGTTGTATAATATCGATATGCACGTGTATTAAATCAGACAACAAAATGTCACATGTTTTTTCCATATACGACACCATCTATTGCTTAAGGTAAAATCAGTCCCACGTCCCCTTTCGAGTCTACATTCTAATTGTAATATAACAAGTTCATTGAAAATATTGAATTAGATAAGGCAATTGCCCATCTCTTTTTCTAACTTTGCCCAAATTATTATAGTTCCTGATTGATACATGTTTCAGGACCTTTTTAGAGCCTATACATGGTTGCTATACTGAGCCTGAAAAGGGCCTCCGTCCGCTTTCTTGTTTTTACTAGAGCATGGCAAAATATACAATAGGAAATTTGCTCCAAAAAAATTTGTTGAGTGATTCGGCGCAGTCAAAAAGACGATGATAGGGGTCCGACGCGTGACTTGGACTTTATTCAAACGATAAATAACTAACTAATGGGGTCGAAGGAACTGCTCAAGGCAAAAGAAGTAGCCTCGCAATTAATGCGATCCCAAATTGTTCAGCACAATATAGGGCTACCTTACCCTCCAATGCTGGAAGACTTGAAGCTCTCATTTGGGCTTAATGTAAAAAAATGGAGGACTTTTATTATTTGATCAAATACTTTTTTCCACAGTGCGCACGACTTCCAAACACATATTATCCAAACCATAGAGCTCAATGCGATCATACAGTGAGATGTCCTCGCATGTACATCACGAAGCAGCAGCTATATGAGGCGATGCCGCACGGTCGAAAAACACTGATCGAAATAACAATCGAAAATAATCACGATGACGCTGTGGCATCGTTTCTTCTATTATATCTTGGCATGCCCGGTCACGCAGCCGAGTAGAGGTTCAAACTTTTATGGTAAGATGTCTGTAAGTAAAAATAACCCGTCTTTTGATTTCGTGGACTGGTCAAACATATATCAGAGAGAAAACCGAAATCATCCATCCGATATAAGTAATCTTGAATTGAATGGAACCGGCAAAAATATCAACCAAACTAATGACGATAAACATTGAGAAACAGCTCCGATTCCGATCCGATTTTGTTGAATTATTCTCATGATTAGCCAAAGTCAAAAGGTTGTGAATATCAAGGCCATATTCCTATCGTCAATATAATTTCTCGTTCGTCTTCTCGGTATTGATTATTATGTAATTATTAAACACACTTCTATCTATTATGTTTATTACACATATAAGTATAGTGGCTGTTTTTATGGGTTTGCTTGCTTCGCTCCGGTTGGTCCATACGAGTACATTATAATGCAATCGCGTTATAATAAGCTCACCTGTGAAATATAATAAAAGTAACTTGTGTTGAGACCAAGGATATTTTTATATTACCCATGTTTCCCTATCACGAGACGATGTGCGTGTTCGTGAAATTAGTGGGTGTTCTAAATTTCAGGTGATATGTGCTCAGTCCCCTGGATGGTCTAGTGGTGAGCGTCTTAGACTACTAGACCGGAGGGACACGTGTGTGTTGTGTTCAAATCCTGTCAGACGCGGAGAATCTTTGGAGTTCTTTATCATCTTTCTTTATCTGAGGATTCTAGTCAGGTACGAGTAAGGCAGAGAATAAGCAAAGGTGGCCCCGACAGGTCCTCATAGTAATACCTAAAGGTTAAGAGCTGAGGCCTGTCTGATAGGGGAACAGCTGAGGGTCAGCTCCAAAAACATTTAGGTGATATGTGCTCAAATAGTTGTTTTAGAAAATTGTTTGCATTGATATTTTTTTTTAATTGAATGATTACCACTAAACTAAATCCGATTGATGAGTTGGCAATGAGACGAACATATAGTGTTGTTACGCAATGAGCAGCAATTGCGAGAATATAGCAGGCGAGATATTCCACTGAATTTTACTACATTTAAGTACTAATGCCACTACTGTTGATTTTTTAAAAGGTATTCAATAAAATATGTTGAAATCCCATTATATATATATATATATATATATATTAATTTAGAGACTATAATGTTACTTTTACATAAAATGTTAGCCGGAATGGCTTAGAAAAAAAAATTTAATAGGCATCCTCATACACAGATGACTGGCTAATTGGAGAAGCTCAAATTGATGGAATTGATCATTGCGAAAATGGCATTTTCTGGAGGACACACAATGAATTTCTTAAAGACAAAAATGAATCTATTCGCCGGTCAACCGTAGGAAATTCTGTATTTGGTTTCTGGCAGGATCGCGCCTGGCAGCAAATACAATTTGATACCACTACATATGCTGCGTGTAGAAGTACATATCTGACACGACGTATCCTGTCAAGTTGATGGATAGACAGGCCAGCCACACGGCGCGTGGGCTTCATTGATATTTGATAGAACTTGAGTGCGGATTAAAAATTGACTCATTTTCTTGTTATTTGTTATGTACATAATCAGTATAACGAGTTGTTGTGTGCACATCGTCTCAATGGTCGCAATTTAATAGCAAAGTAAAGTGTCGCTCATTCTTGACATATCAGACGCAGCATAATAGGTAAAGTCGTTCACAAAATTCATGTGGTATATACCGGGCGCGTGTTTTTGATTTGGATACATCGTTAAATGCTATTTTAAATGCCACAGTTGTACGTGGCGAGTCTAAACTGATCAGTTGGGATACACAGAGAATATGAAACAATATGTCATCAACTCAAACCAATTTTGAACCAGGTGGGTTGTGATATTTCCGATACTTTGTGGCAGATAAATATAATACATTAGAGAAGCAATAGCTAATCGAAGCATTGAGTGTTTTTTACATTACCTTACCCGTTTCTTATTATTGCCCACGCTTACCACACAAATGATATTTTCTTTTGTGTGATCGAGCGGCTGCTATTTAATATGAATCATGAAAAATGAGAATATCCGCTAAGAATAAAGGTGATTCAAAGGGATCAAGGCCCCATAATTCGCTTAATCCAAAAGGAATGGTGGTGACAAAAATCTAAGCTAAAAAGCAACACGAAATATTTCCTATGGCAAGAAGCGGGGCGATCGACAATCTCAGTCCTTTGAAAAGGGATAATGCCTCCGCGGCAACAGCAGCGTTCGCGTCTCTCATACCGGCTATAACTATTGGCAAAAAAAACAGTAACATCAGCTACCAGAACGATCAGCCCTTAGGGGCAAATACCGAATACTCATTTGGTGGGCACGATTTATTCGTCTTTACTACCTAGATGTGAGATTTTGCATTTTCATCTTTTTATGGCCCGCGTCACAAATCTAACATATTTAACTTACAACCGTTCGTCTTCTCATTTGCCGTCATCGTGCAGCCGATTTCTTTATATTCTCACTACAGGCAACAACATGACTAGTCCCCAATCTTTTCTTCACCTAATTGTGAAACACACTACAAGGGTGACAGCAGCAGCTAGTAATGATGATTTCAGTACGTACTTTGATTGCTGGTCATATTGCTCTGGTTTCTGTTGATTTGTGGTAAGTAACTCATTTGAGGAAGTTATACTCTACAAAGTTCCACTCCATTTGAAGTTAACCTATAGTCTAAAAGCAGAGCCTTACAGAGACTAGACCTTAACCATCATGAATGAGCAAAGAAAACTATCATAAATTACTGAAATTGTGGTCTATGTGGTCCGCACGATAACTAGAGGGCAAAAAGAATAGTTAACAAAATGTTTAGCTAAACAAGGCGGATAATATATTTACATATCCTAACGGGAAAATCTGATTGAATTATAATCAACAAGAAGGACAACACTGATTGTAATGAGGCTAGAAAATAACAACCGAAAGGGAAGGCTATCGTCACAAAAGCGGTTTCATTTTGCTGATGAAGTCATCCTCTATGACACGGTGCCAACTGACTGATGTTGTGTAGATTTAATATCAAATCTGCCTCTTCATTAAGTGTGACAACATTCAACTATTCTTCGTCTCTTGTGATTCATGTCAGGGTTTTTTTCTTTTTGTAAAAAGGTAGCGACTTTCTACTGAAACGTCTAAATGTAGACAGGCTCGAAGTGGAACTATTACATAAAGGCGATAATAAAAAGGTCACCAACAATACAATAACACGGCGGATGCAATTTGACCGCTGGGCACGCAACATCTGGTTTCAATGAAGCATTGTATTCTATTAGTTATTACTCAATTAGTAAAATTTATTCATTGAAGTTAAATACCAGGATTGTGACTGTACAGATAAATAAAGAAAACAACTTAAGGATAAATACTTTCTAACATAGTTTTAGACACATCGAGTTTGTTGATATGAAGAAGTCCATGTCCGACACTTTGCACTCAGAGGAAGAGTACAATAATTGCTGATAAAACAAAATTTGCCATGCCCATGAATGTAGACTGCGGTGGAACTTCGAGGTGGAACCATTCTCCCGGAGAAGTCCACCGTGGAGAGGGAATTCGAGGCAGCACATTGGTTCTGATATTCGAGGTGGGCGAATAAAGATTAGCTAATATCATGGCTTAGGATCTCGCATATTATACAATGACTTCTCATGTTCGATGAGGCCATTGCTCGCTACAATAACAACAAAAACACAAACGTTATGAAATGAATCCGTTCCAATGGTCGCCGATTTATCCAGATGGGCTGGCTCAGATAGCTGTAATAAATACATGATGATGAAGCTACACAGACCATCCATATTCATACTACTATCCAGCAAATGGCAGCAAAGTATCTTCCTAAGAACGGGCGAAGCGTTACGCAAAATGTGCAAAACATACCACACTACGAGAAAGAGTTTACGGTTTTCTGATGGACCGAACAGTGTCAGATGCGTGGCTAGGTAAACTATGCTTACCCCAAACTGATTCGTTCACGACTGACATTCTTATAATAGCTGTTCACAACTGATGATCCGACGGAACACAACGACAGAATGGAATCAAATGTGTATAAGCGTGCGAGCGGGAACGCCGTTCCAGAAGCTGCTAATAGCTTGGTCATGCTTTGCTTCCTCAAGCCCTTACAGGCCTCCTCCCCTCAAACAGTCGTCCTCGACCAACTACGTCAACTCCGTGGCACTTTAGGTAAGTATCGTAGACTGGAATATCATCCCAATGACGTCTTAACGTCGCAATTTGGGCAACAATAATAATGGATTTTTTTTCATTTGAGTCAATCTACACAAACGCTTACGGACACACAAATGCATGTCGTTCCTTTTTCTGCTATACATCACATGTTGTGTAAAAAAAATCCCTTGGTCAATACTCGATAAACGGCAGAATGGCGGATTTTAACTGCTTCACGTTTAGTGCGCATCTGGTTAAGTTATAAACCTTTGTGACTAATAATTTCTAAGACATGTAATTGTCACACCGTCTCCGCACGTTAGATGCAAAAACCGTTGATGAGACGAGATCTTGATTTATAACAAATTGCAGTAAACAGTAAGTAGTAGTAAGTGTAAAGAATTGCTGTAAAACTATAGGAAAAAGAAAGGTATAATAAAACAGTGCCTACATAGTTATTCTCATATCATGGGTTGATGTTGGTTGAAGATGTTACCGTAACAGGAATTGGTCTACGATTCAGGGTCTCGCGATTAAAGACCATTCCTACAGATGATTAAAGTTCACTGTTAAAGTTATCGCGATCAAAGTAAAAAACAACAAAAACAACCACAAGACCGTCGGTGATTTCACTTTGTTCAAGAGTGAATTCTCTACTCCATCATCGTCATTATTGTATAATTCATGTCACAATATGTGTCAAAACAAAAGAAGAACATGAAAAGTCGCGATATAACGCGAAGCGTTATCGGGCAGCAGTATCAGTTCTTTCAACGTTGGGATTCGTCTTTCTCTTTGTCTCTAACAGAGACTCTCGCTGTTGGTCGTTCCTAACTGCTTGTGTTGATCATTTCTATTATAAAGAGGCGTGGTTGACTTGATGTCGGATGGAGACTAGGGCTGATCGTCGAAATAAGATCAATAGCCATAGTGTAACTTTTGACAATTGATAACAACACACGCGGGCTGATTGTGCTAAAGAAACTTCGAATACAGTGCGTTTCACTAAAACCTTCCGAGTACATTATTGCATTTACAATACACAATAAGAACTGTTAACCAACTAAATGACTAACTTTAAGGAGAACTGCATCGTATTTGAGTGTATTAGCATTGGTGGATGTTCTATGATGCACTTACTCAGTAAATGAAATCCGACCGGGAAGTTGTTTGTACAGAATAGATGACAATATTCATTACACAATCTCACAATATCATTATAGTCACGAATCGCATATACCATAATGTTGCTCCCATACTGTGCCATCTTTATTACATTCCCATATAAAAGCTTGATGCCATAAATCCACTCGTAACAGTTATTTGTCGTTTTTTAGCCAAAATATTATGTTACCACAACGGCAACACGGTTTTCCGTATATTAGAGAATGATCTGTGCGCGAATCATAGATCGGCATAAAATTGGTTCAATATTTTTATGCTGAAATGCTTCAAAATGTCCTTCGTCCTGTATCGTAAGAGTATATGACACGACTCATGAAATCGTATTGGGCCAATGTATAAAGGCATATGAAGAAAGCAAGAAGTTACCACATATGCTGCTCCTTAGATCATATACCTTGATAGATAATTGAGCATTTCCTTCGTATGTTTCACTTGAATAGGCAACCAACCTCTCCGAGCAAACATGTCAGATCCGATGGGCATTCATAAAAGCTGAATTTTCCTCCGGATGGTCAACGATTGACTAAAAGCGGGACTATTCAGAGACTGCTCGTTTATCATCGTTTTACTGTCAGAGTGAGATAAATACACCCATCAAGAAACTACTCCCAGAGAATAAATTTAAAATTAGTAGGTATATTTAAAACATAGCGCGTTATAGTGGCGCTATTTTTTGAACAGACTCTTTCAAGATCCCTACAGAGTTGGGTTGCGTCTTAAAGACACTATACATTTAGAGTTCCATTAAGATTAAGGTTGTTGCAAACTTGCTATAAGACGAATATAATATTTAGACCCTATTTTTGAACCATCCCAGAACGTAAAGCAAAGCCAGCAAAATACATCATCTGCTGTGTCAAACCGTCTATTCATCATAATCATCACCATAATCATTATAGGATGGACGTGATGATGATGATGATGATGTTGTTGTTGTTTCTGTTACTTTTGTGAACTGTTTATTGTGCCTTTAGTGTGCCGTTAGGCGAGCGGATGTTTTTATAAGCCCAACCTTTCCAGCTTTTGAATAGTTGTTGGCATGGAACAAATGAGCTTATGTCAGAACAACTAATAGGTTGCTTCGACGATAGCAACCTGTTGAATGTTTGTCTGTCCGTATCCACTCTGCAATGATTGTTTTTATTCGCTTTATGTCGATTTCGACTACGGCATCAAAGTCAACGACAGAAGTATACGCGCTAGGAGTGGCCTATAGTACATGTTTATGGTGATGATAGACTAACTGTTGTTGTTGTCAATATGTTCCTACGATTACCGTCGTTACGGCTATTGGGGATGCTGCTTCCATCGACGTTGACTAATCTATGGGATTTCAATGGCGGACGACGTAGTGAATGAATGAATGAATAAACGGGATAGCGAGACGACAAGGGACACTTTACGCTACCCCCACCCCCACCGCATCCTCCTCCTCCTCCTCCTGCGTCTCATCAGCAACATCGTCCCATTGAACAACAAAGCAGCAGCAGCAGCAGCATCACCGATGGTGGCGGCAGAGGCCAGTGACGCCGTTCGCTGAGGACGATTCAGTGGTCCACAACTATCAACAGAGCCGCCGCAACTTGCGTCGCACTGCAACGCCAATTTTATTCGACTGTTCCTTTTGATGTTGTTGTTATTACATCCATTACGTGGTACGATCACCGGCGTCGCAGAAGTATCTAAGTGTCCTTTAGATGCGCTTAGATACGAATATGGGATAGATGCATCACTGTGCTCGTTTGTGTGAGCGCTTGCATGTGAGTATATAAGCACCCGCATATAGGGATTCTACAGACTCATCATCCACTATTCCTCTGAGAAAAGGCGATCGCAGTGACAAAGTGACAAACTATATATACATATATATATTTTTTTTCTTTCTTGGGCAATGACAATAACAACAAGAGAATTAAAAGAGTCGCGGCAACTTTCTAGAAGGTCATCGTTTTTGAGAGGCCATAGAGTGAACGCAGTGATATGAAGAGAAAATACAGTTTGACATCATCAGTTACTTTATAGTAACGAGGCTGAGTAATATCAAACAAAACACTATCTCAGATAACAAGAAATAAACAATTTTAATTGGAGCTTCAGACAGAATGAAATAGTCCTTAGAGTCCAAGGTGAACCATGTCTAGCTAATGCAAAGTCTCCAGGTTGTATGGAAATAAAGTCACTAAAATAGCTATTTTATCTAACAACATAAACTATATTGGCTAAACACTAGCAATGAGAGTAGAAAACGGTAACATAACTTCTACATGAAAGAACTTCGAAAGGACTGCGTGCGATTGATTACAAATCAGTTAACTGTGAATAACATTCGAGTATGACGAATTATTCACTGGGGTTGTTCACAGCACCTCTAGTCAATAGTAATTAATTTATTAATGATTTAGCTGAGTAATGATTGAGAATATCACTCGATTAATATAGATGTCGCAGAGGTTCGTTAATGAATTTGCGTAACAAAATTAAAACATGGTATCAGCATGGTACCTGACACTTAACCAAAACATGGTATCAGCATTTGCGTAAAAGAAGTGCTAAATTTCACTGGGATTTAAAAAAAAAGTCAATGTTTTCAGATGTCGGACTCTATACGATAAAAGATAGACACACAATTTGAGAGTATGCGCTTGTTCTCAACCATGTGTATACTCAGATAATCGACTTTCCATAGCAGCTATAATAGCCAACAACATCGCACATAGACATCAAGCTGTTGGTAGGTGGTTGAACGTTCCGCTTGGAAGCCTGTGGACTGCGTAGTATACTAATAGGAGCTAAAAGTAATCTAACAAGAACAGCAACAAGAGAAAATAAGAGCTCCCGCAAGCAGAAAGCAATGCGAACTAAAATGAGTGATGATATTACTTCGTGTGCTCAAGATTCTACCGTTTAGATTATTAACTCGCTTTGTAAGTTAAATACACTAAAGATGACTGTCGATGATTTAACCCACAAGAAGTAATTATGTGTAACAGAACTGTTAACACTGCTTTTATATAGAATAATAACGGCCCAGACGGAACGCGACCATCACTATAATACTAATATCAATAATAATTATAATAAGTACTTCAAGCGTTCCATCCTGATTCACGCATAAACAATAAGAGCTGAGAATATTCGGATAATACAGAAATTTAGTGACCAGTCTCAATGCGAACAAATGATGTGTACTCAAATGGCACCCGTGATACTCCTTCATCACACAATTAAGACTATGTATGTAAGTACCATATCTGTGTAAAACTTTCTCTCGGTCGTCAACGATCTCTGACGAGCTTCGACGCACGGATGAGCTCAATCGGTAACGCGGTGATAGAGTTGTCTTAAGGTGGGGGGTTGGGGGTGTTTTCACAATCTTCTTTTCAACGTTTCTTTCTACTTCCCTATTCTGCTTTGCTTCTTTTTATTGAGCCACGCGTCGTTGTCAATCATCAAGTTGTTGTTGTTGTCCTTGGCGGTCACGGTATTCGCGTATCCCTCGCACACACCTCTCGTCTATTCCCCTTGGTCCTTGAACATGTACTATACACTATAATATGTTCGCCTGATGGTATCAATTTACCTAATCAGCTCTGCGTCATGGATAGACACCATGTAGACAGCATTGGTGAACGAGCTTTTCGCCTGACAGACATTGTACAACAATAGCAGTGCACAGCAGCAACAACAACAACAACATTAGAGGGGTAACTTATTATTGATGATGTTGTTGCTGCTCTTTTGCTGACCCCTTCCCTCCTGCAGCTGCCTCTGCCGCCGTCACCATACGGTTTTCACGGAGCCGAGACACCAAATTGGAGGAGAAGATGACGAAGAAAATAAGAGAGAAGGGAAAGGTTCACTTACTTCTACAACAACAACAACATCAGCAGCAGCCGCAACAAGCAGCGTGGCAGCCACGCGATGACGACCACGAAGTCCGACGGATGCAGTAGATCTTGCTTGCCCGTCCCACCAATGATGATCGAAAATGACCACGACAACGCCATTCTCAGCAACAACAACAACAACAGCAGCAGCCGCAGCAGCAGCAGCAACAACATTCGAAGCTCTTCGTCCGGTGTCCGGTCGAAAATAGACGAAGCGGCAGCGTCTCCACATGACGGCGCGACGTCATGTGACGACTTCCGCAAAAGAAGGTGCGCCAAGCAACCAACGAACGAGCCGATCGACCGGTGGTTGCAAACGCCGATGCAAGATTGGCGAAGATTGGTATTAGGGAAGGAAAACAACAACAAAAATAAATGCGATAAATGCGATACAATAAATACTATACTATAAAATGATAATAACGAGCAAAGGAGGAAGGAGACAAGAAAAAGAAAAGGAGTGATGTGGTTCTATACGACGAGATTTCCTTTTGTCTAATTGTGATGCGCGCGTAAGGGTTATTGGATTGATTGATTGATTGACATATGTGTTAACTACACATGAACAGTTTAGTATGCTTAGATCTGGCTGCAGGAATAAAAAGGTAATGAGGTTATGTTCGTAATAATGAGACTATACTGTAATATGCTGAATCAGGCAAACAACACAGACCTTGTTATAACTAATTATAACCTGTCATTTTACCGATACTAAGTGTCTCAGGTATTTTATGCTATGTATATAAAGAAATCTAATCGCACGAGCTGCTTGGGTAGATATCACACTAAGCTTGAGTAGCTTAAGTGATATGAAAAACATTGAAACTGTGAGAGCCAAGGCAAGGTCAATTTACTTTCTTATTGTGTTTTCAACATATGAACAACAATGTCCCTCTCTAGATGTACATATATCTATATGTGAGAAACCGCCACTGAAGTTTCGGTTTAATTTTTATAAGAGTACATTTTTGCACATTAAATATTTTGAATCTCAGATTTCTTTTTCCAGCTTACAATGCGTACATAGTTATATTTACATTTTCTGCACCGAAACGCACAACGATACTATTAGAGGACGTCGTTAACAAAAATATCGATTCTAGAGATGAGAATTACAGAAATACAAGTACATGAAATGTTTGAATGTTATTATTATTTGATAATCAAAGTAGCCTTTGTTGATTGTATCCCTTATATCATCTGTCGCTTCGCCTAGCTTTTGAAGCCTTCTGAATTGCCATTGTATTATACAAGTTTGCAACTTTCGAAGTAATTCAATAAATTCAAAAAGACCCTATTCGCTTAATAAACATGAAAACCTATCAATTCAAAATAGCAAAGATTGTAATAGGGAACTTTTTTATTTGCAAAGGCGGCAGAGAATACATATTGAATAGTGTAGAAAGAAGACAAAAAATACACCTTGCTTGCAAGAGTGACCCAACAACGCACACAATGGGAAGCTAGATCTGCTTATAGCTGTTGTGGTCATCAGAATAGCTAGGCATTATCATTTTCATCGTTGTGATGTAACACAGGCATCGGCAGAATGAGCGGAGGCAGATGACCCAAAAGAAGAAGAAGAAAATCAGCAACATACAACAACTACTTTAGCGAAATATACATCATAATTTTGGGAAAGAGTTCCCTCCGCAGTCGGGCAATTTAAGTACTGCCACATGAAACCACCAAGATATCTCACCCTATTCCATATGGTGTTGGCAGTTGAAAAATGAAAAACGCATGACGTCAAAGGAGGTGACCAGTGGTGACAATTGACGACTGTACATGGATAATAAAAGTGTCAACTATAATACAATATTACTAAATCTTCTAACCTCTATTTACATATTTAATAATTAAAAGATAAAAAAACCCGAGGGACCGGGTGGCTCTCGACACTTGCTCGATCTGTGAGTCGTAGTTGGCAGGCCGGTTCGCGGCAAACTGGAATACGTTATAAGAGCAGCTAATAATCCTCTTGACGTGTGAAAGTACAACTCATGTCAAATGTATAATTTGATCGTGCACTATGGCTGTAGTAAAGCATATAGAGAGGTTTGTTAGTAACACATGCGCATCGTGTGAATACTCATGTTCGATCTAATAATGTCTCAATGATAGATTAGCTCCTGCTCAAGATGGTTTTGTTTTGTGTACTTGTGTGTTAGTGCACACATAATACCGAAATATTCTTGCCTTCCGTTGTTCGGTTGAATATTGCGTAACACGGAATATGCTTTGTTTGGTCATCGCCGTCACCCGTCAGCCAGCGAAGTTTCATTCCGTAGTCTCCATTTATATATTCACACAGTCGGAGGCTTCGTCATCTTCACTTGATGAACAGACCGACCAGTCTTCATCTGATCGCAACCACAGATTCAACAAGCTGGCGCTTCGAATCAGTACCATATTGCTGCATACACAATCGAATGGAAAGAAAGAGGACAGAAGCGTCTCGCAATTCTACGTCTAGTGCGACGAGCTCAATAGCGCTTTATAATATAATAGAACAGCTCATTGTAAGTGAGCAGACACAGAATATCCCTCAACAGGGAGAGATCACCTAATCAGGTGGTGTTGACATTTATCGGATGATATCATCGGTAGGACTGCCACCACTGTTACGCCGGAACGTTGATCGGATGGTTCACGAATAGGCATAAATGGTGAATACCTCCTAAAGTACGACATCGTAGTGCTACCGTAGAAACATATTGAAGACTTGTGGTAATCTAAATTGCGATAGGTGCCGAGTGCAGCCATCAGCCGGTGCATAATGGTGTCAACTAAATACACATACGCGCTCATATGATGTTATTTTCTTATAAATTGTTACTAAGTTGCTACAAGATTTTTGGAACTTTCGGGTCAGGACAGTGTCACTAAGCTATTTCGGTCTGCGTATCTGAAGCAGATAACTCGCGAGTAGTACCATACAATAATGTAGAATATTATAGATGCTGGGTAGGCCCACTACTAGAGACACGTTCGACAACTGAGGATGGCCATAGTCAACTAATCCACGTTTGGGGAGCAGTGAGTGCCTGATCGGCATTGGTGACATAAAGCTTTATTTACACGCCACATTGTCCTAATATTGACACGAACGTGAGCTGGACTTAATGTTGGGTCTACTAGACGAGTGAGTGACTTGGTAGAGGAATGGCAGGTCGTGACAGCCCGTGGGGTCAGCCTTTACTACACGCGTCAATGTTCGCTCTTAAGTTGCAGTCTTATTTGCTGGTGGGCGTAATCTTTGTCTGTGGTTAGACTGTAGCTACAAGAAGAACAAGCCGTCTCTATAACATGTTCTTTGGCGTAGGTTGAATATTGTTTTGCTGGATGATCAGGTCCTTCATTCAGATGGCCATGAGGCATTACAAGTCTTCAAATATCGATTTAGACGGACAGGATATAGTAACGAAGCATTGCAACCTTTTTCAGCACAGTCATAATAGATAGTTGTCGCATTTTCTGTCATCTCAATCAGACTATATTTGTGCAACACCAGTGGCGGAAGTACAACATTGGCAATGGACAACACTGAGACCTCTCCAGTCACCGATTACGTCGTGTTTTTAGCTTTCTCAAACGACACTTCCACCACAAATGACCGTTTCCGCATAGCACTCAGACATCCATCAATCATTTTGACTAATATTGTGAGGGTGTTTCAGGTGCCGTTACAACAATAAAATTAAGACATTCATTGTATATATATAATTTTTTTGCCATCCACTATGAGTAGGGTGAGCAAAAATATCTCTGTTGTGCAACAACGAAAAAATACCAATTTGTGTACGCTTTGTTTTTTCCAATGGGCGGTCCTTATTCTTTTCATTCTCTATAGCATTTCTTACAGCTCTAACTATGATAACTTAAGATGGCTGGAACAGGCTAATTTGACTCATCTAGTTTGATAATTTGTTAGTGAGCGAGAAGTTGTGCCCCGCAAATCTCTTGGCAGCGGCTTTTGTCCATATGCAGCTCGTTTAGTCATTCGTACCAATGAACCTATAAGACATTATCTCAGCCAGGCGCAAGCTATTTATTTTTAGGTGACGGGAGGATTTGACAGCAACAGCGGCCAAAATGTGATGAGACGATACAGATATGGTTGTCGTCGTCATGGCCGCCACCGCCGCCGTCCTAACGAAAATTCGAAGGGGTCTATCTATTATAAATGGCGGACTGGGTGAGGAAAGGACGTTCAGACGACAAGAGAAGAAGATTAGGAAGAAAAAACAACGATAAAATGGAACAGCGAAGAGTTCGAAATCACAGCGCTTCATTTTCGCACTACGTAGTCGCCTACAGTTCGTGTCGCGTGGTATGATGTCGCGTTATGTCGTCTTCACATCTATCTCCTCGTGGCAGCAGAGCACACTCTGACGAAACCAGAACGAGAACACGCACTGGCAATATGTCAGCCAACTCAACCAACCAACCAACCGACCGACCAACCAACTAGCCACTGGACTTTTTCTATTCTACTTCATCTTTTTCGCCACACTCACTGTGTGATCCACTCACCACACTTCTGTAGCCGTTATCACTGGTACTGCTGATGCTGTCGCGCCGATACCCTTCAGAATTTGTACATAGCTGAATCTGGAACAGCAGCAGCTGCAGCAGCAGAAGTTGCACTACTCGCAACAGCCACAAACACCAAGAGTCGCCCACAGTCACACACACACACACACACTTCAACACACAGAAACACGTCCACCCAACAGACAGATGGACAGACTGATAGAACTAGAGAGAGGTGGACTGGCCCCAGATAGAATAGAGAATATCACGACAAAGTTTCGAAATGAAACAGCATTGGCAAAGGCTGGAGGATTATCGTCTTATTTTACGATAGCTGTATGAACAACATGCGATCATCATTGCATGTAGCTAGTATGATCATAATATAAAATATGATTTCAAGTTAACCACGGCTATGTAGTTCCACAAGTTATAAGCTGCCATTTCTAACAGTATCTTTTGACTAACGCCTCCGAAGGTTAAATCTTATCTATATCTATAATATTGAAGATAGCGGCTCAAAGGGTAAATCAACAGGCCGATGTCTAGGGTAAAGGTAACGGATAAAATTGTTTAGTTAAAGACACATATACGCAACGAAATGGCACCATGTTTGCCTAATGAGATTCAGCAATAACCGAGGACAAATTTCCCAACGAACGACGAAATTTGCTAACACAAGTGTGACAAATTTCGTCCGAATCTGGGACAATAAGTGTCACATTTGGAAAACTAGCCCATGCGACTGGATGCGAATTAGAGAAAGGAGCGATCAGCCGTATTTATGACGTTGGTTACCGCCAGATCAGCAATACCTCTGCTCTGGCCCAAATGTTTTAACAGAGCCAACATAATTAATAATTGTTCCACAATCCCACTTATTTTCCATCGCTTTTTAATAATGGCTACACAAGCGATAAACATTCTCCTTAAAATTTGATATTATCATTTAATATGTACTCCATTAAACTTAAACGAGGAGAAAGGAGGACCGTGTTTTGCGGTGACTATTATACATAGAATAATTGTTCATTTTGCAAACGCTGACTTTAACTTCTCGTTCTGTTTAGCGGTTCTCATCTTCAACGAACTGTTTTGGATGGGTGCATATTCAATCAGTAATTTCGTTTCCCAAAGCTTTTTTTCAGGTATCATACGAATCGACAAGCTGCTATAGCTATCGTCGTCGTTACGAAATAACACCTGCCAGCCTCGCAAGTGCTTACATGTCGCAGCAATGGCGACAGCTAGGGCAGCAACGAATATATGCTTCGCCGTGAATTGCCATTCTGAAGTCGCGGGGCGAGGCTTGAATCGCGAAATCGAAGGTGAAAACAACAGACGAGAAGCGAAACACCGAAGTGACTGCCCAGGCCACGATCATTGCCCCCTTAAAGCCTCGCCCAACACAAAAAAAAACTGTAGATGACACTCCCAAATACAACGCCACCCAAAACGCCCCAAGCAACGTTAACGTTTAATATTTTCAATCATTATTATGTTCGATCTAATCATAATGATCAACGTTCGTTTCTTAATCTAATTCGCTATTGTGGGAGAATAGCAATAAAAATATCAACATAACGTTAAGCTGAAGAAGAAGAAGAAGCACTGACAATGATGCCTCTCCCCCTGAATTCGTAACATTCACTAATAACTATTTATCATTATACTTGGATGCTTCTTGCGAACTGGATCAGTGTCATAATTGCAGCACAGGGGGTGGCTCCATATATATATATATATATATATATATATAACAATAACAGTATATTGCTGTTGTTGACCGCTGATTGCTTCCGTTGATACTTTTGATTGGATGGATATTGATGCAATCGGAGGATCGATGATGTCACACACGCATGGGCGGTTGCCGTGAAGTGAGACGGCATCTTAAGGCAGAAAGGGACTCGTAACTCTAGACACTACTCGGGTCAATCCTAATACAGGACAGGAAGACGATGGGAGCAGTTGACAGTTGGGGCAGCAAGTAGGCTTTAGGGTAATAATTAGAGAACATTCATTTGTATGGCTAACGCTTGCAGGACTCGCCGGTCTCAACTGTCTCTGGTATATATAAATGTGCATCAGTTAATTTTCTACATTCAGGAATATTCAGAAATGCATTCGATTATTACGAGTTACTCCTCAACTCAATTTCATTTTCAATTAAATGCCACGTTATGCGCTTCCTAAAATAACACAGTAGTTTTGCCATCATAGCTTACATCAAATCCAAAGCGGAGATGTGTAAAACGAATAGTTTCGAAGTATCGTGATCGAGCTCGGACAAGCGGGAAACAATCACTAATGGTTAATGAGTGTAGAACTATTAATGAACATAGAGTGCACTCACTTAAGAAATATCTGAACTTTCGATAATAATTCAACAATATCGTATCTATGGATATACGCCAACATCAGGAACCCCCATTAAAGGGTCTCTTGGCAGCGGATGACTGCTTGTTCGTGACGTCGTTGCTCAACCACGTGAACAGGCACTGGCAAACCAAGCCTGACCAAACCGAAATGAAAGTAACAGTTGTGACGCAGGTACTATATAAATGCATTGCTATCTATCAGTGTCATGCCCTTTTATTATCATAGCTATTAGTTTCGTGTCCATATTGTCGGAACGGCGCGAAAGTACAGCAAATTAGAAAGAAGAACAATGAATATCGAGAGGTTCCTCTTTAGCAAAATTCGTTGAAGTGAGCGTCGCTTGCGACAATCCGACATTTGAGATTGGCTGATTATCGAAAGGTCTTGGTTCGCAGCAAACTAGACTTAAGATTCTTCGTCGTATTTAAATAGAATCGCACCTAAAATGTTGCTGCGAATTTAATTTGCTGCTTCTGGCTTTTTTTAGTTTACAGGTACAAACATAATGTGTATCACCTAAGCAAGCATGTAATTAGTAAAGTAATGGTTTGATGTACTAGTAGTTTAAAATTGGTATTCGTAGTAGAAATAATTAATTCATATATTATTAAACTAGTTATCGAGATTCCTCAAGCTGCTCAAGATGGGTCGTAGAACACTGGAGCTGTGAGTAGATTGGTCAAGACTCTCTCTTATTCGTGGCTGGCTGATCTGTGTCGTCGGTGCCTCGAAGGTGCTTCCGTTTCTTCGAAATTATCAAAAGCAACTACTACTATAACAGCTGATACGTGGCAGGGTTACGATTGGTGGGGTTGGCGACTCGGCCGCTGAATCACCGATCATCATGATGATGACGATGATGATGATGATTGAAGAAGAAGAAGAAAAAGACGGTGACCGTCGATCGACCGATACAACTTGTTGCTGTTGTTGTTGCGCGCTCGCGCGTCACCCAGCTCATGCTAACGTCTAAAGGCGGATGCGACTGCGGCCGCGAGGCCATCGTCCAGGGCGAACAACCATCGCACCAGCGGCGGCCGCGGCAACGACAGCGGTAGTTCAACGGTGCAGAGGCGATACACGGCGACGCAACGATGCACATTCGTTGCACATTCGTAGCAGTTACCGCCGCTACGCTTGATGCTTGCCACCACCAACACTACTACCACCATCGCTACCAATACGACGCTGCTGCTGCTGCTGGTCCTGTTGCCGTTGCTGTTACAACGGCGGCTGATGCTGTTGCAGCTTCCGGCTCGCGGATGATTTTCGCCTGCCGTGAACACCGCCGTCCGTTCGTCCGTCCGTCCGAACGCCCCGATAGTCAGTCAGTCACTGCTCACTCAGTTGGCTGGGTGGTTGGTCGGTTGGTTGGTCCTTCGAAATGATCGTGATAATGGTAATAATAATAATGATGGCGATGTCTGACCGTCTGCGGGACAATACGGGCAAAATCGAGATATTACCACCAACACAGACCAACCAACATAATACATATCCTATCCTTTGACCTGTCAAAATGCAGCAGCAGCATACACAAATTTAACTCCATCCATAATGGGATCACACCGACTTCTGTATTATCAGCATGGATACAAGGCCTTCCATGTTACATCGAACTCTCTATTCTATTTCTTTGCAGCGATTTTTGGATAATGATCCAGTGATCTAGACAAGGCTTTTACCTGTACCTAACTAGGAACTCCGATACACGATTTCATAAAACAGCAAAAAGAGAAAAAAAACAATATGACGATAACTAAGCAATCTTCGATAATATATATATATATATATATATATATTATCGAAGCCTTTTGCATTAATCCGGTGCAGTAATTCCATACAGATTAAGAACCCAGATATACATTTATCTTATAAAGAGGTGGGCAGACAATACCGTTTTGCATTGCGTATAAATGCAACATACTATAAGTGTCTAGGTCGCGATAAACTGCTTATTTGTCTCATGATAGGAATTTAATTATCCGAGCCACTTTAAACGTCGACTCAAGAGCGTATTGCCAGTGCAAAAAACAAAACCCAAGACAAGTTTTCATGAAGACTTCGGAAGGAAACTGCATTTTTAGCCACACTTCATAATGTTTAATTTATTAAATAGAATATCACCATTCATGGTGACGGGAACATTTAGGTCCGAGATACTATAGAAGACCGGTTTGAAGCTTTTCATGAATGAAATAGTTGCATCGAGTGAAACTTTGTGCTATGATGTAAGTAATTTCGCGTTTCAAAGTTAGTAGAGCCTTCGTCCACATTCTGGTTAACAACATGGGAAACGCGACTCTATATTCTAGATACTCAAAACAGGACTTCTATAACACATTGCTTATTCAATTATTGGTGAGGTTTTTCTTTCAAAAACACGATAACTGTCATTTTGAAAGCTGTGCCAGGTCTGTATCAGTTGGAGAAACCTGAACATTTCCTGTAAGGTCAAATGTATCGTAGACATGCAAGCCAGTACGTGTACTGAACAAGGAATAGACTCTGAGTTACATGCCAGTGGATATAATACCTGTGATGAATAAGGCTGATGGAAACCCCCCTAGAGATATGATGGCAATCAGAAAAGAGGCACCGGTATTAGAAATGTCATATAACACTTCCCAAATCGGATGAACACGTTTGCTGCTATCAGTAAGACATCATATCCCTCTCAATGTATTTTCTTTCTCTTTTCTAAGAAAATAGGTCACGTTGTCTTTGCGAAATGATTAATCATATGGATTGTTGACCTGACCGTAGTCGCCTGACCGTAATAACAAGAATATCAATTTGCAAATCTAAAGAGTAATAATATAAATGCAACAATAAATTTAGTTCTTATGGCTGGTGTAAGGCCAGTGGTTACTGGGCTGTGAATCTGAACAAAATATTAAAAAAACCTTCGCGTTGGGTCTACTCTAACTCCAGAGAAAATGATAGAAATTATGAAGAAGAATTAGGAAACTCGCCAGGTGATACTTCTCAGTACGCATGTCAGTGATGACAGCCGTGTCGAGTTCTTTAAAGTTATCCGAAGAGACCGACACACAAGGTGAAAAGTCTTCTAAATGTGCCTTTAATTAGTAAGCTTTCGGTTCAAAACACACGAACTTGTGACGGCCTGGCCAGCCCACAATGGGGCGATTTAAAGTAAGTGTGCGAATGGTAAAACATCTTGTACGTGTTTCGGCCTCAGAAACGTGTTAAAATAATCAATAAATGTATACAAGCGTAACTGCTCAGCTCTGTTCTAATCCGTTAACAAACAGTATAACAGTAATAGCAATATAGCAATAATGGAAAACAGAAGAATATTTGTAGGTTGTCTTGGTTTTCGCTGCTGCGTTGAACTTAACTTGCGACTAACCTGCGATAAATGGTGCCGAAGAGCCGGATGGTAAAATTTGCGATTGAAATCAAATGCGACGCTAGTATACCAATAGTTGGCAAAATGTTAACTCACTGCCCGAAGCGAATCAAAGAGAAGGAATTGCTTCGGTTGGATGTAAGAAACCATCGCGACGCCTTCCAACGCCAGAGGGGAGCTTTTATCCCTTTGTATTTAGCTGCTGTGTCGTTCCGTTTGAATAACGGACCCTCATCCTGCCATGACTAATCTGAACTTAATAGACACATACAGTACTCGGATCTAACAAAGAAGTAATACCAATATACTGCAAATACATACGTATCAATACTCCCTATAAAGGTCACTACACCCACCAAGTCTTTGAAGAAATATCTCACATATTCGTTGGCTCGGCCTCCTAAATAACTGCCTAACAGTACACTGATTTAAATTTATAAGCTCTGACTTTGATATGTATTATGTTACAATCTGTCTTGGCACCATCTTGTACTTTATCAACTTCATTGAATTCCATTTTCTGAGCGGCATTATGAATTCATGAATATAAAATCAGCATTGATGTTTCATTGCACGATTCTATCTGAGTGCATATCTGCTGCCAAAACAAGCTCACGAAAGCCAAGCCAAGCTTTCGTATCAGTCGAGTTAGCCGAACAGTAAACAACCATAGAAATGATGATCGACGGCAGCGAAATCTGAACGAAAGACCGAAATTACTTCGACTGCTTCGGGGGGCCTCTAAGACTAAACAACAGTCTAATCTTAGCCTGTTGATCCTACTGGTATTGTTGTAAAAAGTAGTAATGCTTGCTCAATTTCTACGCGTCCTCCTCAAGGGCATCTGACCCATTGCTGGTAAGCTCTACAACAAAGCTCTTGATAGCGTACGCTCAATAAACCGATGTAAATACATAGATCACACGTCGATCAGTTCGAGGTATCAAGAAACAACGTCAATGAGCTCCTCTACAGTCAGAGGAACGTACTGTTGGTGTAACATTTAGTTTGTGATCTGTCACGTTTGTGCGCAGCTAAACTTTTCAGTTTTAGGGTTCACAGTATTAGCCACAGCTCAAAAACTACTGACGAAGGAAGCTGAAAGAAAAAACTCCTACCAGTGAAACAAGCAACATTGGTCAGACCTTTAAACGCAGCATGATATCAACAAAGCTTTACCAAGCTGAACATTGAACACATGTAAATAATACATAGAAAATTTTGTGCAAGGAGTCATTGTTATGGTACAAACGGGTGCCTGAATCATAGGTCCCTGTCCTGGTGTGATACCTTGACCGTACACGAACGCTTCCTAAGTGGTAAACAATGAAGTTTGGTATTGCAAACTTAAGTGTTCGATTAGACGATGACATCATTTCTAGACTAACGTTACTAAGTGATACAGTTCAATTTGGATATGCGATATATTTGTTTTTCGATTAATATATGAAAGCTTTTAGCCGCCTGCTCAGTTTAATAGTATGGTGAGTAATAGTATGCCGAGGCGGTACCATAAGGAATAGCTTATTCCTTATGGTACCGCCTCGGCGATAACAGAAAAAACCACAATGGATAAAAGTGTCGACTATTGGCTACTTCACTTTAATAAACTGATGGATTCTTCAGTTGTGGAAGTTTTGTAAAATTTCACAAGTCGTTTGTATTGAAACTCCTATTGTTGTTCTATTTTTAACTCTTCGCTCGTCTACCTTGAAATCGTTTTGCGCAAGTCGTATCATTCTTATTAGTCTCATACCAGAATATATTATCGCTAAAGACATAGCATCATAGATTGTGTTTTCATATTTATTTGTACATGCGACAGATGATATGTATCAATAAAACCGTATGGTCTTTGAAATGATCTTATGAACACTTTCCCACGGGTGACTTCTTTTCTCATTTAAATCTCATAAGTGACGTACTCCCAGGCGCTACACATTGTTGTACGTGCTTGGACTCCAGGACCCGTTCGAGACCTGTGTACTTGTTTATCTCGATCTGTTTGAGAGAAAGGGAGCGTCCATCAGCGTGACATAACAAAAAGTCAAAATGACCCAGTCAACGAAAGAACGATCCAACGATGCATCGAAGCTTCATCGAAACAATGCAGACTCAATGGCGGGCCTCCATCATCGCCTTCATTCCGTGATATAACGTACACCATCAGCAGCAGCAGCAGCAACAACAAACAACAACAAGAGCAGCGGATGTTGCGGAAGGCCTCTCGGTAACATTGGGTCGATCCATCGATATGTCAAACAAACGGAGTTATCATTGCTGCGTAAAATCAACACCAGCCTAGAGTAAAAACCTCCAGCCGGCGCAACGCATAAAAACCGTGTGTCCATAGGACTCCCGCGAGAGTGTCAACCATATGGTGAACAAGAACACTCACGACAACAACAGCGGTGTCAGTTTGGTTTCAACCCATGATACGGTGATGCGGTTGTTCTTATTGTGGTTGCACTGTTGTTGTTATGTTATGTTACATGACATATGATAGATAACGACTCCTTTACCGACCGATCGATGGAAAAACACACAGGAGCTGATACCCTCATTGTTTGATAACATAACGCAAAAAGGCTCAACCATATTAGCAAAGTATTGCGGATTTCGATTAAAAAAAAAGCGTGTGTGTCGGTGGGGTGAACGTTACGCAGATGGCTATTTCCAACCAAATAGAAGAACACGAAAACTGCGGAAAGGTAATATGATTAGAGCATTAGTCTGGTGGGCCAACCTCATTTTTACCGCAGTTTACCGCATTCATTTTTACACCTCCACCTACGTTGGTGGTAATAATCTTATTTTCATAGTTGGCCCTCAGCTGTCATTCCATGACAGGGCTCGGTACCATTATGTACCTCACAGGCCTTGCCTGGCAGAAGACCCACAGCCCACCGACAAGAGGCTAAAGCCCCCGATAGGAGGACTTCAACCTTACGGAAGACTGTAGTCTATTTAGACTAACTCTACCAGAAAAGATTTGGGCCCGTGGCCTCCGGCATCTGAGGCAGAGCATTAGCCTTACAGAAGACGGTAGTTAACTGCAAGACGCATGCAGAGGACGACCCAATACACACCCTGGCCGGCTGGAACACCTTGGATGACACCAGGACCACGTAGTGTGACCAAATGAAAATAAGAGTGCAAAATGTAGGGCTCCAAGACTTTATGATGAACCTCTGCGAAGTAAACAAGCAATGGGACAGAGCTCGCAGAGGTAATTCCAAGAAAAAAGCGTGGGCTACAACGGCCAGTCAGATGCTGGAGGGCCCCTCCTGATAATCAAAAAGTAAATAACAGGCTATATCAAAAACAACATGGTGTCATCTGTTTCCCCTAAAGGTTAGGGTAGTGAAGGGAGTCTCTTACAAGTCACAGGCAGGAGCGAAAAGACGTCTGCTCTCTCGCAGTCAGGCACACGTGTGTGCGTGGGCCCAACCCCGCGCGGGACAGAGCGCATCTGTACAGGTCTTGAACCTGAGGGGATATACCACAGTGGACAACTGATGAATGACAAAGCATCACCATCAGCCTCCCCTTGCAAGCTTTTTTTTATTTGACTCTCAGCTGATTCCTACGTGACAGTCCTCAACCTATTTGATTTATTTTTACCTTTAGGTATGACAATGAGGACCTGTCGGGGACAGCTTTGCTTTTTTTAACCGGCCGTACCCTGCAAGAATGCGCGGATAAATTCGGATGAAGCCCAGTGTTTGTCTATGATCGACTGTCGTCTCCAACTTCTTACCCAAAAATAGACCGCTGTTTATAAAGGCCAAGTGGCCTACCAGAGGATTTGAACCTTTGACCTCCCCTATCCGCGGGAGAGACTAAGCCTTACAGAAGACTGTAGCCTATAAAGACTAAGTCACTCACGATAGGATTTGAAACCGAAATAGGTCGCTCTAGTACGTTTTTTTTTAGAGGAGGAAATTTTTTTCAAACGCACGGTTACCAGGTACGCTCTAGTACCTGTAAAAAATATCACGCTCACTTATATACAAGATAATCTAAGCTAGTTAACTTCCTATTTTCACTCTTAACAAACTTTGGTGATTCTATGAAGAAATCATTTTTAGGAAGGAATGCAATGACTCTAGTTGCTGTCTTCAATTAATCAACAATTTGTCATAATTTAAAGATACAAAGATCATCTTTAATAGGCCCCAAAAACTATGTTAACCCAACCGGCCGGTAGAACACTATTAACGTACAGTCGCTTCGGAGCGAAAATATTTTTTTCACGTCCATATCTTCGCGATATTAGAACATAAATCACACAACACGTAGCGTGACGAAGAAAGGGCAATTACGGGGACCTTATGGCCGGGGACCTCACACTTCAGCATCACATATCTATTTCCCATAGTTACGTGATAGGAAGACTAACTAATAATATCGTATCATATGTTATCTTACTTATTTCACAGGTGGGAGTTACAGCGTATTATTTGCTATTTATTATAGTTATAACTTTCATTAAAAGGGTGCTTCAAAGCAAACGTTCTTATAAAAAAGCGTTTGCGCTACTTAGAGCAAGGGCCAATATGATTGAAGCAGCCCATCAAGGAGGAGTAGTCATAGGAGATTATGGCACCCGGCTATAGAACACTAGCCGGAGCAGTACACACCTTCCCCAGTGATCGAAGTAATGCCAAGCGTGCCAACTGTGGGGAAGAGATACGCTCTAAGCACAGGATGGTTTTACCAGGCAGAGGCGTTTTGTCATCCACTTCAACCCTGCACTGGATCGGCCCACTTCCATGGAAATTGGAACGTCTCTGGTGGTGTCCGTGCGTTTGAAGAAAAGACTTTCTCGAGCAAAAAACATTTCCAAAAGAGTACTTTGATGCACCATGCCACAATCATCATAAAGGAAAGCGGCAATGACAAATTTGCTTCATTCTGTTTGATTACTAATACTTTTACCTTAATACATTTTCTTTGAGTAAATAACGAACATAGATTAATAATTGTCGCTTCAATGCTTCCCTTTATCGATCTATTGACAAAACCCAGTCGAGGAAAAAGAGTGAAGGCATTACACGAAACAATAACACCATCCATTTTTCTGGGTTGAGGTGGCACGTGACAAAGCATTGATTATTACAGTGGTATTTACTGGTGCTGTAATATGATTAACTGAGTTTGATCTACACAAAATCGCACAACTCAGTGGCGCTTTCCAAAGCTGCACTACGATTTGCTATAAATTTAATGTAAAGAAGTCTTCTCGTCGAGTTGTTTCGTTTTAGCTTTGTTTTGCAGTTGTAGTTTCGGAATTGGTTACACGCGGCAAGCAATTTATGTAGGCGGGTTCGCGTAGTTGCGGGACCACACACCGCGGGACTGACATTCATATTTAGCAGGATATTGTTCGTTCTTACAGCGAGCCAGTTCAACCGCACCGAAATGAAAGCGGCTGCAAGAAACACAACTGACTTGGTAGCGGTCATTCAGTCAGAAAGCAATAGCTGTTTTACTCCAATAGACGGACAGCCATCTGCTATTATTGGGCATTGGCGTTTGCATACGTCACCTCAGATCTAAAGACACATATGGGTGTGTGTGCATGCGAGCACGGTAAACATGTACTGCTTCGGTCGTTTAAAAATAAACCGGGACTTCATTTCACTTGGAGGCTACCAGATGTCGCCGTGGGGCCTCACCGTAAATGGTGCCAATAATTTGTGTCGCCTGTGGTCGTCTTCAAGTTGATTCACATCTTTATGTTGTGTGTTTAATGTAAGGATAGCACATTTTATGAATAGTATTAAACAATAGGAATTATATTTATCCAGACTACTGATGCCTATTTACGCGTTCAGTGAATATGTAACCGCAATTCATCGGAGTAGAATACACAGGTAATCCAAAGATCAATGTTTTGGGCTCAAGTGAGATTTTATCGAACTTTGTTTACAAAATAATCCAATAGAATTGCCAGGCTCACGATCATATAATCATCTTACATTATACTCGAAATAATACATAATAGTGATATTATTAGCGAAGTAAATCTTCACAGGAATAGTGCCACAATACCCTTCCGAATACCGGGATATTCAGAATACCATCTGATATACTAAGAAAACACATTGTGAATTTCGAAATTCGTTCATGTAATAGCGGCACACTTTGTTCGCCAACCAAAATCAGTTTTATACAAGTAACAGTAAATAATGCAACCAGTTGAATTTCTATTGCGACTATCGAAAAGACATATTTGCACCAAGTCTTTAAGAATAATTATGTCGGTTGTGGTATATCCAACATGATAATCTGCCACTCGATTACAACCAGTATTTAGCGATGAAGGTCCTCATGTCCACTAACTTGGAAATGCAACTTCAAGAAAAAAAAAGACAACTTAATCCAAATATCAATCGATCAAATGTCATGGTCGCAATCTCACTCAACGATTGTAAACAAATTGGCGGTCTCTGCAACGGCTTTTCCTCTCGCTCTGCAGAAGGCGCAATGTGCCGTCGTTTCCCTCTGGGATGACCATGACGACCTCGGCATGACACCCTGTCCCCAATTATTGAATATTTACTCTTTGTTTAACTATAATAAATAAAACTAGTTGACAGTGTTAAACATATACAAGCGCGGTTAATTAAAGCAGCCTACTTTACACTTCCTGAGTCATTTTTATGCCTGTGTTCGCGGTGTTGAGATTAGCGATGATGTATTATTCTTGCTGCAAGTCAAACTACCACTAGGACAAATATTATTATTATTATTATTATTATTATTATTATTATGGGTTGTCGATAGCATTGATTGTAAACTTTCATTGGATTATTTTCTGGGAAAGGAAAGAATCACGGACGTTACAATCACCGAAAGCACAGTTCATCATCAATGAAACAATTGGAACCTGTGCTATAAACGAACTTTCATCAAGAAGGTCATGGAGCTACCGTTTGCATCACACTGAATAAGTGATTGACTGTTTACGTAAGTTTAGCTATAAAGTTGCTAACGTTGCACAGCGTTGGCACGGTGCCGTGGCGAGAGAGCCTCGACCTCTCAAGCAAAAGTCCCAGGCTTGACTCCAGACTTAAGCTTAATTATTATTTCAAATGATTTGAGTTTTTGGCGCATTGCAAGGGTCATAGTGCTGGCAAGGTTTCAGCCCTTGCCAAAAGGTTTCATTTATATCGAGGTAATAGATTGCCCTAAATAGAGACGCGTTTAAGCAGCGGTTCGTGCACTTGCTACTGGGCAAAGAAGGAAGGCTCTAAAATTTGACCGATAAAGTGACAACTTTTATATCAATAAAGTGATACATAATAATCGGCTGTATTCCAATCACTTATAGATATTAGAATGTACGCACCGCAAAATGAATAGTATAGCGCTTAATAACAGTAATGAAAAGCATCTACTCAAAAATGGAGCCGGAAATAAAATTGTCGAGGTTGAAGAGGTCATCGCTCGAGAAAGTGAACGGTTTACATGTCCGAATTCATGAATCATTCAAGAACGCGTGATTTAGTCGTTTCATTATAAAAATTAAGACAATCACGAAGATAATGATATAGCTGATTATTAAGCTATAGTACTACGATACTAGGGATACGGTTCTCTGCTGTGAATTCTGCATCGAAGATTCTATTGGTGGTCATCTTCTGGAAAACGAAACAGTTCAGTTGGTAACTTTTTCTGTAGTCGTTCAAAATGGAATGTGCTATACCATGTTCGAGGTCTATTGTTCACCAACAGTAGTCAAACGTTGCTGAATACGAAAAAAAAGAAGAAACAAACATTTTATTTAACAAAGGTGAGTGTACCAGCTACACTATCGCTCGTTGATTGTAATGCAAGGAAGGTGACAGACGATCATTGTCAATTGTGAATATTGTTCCTCAATAGACATGAAAGCCAATTCAAGTAAATAGATCTCAGAACCAAACGACAACTCAGATGGGCCCAAGTGATTGACTCCAATTCGAATACGGAAACCCGATAGAAGATGATGCCATATTGGCCTTAAATGAATTTCTGAATCACAAAGCTTGCGACTTTACCATTGTAAAGGTTGTAACGGACAGGGTAAACCTGCGTACTTGAACTGTTACTACTAACCCCTTTCGCTTGAGGTTATTTATCTGGAAGATGCCGCCATAACCATCAAGGGGTCGTACGAGGTATCCTTTTAGCCTTTCGATATAAGTAGAGGTCTCCTCAGATAGTAAAAAAAATAAACTTGTGGTAATATTCCTGTGATCGGTGGTTCTGTCTAGATTATTCCTATGATTTCGTTTGTTAAACGCTTTAAAGAATATTGACAAAGTAGTTTAATACAAAAGACGTTCAGTATCCGAGCTGATGGGATACAACCGAAATTGGGTAAAATCCAATTGAAAATATCTACTATATACTTCGTATAGATATATAGATACTTCGGTAAGTTGCCCCAGTAGCAGATGGAGCGAGTATAATAACGCTTCTCCAGAAATAGAGACACCCACGTAGACAATAATGTCTGAAAAGGCAGAAAATGCGAACGAAAAATAAAAATATAGAACAAATTATTATTATTCATAACGGTTTCAGTTGATATAAGTAGCAAATGGAAGGAAAACAGAACCATTGAAAGACATATATTATAATTGAAGTAACATTTCGTATTCATAAGTCGTCCACAAATGATCTCTGAAGACCCCTCAAAATAACCGTTATGCTTAAGCAATTGACACACTGCATTGCCGTCTTATTTATTAAGCTTACTAAAACGTGTGTCTTTCACCGCATCCACGGTAAATCGGAACATTCTTCTGGCTTAGATTCTTCATCAACGAACTGCAGGCGCAGCAAAAGCTATATCGGTGTTTATAATTATCATACCTATATTGTTAGCTTTTGACTATGCTTTTTTTCTTTCTTTTAATGAAATGCACTATGTCACCTTACGTTATCGTTTGCTTTACAGCCATATCTGTACCAGTGTAGTTGCCACAACTAAAAACATGAATTAAAGAATGACTCACATCAATCGAACAGCTATTACAATTCGCTCTAAAATATTCATCTCAAACTCGAGCGATCAAGCCGACAAACATTCAATCAATCGGAAAATAGTTGATGCAGAGATAACACATTTTTTTAACACAACGTCCCAACAAAGCTACATATATAATAATAGCCAGCGGCCGAATGCGCCACTGCAGCAATCCCCGCTACGTTCCATCGGGCCGAGTTGATAAACTTATTCACTCAGTCACTCAATGTATTCTTGCTGGTGCCGCTTGAACTCCTTTCTTTGACTATTGTCATTGTTGGTGTGGTCATCAACAACAACATCAACAGCCAGATTACTCATCAGCAATCATCATGAGCGACAGCTGTTACTACCGCCGTAACAATTGTGGCAACACAAAATAACTCAGTAGGAAGGAGAATCACCAGAATTCGACCACGACAGCCACAGCAACAGCAGCCGCAAATAGCCTGGCGAAGATAAATACAAAATTGGTCGACGATAAATTTAAAAATAGCTCACATTGGAAATATAGGTGCACTACAAAATAAAGAAGAACTAGGGGATAGAACGATCGACAGATAGACAATCTCAGTGACCAGGTGACCTAGTCACAACAAAGATGAAATTTCTCCACATATATATATATATATATTCTTGGTATATAATGTACGCTCAATAAGACACTATCCCTACAGCCCATGACATTTTCTATTTTGTTCTAAAATTATATGACTTTATTCATTGTTAAGGGTCCAGTGTCGGTCTTTACCAAGTAATTAGTAGTAATTATGTACTGTTTCCCTAAAATTGGGAGGCAGTAGATATGAACGGTTAGTTTAGTGCGGAATAAATCGTTCAGCAAAATTAACCAATTGTAAAACATTTGTGACTATCTTGAATTGGCTGCGATGAATGTTAAAAAAAGCGACGACTTGTAGATATCTATATATATGAATTGGTAGGTCGAATTCACTATTTGCAAATGCCACATCGGTATCGAAATTTGTTTAGCGCAGGTGCCTGGCTGGCGGCAGCATTTATTTTAATATAATATCAATTTCACCGAACCACTCTCCTCATGAGCATGGGAAAGTCGGTAAGATGGGATAGCCAGTCTCGGTCTGCGAAGGCAAGAACCGGAGTGCAACACGACCGACAAGGATCCATTGCTTAATCCGATTGAACAACAACTCACTATATATCGCTACTACACGAAGTTACCAGTTATTATATAAACAATGTGCTGCCTTCAGGTATTGCGATACGAGACGGATAAGGTTATTTATAAGACTTGCCCCAATATCAAGTGAAATCGAATAGGGAGGTATTGTTATATATCATCAAATGGTCGCATTGAGCACCCAACATAGACTATATATATCTATATATTGTAAGAAAGCACGCAGCAGGAATAAATACTATCATAATAATTCCGAGGTATCAGTTCGGTCAATAATATTATTCTTCCAGGGAATTTTGCCAGAAAGATTATCAATTGTAATAATCACTCGGTGAATTCCCCTGCAGACATGAGCTATCAATCCAATCAATATTCAATTAACCGTTGAGAATAGCCACTGTCGCCGGTGAAATGATTTAGACCGTTGTATTCTAAAAAGATCCCTCTAATTTGTGGTGTAATCGAGGAATAAAAGGAGATATTTCCAGGAGTATAGCAACTTGGGATAACAATATGGTTGCCCAATATAGCTTCAGATGGAGTGATTTATATTATAATATATATGTACCCTCTTGCCTTGGAAATGCTAGGCAGCCACGCCCCCACTACTGGTTTCCTTGAAGGAGTCTACCACAGACTGATCAGCTCCATCGAGAAAATCGCGAACGATCCTTCTTTCTGCACCACGACAGCTTCGGCCTGGGACCCTATCCCCAACTGTTTCTATAATTATTGTATATATAAATTTTGTTTAACAATCGAAAATAAAGATCAGTAAATGCTCACTTATATTTGTCCACATATTACAATACGATGGGATAAAGCAGTAGAGGTATGGTGTACTCACCGTTTTGAACAAACAACCCAGCGGAACACCAAAGTGAGAGAATAGGTGCCAGATTTTCTTGCGATTCACAATGTGATCTTGGGTAGATTTTTCCAAACTTGTCAACGACTGTGATCAGTCTACCAATCATAATAAAGTTTTGTTGGGCAATGGCAAGCCACGCTTTAAAAAACCAAACGAATCTGGCGACTGAAATATATTCGAACAACGAGGGTACATACTAGCATCTGAATAAACATCCATCCCCAAATAACACATTATTCTATACATATATATATATATCTTGTTTCGCAACAGATCCAATGGACCCTATTCTATATTGCTTCCTAGGCTATATAGGTCAAACAATACAACTCAATTATCTAATGGCTATAAAAACCATTTGCTTCTAACTGACATTAGAAAAGGGCCTAGGCCATGGTGGTGACATAAAAGCGAACTACGCATTTTGTTTCTCCATTGTTCTAATAACGTTCGGGTAGAATATATTACATTACGTATTGCAAAAATATTTACTTGTCCCGCTGAACCCCCCCATTTTGGAATTTCGCTGGAGAAAAATCAAAGCATAGTAATGGCACTAAATGTCGTGAACGCAAGTGTCCTAAGAATCCTAAGGGCCTGATAATAGATTTTATATAAAAAACTTAGGTTCCGTTATAGCATAAAAATTGCATAGGATGCTGATATTATTCTGGACGTTCCTCGATACCGGTAACGCACCATAGATAAAAGTTCATCACATCGAGTGTATGCCTTTAGTAAAAATTATCTTCTCGCATTACTCCCAGTTAGATCAAACATCTTCAATATTCTTCTGAAATGATTTATGTTTACTTCCTTCATTCTGTCTCTTATAAATAAATTTGCTCGACCCTTGCCTCAATATTTTAAATGGACTCAACTCTGGGTTGAAATATCCTTTGCATTTTTGAAGGCCAAGGTCGCCTGCTCGCGATGAGTGCCGTACTTGGGTTATAGGTATTAATGATGGAATAACGTGTGACCCGTAAAGCTTATATAATAGTATACTCGTTTATATTCCTTACATGAAATACATAATAACCGAATATAGATTCAGCTCCGCAAAGTTTAACCTCGATAAGAAGCGCACTCTAAAATATTTGGTCATACTTATTAAGTTTATTTAGCGGCTGTTTTCTAAGGCTGTAATTTCACCTTGAGGTTTTTTCGTAAGTCCATTACGCCTCGCTTATGTATGTCAGCCGTTTTGACCAATTTTGACAGTCCATTGTACACATAGATGAGTTTATGATTATGATCATAATAATAAACGTGAGACGGGCGGCGAGGAGGTGAGTGGGAGAGAATAAATTAATTAATTTTTGTCAAACCGATCGTAATGATGGTAGACGACGGCGTCGCAAAATTGTAACGCGTCTTTTGTCTTTGTTAATCCATGCCTCTCGATGTGGCCGGACTGTGAAATTGCAAGAACTGCACAAATGGAACTAGTCAACCACTTATCATACAACTATAATAATATAACAACCGTACAACTGTAATAATATACACACAATGTATATATATATATATATATATATATATATATTACAGCTAACAGGGTGCTGGTGTTGATTGTTAAGAATAGGCATAGTCTCGGAGAAATTGCAGAGAAGTAAGAACGACGTCACTGTGAGAAACTCTCACATTTTTTTCTCACACCATCACATAAGATTATACAACAACAATAAAAATAGTATGAAATTATAGATTTATATCGCTGTAAAGCAAATATTCACAGTCGACGATAGTAAAATTCAAGTGAGGTTAACCTAGCTTGTATATTTATTAAGTGTTATATAATTCCGATGAGGTGAACAAGGGTCACAAATCGAATCGAAATGTTTAGCTGTCTGATCATCTCAGTACTAATTTAGCATTTAAATACGCAAGGCGATTGCCAGAGACTAAAGTCTCAGTTATTATTCGATCAATATTATAAATGCCGACAATAACGTCTCCGAGTTCTAATTTACTCCGTCACTTGAGTGTTTACTTGAAACGAGTCCCCAGCCATACTGACCCTCAGAGTGAGAGGTGGTCTCCTATAAGTCCAAGAACCCTTTTATTGAAAATGGCTCAACGTCAACTCGTAAATCTAAAATAAAAGGTAAAATCTTTGTGCACATACACACATTATCGTAATTTTGCCTTCAGTCATTTATAGGTTGGCAGTAATTGTATATCTAGGCTGCATATTATGAAGCATAATTTTTTTGATCATATTTGAAGTTGGTCGAGAAAAGAAAATGGAACGTTTAGCTTTCCAATTTTTATCAAGCGTGCACCGATAATTTTTCTGAACCACACACACAGAACTGAATGACAATCGAGTGTAAATAGTTTTCTGCTCTGCCTTATGCCACCTTGTGAGCTTCTACATCTGCAACTGTATGAATTCTGCTGTGCGGTGTCGAAATCTATGCAGCAATCATTGTTGTGAGACAGGCCTTCACGCGTTTCACCCACAGCATCTAGACCTCCCGTTTTCTAGATAAGTGGCATCTCGTATGTACAAAGCATTCGCAGAATGAGACAAAATTACAGCATCTTGCAGGCAAACAGATTACAATCACAATTAATACAAATACTTGTTCGTACAAGACAAGACAACGGATGGGACAGTGTTGCCATTATTACAGATGGTGATAATAATTGCAGGTACACGATGAAATCTAACCTTCACCTGGCGAACCAGCAGCACCGTCGCTGCTGGTTCATTCATATACATTTGCTGTTTGTAGCGAGGTGAAATTATCGAATACGATGAGGCGGAATATTAAAATAAGTGCTGGCGTTCGTATTTTATTGAATCTTAGCTTTAGATGCATAGCATAAGAGACTAAACAAGATGTCCATAGAAAACAAACACGCAAAAAATAAACGATAAAAAAGCAACAAGTGCATGCAACGATCTCAGTCAGTTCAGTAAAATTCTGTTCCATTCAGAGAAACAAATACTATCAAAGGCTGGAATTCACTGTCTTAGTGCTCGAAACAGCCGTTTTTAACAATGAAGCTGATGGCAGATAACAATTTTGTAATTTCAGAATGGCTGAATCCTTGCTGCTTTGCAGCTCGTTCACAATTGGAGCCTTCTGCTGGTAACGGAAGGTCGACCCAACGAAGCCAGGACAACATTGTATACGTTTTGAACACATCTCACACACGCACAATTGTTTCGTCGACAAATTGTCAACCATACATTTAACAGCATAAAGCTTCTTTTCTTTCAGGACCGTTACACATGAGCATTCGGTATGTATATGAATATTTTTACTTGAAAATGAATTTCAATCGACAATCATCACAATCACATCAGAAGCAGTTGGTGGTCATAATGCCACAAGCAGTGCTAGTGTTGACCGAGAAATAGATTTGTTTAATCCAATTCGTCTGCCTAATACGTGGTGCATTGGAAAAAAGCCCTCACGTAATTTACGGGAACCGAAGAAGGGATCAGTAGACGTGGGAATTGTATCGTTGGATTTTTTTGACTGATATTCAGTCACATATATTTCATTTATAGTCAGACTTGACCCAACATAGTAGACTTAATTACACATTATGGCATTGTAAATACTACTGGCTTCGCTTTTGTTATTTTTGAAGCTGTCGATAAATGACAACAAAATTCAAGTGATATTTAACAGAATTTCATATATTGGTTTTTGCGTAGATATGTCTTTGCCGTAGCTGTGTTGTTGTTGTTGTTGCTGCTGCATTTATTTCTAAGATCGTTCAGACCAACGCCATTGAGTGGAGCACCGAAGAAACTGTTTTTGTTGTCAAACTAAAAATCATCGAAAGGGAAATTATTTTTTCCATATCTTCTTCTTCGTCACCACCAGGGTCAATACGAGTTCGGTCACTGAAATCGTCTTACATAGATTTCTATATCTATATATATATATATATATATATATCACGCGGCGCTGGCCTGCACGTATGCTCGATCTGGGCATTGCCGATGCTGTTGTTGTTGTAAAGCCGAGCATCCATCGGTTGGGTGGATGACTGGATGGCTGTTGTGGTGGATGGGATGGATGTTGTCAGCTAACGATCGATCCATGCACTCACGCAGCGAAGCGTTATTTGAATTCTCCCAACCGATCGCTAGCAACGTGTAATCCCTACTCGTGTAATCCCTATGGGAAAAAGTAACATAGCGAAACGTGGTCGGACGGTTGAGCCCAGCGGAACATAGACACCGGCCAACGTGAGATATGCCTGCCAAGATATTATCACGAGCGCCGCTCCTGATCCACGAGACGGCAACAGCAGCAGCAGCAGCAGTAAGAAACTTTGCAACGTCGCCATTTCAAAAGCGACTTCAGCATTCTATTGCCGATTGTCGATATTATTATGTAGTTATAGCGACGACATGAGTTTTATCGGGTAATGAATATTTGCTTTTTGGATCTGTTCCAAATTGCGCAACGCACAAAATCTTATAGCGTCAGTCAAGAATATGGCCACGCGTTACCAAAGGACTAAAGCCGTAATTTTAGCACTTTACTGTCTTTGCGCCACAGATCAGATGACCCATTGCGGGCGCACTTTTATGTGATGTAATAATTATTGAATAACAATATATGAAAAAATAAAACAACGAAGTATATCCACCGAAAAATACATTTACAGGAACCAAAAGCTGTTATTATTCTACTAACAAAGTATTGGTATGGCTGTACCAATTGAATAAGCATTCAAATAAAAGTCAGGTTAATGACGCTCATATCAAGCTTGAGGTGCAGTATGATGATGAACTTGACTACTGCTACTTTTAGAGCGAACTGTTCATTTCTGTTCTTTCGAGTCTGGCCATTTTCCGCGTGACATCGGATTCCTCGAAAAAATCGCATAACTCGTGAAACATCTATTTTTTGGCTGATTTAATAGAAGAGAATACTTGTACAAAATGTGAAAAGCAGCTTAGGTACCAAGTTATTTATCTTACACACAAGATTACTTCGATGTCAAAGGTGGTGTGCACTATAATTGTTCTCCCCCCCCCCATAGATTCGCGAATCGAGGTCTTCTCCTGCCGCCCACCCGGAATGACTTGTTTCCTAAGTACAGTAGTAGACACCACTGTAACCCTTCCCTTTTCCGCTATTTGTACACCAGTTTTTTTCTGCCTTTTTAACTTGGTTCAGCTGTGAATGAATAATGAACTCGGTGAAGAAGAAATAGCATTGAGATGAATGTAGACATGAAATAATTATTTGTATCATAAGTCAGAAATAGATAGTATATATTTCAAACGTATGTCTCTTTACCTTCGCGACATTTTCCAAACAGGAGAAGATATCAGGGCAGGAACAACGAAAGACAAACGCTAATATCACTAATATTGGGCTGAAAAACCACCCCGAATATTCGCTGTTCTGTGTATCGAGTGATATGCTATAGGAACTAATGGGTGTCTAAAACTAATGATACTAACAGCATTTCAGCAGACATTGGAACAGTCTGTAAAGGACGGTGCTGTTATATTGCATTGCGACATTTACGAAAGATACCTCAGCAGGCTCACGTCTCAACCGTTTGACGACTTCACATGTTATTGAAGCCTGCCATAAGAGCGACTAAGTGCCACGAATAATAAGAATTGACCAGCAGGCAGCATACCTGATTGTCGGTGTGGACGAATCTGAAAGGGACAAGAGCACACTGTTAGTGTTTATTTGATAAACAGGAGCTTAAATGCGACCATCTTAAATCAACAAGCTGCAAGCCTATCGCTTCCATGCTGTAAAACTTACGCCAACTGCAACCAAACTGCAGAACTTTTTAGGCTCCAAAACTACTTTCATATATATATATATATATAGTAAGCTCCATGTTGCATAGTTCAGTATATTCTCCCTAAAACTCAATGCATCGACACTCAAGACACCCTTCACAACAGCGCCCCCCCCCCCGAGGATATTCAAATGCTTTTATCCCGTTTGAATAAAACAATGTCCCATCAGACCCAAAATACTACTCTGCGTCGAGTTTGACCCTATCACTTGTATCGTAGTGTTGGGGATAGATGAAACAGCATCTTCTTCTTCTGCATGTCACCCCGATTCCTAGCGATTGCATTGCTTAAACTGTGCAAAAGTCTGGCATAATATTCTCCTGATATAGTTTTGCCAGTCTCAAGGTAACCAATTGGACTAAATTCATTTGTATCTCAAAACACAAAACCTTTTCGTCCGATTTTTCAAGGTTGACCCGTTTCGGTGGCCTTCCATCCTGTGTAGACCACCATTCACACGAGTGACTTGTTTGGTTTCAGTTGCTTAGTGGCTGAACCAGCTTTTATCAACGGTTACGAATCGGTGCCAAAAGTCGCGCGGATTTTTCTTGATCTGCTCGAGAAAGAGCTCGGAGGGAATCACTCGGTTCAGTTTTTGGTCCACAGTCATACTGTGCGACACTCACTTGCTGTTCAACTTCCTCACACCGAGATTGCAGCATAGCATAGAAATAACCGAACCCAGACTAATCTGTAACGCCCCCGAATAGGCTATCGAATAGGCTTGTATCCGATGATCCGGGAGCACTATGTCATGCACTTTCTGCACATGTTTTTCACTCGTTGCCGTTTTGAGAGCTCCCGGACATGGTTGGTCTTGGACAATGCTTCGACCCCTTTTTAATTAATTGATCCATTAGCTCACAGTTTCGTACGACTCTCTGTAGACTGCATCTAACTTCGCTCTTACCTGGGTTGCATCACAACTCTGAAAGTAGTAGTATTTAGTACGAGCCCGAAGATCGTAACGGTCCGACATGTCGCTTCCACTCGTAGATGTTATTAAAACAAACAAGAATAGCACCGATTATTGGTGTTGTTGTCTGTTATCATCTGCCGTTTCAAGAATCATCCTTTCCACCAACTAGGGAACGTTACTGACCTGGTATATATATATATATATATATATATATATGTGACTTTACATTTAATGGTGGTTTTAGTGACATGAAGTGCGGCAAACGAAACGTATACGTTGTTAGCTTGCTTCGACTTTGCAATTCAACTCAGACGAAAACACCGGCAATAATTGAAATAAACTAGACTAATGAGTATATCAGCAGTATTATTGTGATTTCATTAACATCGGGCGCTTTGTTTTAAGGGGAGTGATGCGATTGGTTTTTGACGTGTGTAGATATAGCCTCTATCGTATTGGTGCTATTTAGTTAATCGCATTGCGCCATATTATTTACATTACATTGTCCTATACTAACGAATATCATCGATCGAAACCAAAATAAGAAACACTTCCTCAATCATACCGCATTGTTTTTTTCTCTTTTTTCATAATTGAGGTCCAAGTAGATCATCGTCAACATGGTGTTGTAATAATAATGTTGACTGAACGATCAAAATACGAAAAGGTGACGAAAATGATGATGAGGCGACTACAACTACCATAAGCGGCCTAATGTTTGCAACAAGAACAAACAAAGAGGGAGCACATATATCACACGAAGTAACATCAAGATAATGGATATATACATTGGCACACATGTGCTGCCATAGTTGTTGCTTACATACTATATGTAACTGTGAAATAACACTCTATTAATAAAAAAAAAGAAGGAGGAGGCCACCCCGATTACAGTGGAAAAGGAAAATGAAGAATCGCTGCAAGAGAAACAGAGGAAAGAGAAAAAAATGACTGTTGTAACAGACGACGGCTTCACGCAACCGAGGAAGACGGCTAGGGCTCCTGCGGGAGCAGAAAGCCCAAACTCCTAAAATGCCTAGCTTTAAAATAATACAGGTCAACTGCAATCGCAGTAGGCCAACTTACGACATGGTGGACGAGATTGCAAGTAGGAGAGGGGCAAAACTTATTCTTGTCACTGAGCCAAACAAAAGCCTGGCCCAAAGCAAACCGAACTGGGTAGTCAATAACAGGACGGACGCCTGTATTTTTACTGAGCCCACCACCACCATTACCAGACAAGGTTAAGGAAATGGCTTCGACTGAGTAGATATAGAGGGAATAGGGAGATTCTACTCCTGCTATATCAGCCCGAATATAAACGGGGTTGCAGTGACAAGTACACTGGAGGAACTGGCTGCCTCTATGAGGGAGACATCTGCACCCAGAAAGGTCATAGTTACTGGAGATTTTAATGCAGCATCCGAGGTCTGAGGAGCGCGGAAAACCAATGCCATAGGAGAAATAATACTCGATCGGATGGCGGCAAACAATATGGTTGTCATGAATACGGGAGAGGAACCTACGTTTAGGCGTATTCGGAGAGAAATACAGGCGAGGCCGCAGAAAAAGTATTGCATCTAGATCTAACTTTGTGCAGCGAAGAGATGGGGGGAGAAATCACAGAATGGAAAATTCTAGTGGATGAACCCAATCTGAGCGATCATCTCTGTATCGAATTCTCGATCACGACAAACAGAGCAGGGGGGCCGGCTTCCCCTACACGTCCTTGGTTCAGGGTCAGAGATCCAGAGAAGATGAAAAAAGGCACTGGCTAAGGCTCTCAGAGAAAGCGGAAAGCCCGGTACTCCAGAGGAGCTGCACCGAGTGTTCCTTAAAGCCTGCGAGAAAGTCTCGGAAAGAGCGACCCCCCCTAGACGGAGGGCTCCGGTCCAACCGAAGTAATGGTTGAACGACGAGATCAGACAGTGCAGGGAGGAACATATGCATGCACGGAGACGCCTCAAACAGGCGAGCGCACACGGAAGAGACTCAGCTGACCTCCTGCTGTCCTTCAGACGAAGTACAACATCATTAAAAAGAGCGATCGCGCACAGCAAGAAGAAGTGCTGGAACGAATTTCTCGCGGAGCTGGACAATAACCCCTGGGGGCGCCCCTACAAGCTAGTGCGAGGAAAATGAAGACGACGGCGAAAGTCGATTTGCCAGAGGAGGACACACTAAGCGTCGTAAAATAACTCTTCCCCCGCCACCAAGAATTTCCGAGAGAGGAATTTCAGATGCTGTATGGAGAACACGGAAAACATCCTACCAGTCACGATCTCAGAGGTACTTAATGCGGCAGAACGGATAAAAGCCGGCAAGGCCCCGGGCCCAGATGGCATCCCGCCAGAAGCGGTCAAAGTACTTTTCAAGGAGTTTTCGGAGACTGTGGCGGCTGTTACCACGGGAATGCTTCGAAATGGCAATATACCAGTATCATGGAAGACAGCGGAGGTAGTTCTCATCCCGAAGGGAAATGGAGGGTACAGACCAATCTGCCTGATCAATACGCTGGCTAAAGGCTTCGAGATAACCCTGGAAGAAAGGCTGAGTGATCACAAGTGCGGGCACAAAAATGAGTATGACGGCCGGCGTACCGCAGGGCTCGATTATGGGACCACTGCTATGGAACATCGCCTACAATGATGTCCTGTGCCTAAAAGGCCTCCCCATTGGAGTCGAGACACTAGCATACGCCGACGATCTGGCATTGGCGGTCGAAGCGAAGACAAGCGTGGAATTGGAAATAAAGGCCAACAAGGCACCGCAATCTATACATGAATGGATGTGTAGTATCAACCTTGAACTGTCTCCGGAAAAGAGCGAGGCAGTAGCCCTAACCGGAAGAGTGGCCGTTGATCCTCTGAACTTGCTTTTAGCGGGCAAAAGCATCAAGGAAGTAGACTATGCCAGATACCTTGGGGTGTATCTGGACAAGGGCCTTAGAAACAGCAAACACATCAGGATAGCCACAGCGAAGGCAAACAAGGCAGAAAATGACATCGTCGATTCTCCCTAACATACATGGGCCGAAACGTGCTGACCGCAGAAAGCTTGTGATGTCGGTATGCGGATCAATCGCCCTTTTTCGGTCGGCTGTCTGGTTCTATAGCCACAGCCAAAACAGAGAACTGTTAAGGAAAACGCAACGAATAGCGGCCTCAGAATTACTCAGGCGTACCGGACGGTAAGCACTGCCGCGGCACTAGTCCTGGCGGACACCCCACCGTGGGACCTGTTAGTCGACGAAACACGCAGACTCTGGGAGAAAGGGTCAGAGGGTTCAAAGGACGCAGAGAGAGAGGCCACGCTAACTGCCTGGCAGGATGAGTGGACTGCTCTGCGCAGAGGCGATCCTGGCGCAAAGGTCCGGGTTCTTATCCCGGACATCAAAAAATGGCTAGACCGCCCCGGAGGACAGATGGACGTTTTCATTACCCAGATTATCACGGGTCATGGAAACTTCCAGGCATACCTAGACGACTTCAATGTCACACCGCAATCGGAGACTTGTGTCCACTGCGAATTGGGCGAGAGAGATGATACTGCGCATACTCTCCTCGTCTGCCCGGGCCTCGAACATGCTCGAGCGGCAGCTTTGGACAAGGAAATGGCCCACTTGAGAAGAGACGGAAATTCGTCGGCCCGAAACCTGCCCGTTATGCCCAGAGGCAATATGAGGGAGTTCGTGGACTTCATCTGCGCCACAGCAAGCGGCTGGAAGGTCGGAGCAGCAACAGCGAAGGGAGTCCTCGAAGAGAAGGGTCGGCTCAGGCGTGCGCGATTGCAAAGAATACTAACAGCAGGAGGACAACGAGCAAACGACAACACCGCAAATCCAAACACTGATGAAAAGCGCCCTGAAGGGCTAAGAAGTGTCAGAGCGACGACGAGCGACACAGACCAATTGTTTCGGTGGGCATCCGCCACCCTGTCAGTCCGTAATACTATTAAACGAAGATTCGGACTACAGTGGTGAAGCTTAAGGGAGGCTTTTAGAGGTTTTCCAGGCCCGGAAAATCTGGGGTTTTAGTGGGTAGCACTACTCACCATATACCACCAAAATGGTGAGTCCCACACTGTGCGGCCCACAGTAAGGTGGAAACCGCTCGTGCGTAACGCATTTCCCCCTCCATAAAAAAAAACACTATTAATATGCAGCAAATGATAATTTCGAATTATGGTGTAAGGAAAATAGCATTCTGTGTCCGGTATTTGTCCGAAAGGACATACTCGCTTCGTTATAAACGAGGGTAGACTGACATTATTATGTCAGAAAAGACAGAGTAATAGAGATTCAATTTCATTTGTAAATTTAGCGTCCTGGGTGGCTACTCTCGACTGGAAACAAGTGATTGATTCTCTCAGTACGAGCTCTTGACTTGGGCTTGATAAGAAAGGCAACTTCACTCAACGTATACATATACGACCAGTATCCCTGAGGTCAGTTTATTTCACCGTGGTCGACAGTGGACTGCCTGCTGCTCTTTATGAATGACGTGGCAGAGTCACTCAACGCCGACGGATCTCCGAATTTCTGAGGGATTGGTACTTTAACGTCAAGGTCCGCAACAGTCTGTCGACGCAAGTATTGGCAACCACCGACTGTCCTCAAGTGACGCTGAAATTTAATAAGAGAGAGAGTTTTTTTTTTTTTTTTTTTTTTTTTAAGAGTTTTTCAACACGAGTAGAGTATTGAAATGGGTAAAGTGACGGCAATAATCAGAATCTATAATATCACAATGTGCAATAACTGTAATATCGGAATTTGTAATATAATGCTACTTTTTAATCCGGAATGAATAAAAAGGATTTATCAAAAAAGCATATATATATATATATGCAGGTGGAGGAGCAATATTGAATGAATGTAGACTTTTGTAGAACAAGGCGTTCATGTTTGTGAGCGTATCTTAGTGGGATTGGATATCCTAATTACTCAAAACTGAAAAAAGGGAGCCGCAAGACCGGAACTCAAACCGCAACTTTTGACTTACGAAGACATTGTTCTATTCGCTAAGCTACGCACCGCACTCCATATTTTTTCGTCCTTAGGTGTATCTATACATATATATATATACTCGTGAGACACGCTACTCAATCAGTATCATTGCACAAGACAATTCCACCTGAGAATATGCAGTGAATTCTCGCCATGATTTCAATATATTAACGTTTCGTGCTGATGGAGGAGGAATCAGGTCATGTTGACTTTCATAGAACAAGGCACTATATATATATATATATATTAAAGTTTCTTGTAGTAGTGGTAGTAGTAGTAGTGTTCGTGTCCGTGTTCATCGTGGGGCTGGATGCGGCGGTGACCGTATCGGGAACTCTAACGGGGTATGATCATAATCGTCATTTGTTGCATTGCTGCTGTTGTTGTTGTTATTGTTGCTCCAGAGGGGACAAATAAATGAATAAAAGGAGATGAAGAAGAAGAAGAAGCAAATGGAAAGAAGAACAATACAAATGTCCGTTACAGTTATAGTTTTGCTGCTGTCATTATTGTAGTCATTTAGCCTGTCAGTGTTGTTGCTGCAAGGATGGTTAAAGTGGCTGCATTAGAAGCGTAGGTAGCATTTTTTTGCTGGTCGACGATACAGCGACCATTGTTATGATTAATTTGAATGTAGTTAGACATGAGACAGGGACCACCATCCCTGAAAAATAGGAACAGTGGTGGTAGACCATTTATGATGCTTATCATCATGAACCATCAAAATGAGCATCAACATAATCATTTAATTGATGACATAATTTAGGGGGAATGATCGACGGGGATTGGAATAATCATTGACCTGCCAATGCTAAATTGTCCAACTTCTTACCACTGACTGGTAAGTAACAGATCTGGTGGCTGTCGCCATTCGTCGTCTATGTTGTGTCCCGACGCTATGAGTACGTAAGCGATACATGCATTCGAAATGAGAAAATTTAATCCTCTAAAGCAGGGCCACTGTAAATTGAAAACACTAAAGTCGGAACGGAGTATACATCGCTTTGATTGGGGAAACATGTTGGTGCCCGAAGTGGTTTTCTTCCCATGCGATAAACAAAAACCGAACTTACGGGTGACCTGATTATAAGCTTAAGTTTTTACTTTTCTAATTATCGTACAGACTTCAACATAGGGTTTCAGAAAGCGTCGAATCTCTTCCATGTCTGTATTCAACTGTTGCAGGTGCTTAAGTGATGTTCCAGTCTCTCCGTCACAGTTGGGCCAATCAGTGTGTTCTTACCAGTACGTACACCTCCCCAAATCTGATTGGAAGAACACGAACATTTACGTTCGTTGCAAATGGCAAATCAGGACAAATTTGATCTACGATTAGAGTTGTTAGAAAACATAAACCGATAAAATATCTACGCTCAAGATAACTGTCATCATTCTTCTAGTAGCAACAGTGATGTTGGCAGTGATCAAATCACTTGATACATTTTCATTTTCTTAAATGTCGGATTTATACGGGGTTACGCAGTGCATTCCTTATTGTTTTTTGTTTATATATTTGATAGAGGCACTTCTTGAGGAGCCAAGCAAATACCCTCGGAAGCTTTCAATGAGTATGTCCAAACCTATTTTACCATTGATTCAGTGAATGAGTATACTTATGAAGTTCCTCCTACTTCCCACACACCTGTTAGCGAAAACTTCCCTCTCGCTTTTTGTATACCTGGCAGGGTTGAATATGACATAGACTTTCATATAATGTAAACCTTATGTAAGCCATGTATTTCTATCCTCTTTACTTTAGGAATATAATTAAGAGAATCCTCTTGGACTAGTACTTAGCTAAATTTGATATTCTTTCTAGTAATCAATATGGTTTCAGCAAACACTGTATCATTACGCTGCCCATTGTGTCCGATTTACTTTGCAAACTGCCATGGATTCGGGCAAACATTCCCCTTTGCTGTCCTTCTTAACCCTCCGTTTGCTTCTGATTCCTTAGGCTGACCATACTGCACAAATAGCTACAAGACGAAGCTGCCTGTGACCTGATTTACTCATTCATGGCCGGTTGCACCCAACGCATTTAAGTCTCTTGTTTCTGTCCTCGTCACAATTAATAAATTCTGGAGTATCCCGAAGGAGTTTTCGGGGATCTACCCTGTTCTCTATTAGCATCAACAATTTCAGATCAATGACCATATCAGACCCATCTCTGCTGGGTTTATCTATATTGCCTCATGGCAACAAAGTGAACATTGTGACCTTTCTCAAAATGGCAGAGTATTTATATCGGGAATTGCGCTCTTAATATTTGAACCTGTTATTATAGACTGTCCAGTGCTCGCTTCCTTGCTGTAATACTTGATGACAGGCTCAGCGGTGCACATACCGCTAAACTTAGACTGAAGCTTGTCGGAGCCTTTGCTGGTATACGTGGAGTCTCGAAGGTTCTTGAGCCAAATTATTGTCTTCCTAGATTGTCATATGGCCTTGAATATTCTCATGTTAAATATTTTGAGGTTAAATTATGCCAATATTGTATTGTGTATTGACGATAATCGAGTCTAAAAATAATTAATACAAGTGGACAGGCTCGCGGTCCTGCTTACTCTTTCCGTGTATTAATAAATGTTGGCCATAATATCCTGTCCCCCTCTCTCTCGTTCTTACCGAATCTTCTTCATGCCGATATTTATTTTATTCCATCTAACGCGTGGCTATTGCGTCATTTAGTTATCGCTAGTTAATAAGTCATAAAGTCAGTATCAGTTCTTGTCGTTGGTTATACTATTTCTAACTAGCATTGTGAATACTAACACAACTTAACAATTAAAGTTACACGGAGTTCTACAACCCAGATTAAATGTTGGAAATGGATAACTGTCATCCAACTAAAGCAGAAAGTTTGTTGATGTATGATGAGTACCAATTGTGTGAAAAGTTTACGATTTAGCATTTTTTATTGGAACATCTGTGGCTATATCATAATTTTGTCATCCTGATTGAGCTCATTCTCCATCCCAACTGAGGAGTTCAATCTAATGACATTAATAACTGAAGTAAAAGTATATTACATATGGACTGCAAACAATGCTTATAACAGCTATCGGCTTGGGGTTTGCTTTGACCACCTTGGAATAACGCATTGGCAGTGTGCCTCCTTGTCGTTCTGTTAGATGTTCGGACTTAGTTTGGCGTTATATGGGCGGAAACCAACTCAGATGAACTTTCCCTTAGTAATAATAATAATAATAAGAACACACTTTTTAGCACACTTCTCAGGGGCCATTACCACCGAAAATGCACGTTCGAGCTATCTCATCTGTACAGTGTATGTGAGTGTTCATAAGTGAACGCCGCAAAAAAAGATGGCACCGACATTGAACACATACAGATAAGGGTGCATGAGAATTTACCACTTCGCCTGAAGCAGTGGCACTGTGAAATAAACTGACCAAAGTGCACAGTGACAACATCGGACAGGATCGGTGGACGTTTGAATCGCAAGGAGCCAGCGTTTGTTCGTGACTCTGATGGTGCCTGATGCTATTTTGCACACAATTCACAGTGGGAAATCAGAAGAATGTTCTCCCATATCAAAGCAACCCGAAAGAAACCTAACGGCCGCCGCAAGTAAATAGACGCGATCCTCTTCGAGTCGAACGTTCACATCAAACCAAATTTCGTCGTAACTAGTCCTTTTGACCGGCGATTTGTTTAGTACTCTATAGCAACCGTCGGACCAGAAATTACTTGTACCAGAAGTCAGTCACTCAGTGCGACGCGGCAGACAAAATAAGGAAATTTCGACGCGATTGCAAACAGTGGAAAGCCTCGAATATATTTGCGTGTGTATGTGTGTATCTTCGTGTTGCACGAGATGGAAATGTCGTGTAGATCTGTGGTGTTGAAGTTTCACTACTATTACAATAAACTTTCTATGGAAGTCTTCTTTCAGGATCGCTATTAGTAGCAGTCAACTGTATTCTAGTGATTTCTCTGCAAAGGACATTTGCCTCCCCGTTTGGACAGTTTAAAAAATACGTCATCAGATGATGATAATTACCAAAGTTCACAGCATTTACGACCTATCAAAGAAGAATATCATTGGAAAAATAGGAAATAGCCATACTTCGTTGATTATCTTTGACCTTATTTGGTAGTTCTCCGATTAAAATACAGGAACAGCTGACACATTTTGCTTCAAATGCAAACTGACACTTTGATACATTTTTATGGATCATTTTACCCTGGACTCTCACATGTACACGCTCAATTCGCTATATCGTAGTTTATCCTCCCGCCGTTCATGTCTCTGCAAACTCCATGTGCAAAGTAAAAGCTCACATCGCCCGCTGTTATTTGTTTTCTACCGTCGACAGCTGAACAAACCACTTCAGATCACTACTGGATTGAACAAAGTCAAAATCTGTGTAGTTCTCAACAAGTCTGAATGCGAACAGTACGATATTGGCCTTTGAAGCCGCTCCATATTCGATACGTCTGACAAATAGAAGGTCTCCACAAAGACATTTGTGCACTTGCTTCAATGGTGGATTCGTTTAGGCCCCTAACACTCGTCAGATACGACATCAATGTAAGCACAGCTTCACCCCATACGGGGAATTCTGTTTAAAATGTCATCAATATAAAGAGATCAACCCGCGGTTGATTTTCGCGGCTCGATCGGAACGGTGCCGATTTGTTGAGTTGAATGATAACACCCCGTAACATATTGTATTTTGAAATGTGTGATCTGCGCTCCAGAGTAACCCATATTGTCCAAGAGACCTAAAAGTTTTCAACCCACGACTAACCCTCAATCACTTCTCCCTTAAGCGACCAACCCGGGATCTGCAGACGCTTGATAGTACCACAGGGTTTGCTCGGTAGGGGACTCACAGCATATATATGATCCCGGTTCAATACCTGCCACAGTTTCAAACTAACCAAATGCGCTTTAGTCAATCAATGAGTACAAAACAACAAATCGTGTAAATTAAATGTATATATACCTGGTATATATTTGTTTTTTATCCGAATCTTACCCCAAATATATTTGATTGTTTATTCATTTATACATATTCGTAAATATGCCTGCGTGCATTGTTTGTGAACGATATATCTTTTGACCTTCACTTAGTCACACAGTCTCAGACACATACAGACAGACGCTGATTACGGTGGATGCTGGATGGCGTAGAAGTTAGAATAGAATGCTTACACCTCACACAGCTTTAGACCAGATTCTTATTGTTATTCTGTTTGGATATTATTTTTCTGATGCACAAGATAAAATATACAGTTGCCGGAAGAGGTGCTCGTCCGGTTACAATTATGTTCCTTAATAAGAACTGTGAATGGAATACCTAATCACTTCGAGTAACTCACCGTATAGCTGAGTTTTAGCACATTTTATTCACTATGTAATAATAATCTCGATGTGCACGTTATAGAATATCATAACGTTAGAAATTTACGCACATTTATCAGGTTATATCTTCATGACCAACAAACCCCGCAAGTGAAAATGACTGTGACAGGGTTACTTGAAGTCACTTTTTTTCATTTTTACACAGACCTCTTTGGAACGGTCGTCTTAATCGGTAAGCTATTTTATGTCCATTTGCTGAGAGTCCACCTGTTCAAGAAGCATTCGAAAGAAAGTTCGCTGGTGCATGGAACAATTAATGGATAATGAATAACTGAACACTTGTCGTCCATCAAGCCCGTTCATTACCCCGACAGGGCTGCATATATAATAATATAATTGTTGAGTCTGAATATGTACTAATATAAATGTCTAAATGACTATTGCGATTAAAAATCTTGACAGCCCGTCCTAACAATGTGCATGCATCAAAGAGTCATCATTATTGTATAGCATCATAGAAAAAATGCCACAATTATTGCAAGTCTGCACGTGGCACTGCCTTTGTTCTTTTGTGAGGGAAGCATTCATATTGTTGTATTGTTCCATAATACTGAAAACCAGCCGCGAACTTAAGATAAAAAGATTCAGTGCTTTAATCATATATATAGTGTCAACCTCCATATAGATCAACATGTCGAGAGGAAAGGCGCCGTCGTCTGGAAGGATTGAATGATCGAAATTGATCATGAATACATTTATTAAAATGTTCTGTCTCTTTGAAAAATATAAACACTACGGAAAACCCGCACGAATATTGAATTATATATCTAAAATATATCCCCGCAATTGTATGAGATGCCTCATGTGTCCATATAACTGGTTGGAGGATAGGTTTTCCAATCAACAGATCAGTTGTCGTAAGGGCCAATGGTGGCGACAATGATAATCGGTAATCAAGCAGCAATAGTAGCATCACAGGAACAGTGACACTGAAGGCGGAAGTAACACTCTGAAGGTGACATCACCGCCACCAAGGACCCGATGGATGGTCGGACACACGCAGCTGGTGCAGGACCAAAACAGGAACGTGGTGGAGACGATGCCAACGTTGCCGACATTGGCATCTATAATAGCAACGACGGTGCCACGGCGGCAGTGCATCAGTGCAGTGGCCCCCGTCGTTAGTAGCAATAGAGCGAAGGCTTTAACCATTAGCAAGCCACAACAAACTCACGAGAAACTGAGCTAACGTTGTGCTGTGGTGCACTGGTGCTGACCAAGAAAACTTTAAGAACTACAAGAGTCAACGCCATTGCCCAATCAATTGTCTGTTGCCCAATCATCGTGGCCAGTGGTGCAGGGCAGCCTTTCGTGTACGGGCTCACCAACGTGAATTGACAAGCGACATCGACTAGCGTCTGAGATGTCGACAACATGGACACTGCCTCCGCCACTATCATTACCATGATCACTATGACTAGCTACTAGAAAAAACAACAAGAGTCAGTGACATAAGCTGGATATGATGACACTTAAATAATGAAAAGGTTGTAACTGTTTGCATATTTATAGGGTTCATGTTGACAATTGCAATTAGCCCGAAACGACGTGGCACGAACACCGGTGCGTATCATGATTAATTACCATTATTCGTGTCATATTTACCGTCAGTTAGAGCTAAGCTATAACTCTGAGGAAATATCAATGAATCTGATACATAAAAGCGAATATTTGTTGTCTCGCTTTTACATGACGCTCTACAAATTGTTAAACAAAATGTAGATCTTCAAAAATTGGAGACAAAGTGTTAAGACAATGATACACTGTCCTGGACTGTATTTATATATATATATATATATATCAGAAGTCACTAAAGATAAAAGCATCGCATCTCGAAAAGTATGCCATCTCTACTATTACACAATATATTGTAATATCATCTATCCATATTTTGTTATTTGACTTCCAATTGAATAGTACCAATAATTATGCACTAGGACCGAAGCCTGATAATGATCTCAATGAGTCACATATAATAAATAACATTCTTTCTACCCGTCATGTAGTGAAAATATTCTGAGTAACTAAATTACTGTACTTGACATAACTAGCTTCCCAAAATTGAAACGGACTGTTGACACGATTTTAATGGCTCGGTTGAAACTGGCAATCTGCGCCAGAGGCAGCAATTGTCAACACTTACTTGAATAGTATTTGTGTGATCTATTTATTCTTTTACACCACGATAGCTGGTAGATCGTAATGCACAACGCTTTGCGGCAGCTTATCGCCAATTTATGGTGACCAATTGAAGCCACCAATGTTTTAATTTGCAATGTTTTTCGCGATTATCCTCCATTGCTTCAGTGAAGCTGTAATGAATGTGTGATGGTGTTGACGACATCCACATTGGCCAACACCTATCGAACATCAGTAGTGAATCAGTTGTAACAACTTGAACAACTCGCCTGCATAGCCATGTTGGAAGACTTGGTAAAACGCATCAGCTGCACCGTTGACTCGAATGTCAGTCAATCATCGACAGGCAAAGCCAAAAATCACACTTCAGCCCCGTACGATGACGATTCACTTGAGAGGGTTCCGTTGAATTTTTCTCCTCGGTGCGTTTGACTATGAACGAATATAGACACGCATGGGCTGTTAGCCAAAAAAATGCCGCACCCAACCGAATGAGTGTTCCACCGAGGCTACGCAGCAGACACGCACTCTCCGCTGTTATTTATAGGAATCGATGATAAGTGCTTTCACTCTGCAGTATGAGTTATTACTACCACAGCGTGGTACATTCTACAAAAATAATCGAGAAAGAATAGATCTTCACGCTGTGATTTTTCTTCCTGTAAGTTTTGAAGCAAATGCCAGGGCTCCAATTAAGTAGTCGTGGTAGTATTATACGGCTATATCCATACATATGTATATTGTGCAATTAGCTGCAAACAGAACGTTGTCTTGCCGTGCTGTAATGCATACTGCGAACTGGCAGACGGATACTCATCAGTATCCAGAATAGCATCACACATCTGCATAAATCGAATCGCGTTGCATGCGAATCAAACTGGAGGGTAGATGGATAGACGGGTATATATATTAGCATCGATATACCCTCGCGGAGAGGAATGCGCCTGACCCCTGCGATGAAGAGTCTACGATGAAACATGAAAGGGGAGAATACAAAAACAGCAGAAGGAATCTTCCACTTCTAGAAGAGGTCTTCGTTTGATGGAAATCTTCGACAAAACGTCCCAAGCAGAAAAAGCCACCGCTAGAGTCATCTGATCAAGCTAGTAATGCTAGTACTTTTGCTGCTGTGACTAGAGGAGGCCGTGATGTCTGCTGATGTTATTGCCAAGCGTCCTCCCCACGTTTGCTATTCATGCTGTTGTAGAAACAAAAAAAAACGGAAATCATACCATAGTTGGAAACATAACATTTTTTCGGTGGATTTTTTTCCACCAAGAACAGGGACCCAACGGCAACAAATCTTCACAAATTCGCGCAGTATTCGTGGGTCATCGAATAGCAATTTCGCGAATGAGCGATATATATATATACGTTGCAAAACCACCCATGCTGAAAAGTGACTTATGGGCATTCAATATTCTCAAAATACGACTAGTATTGTCATCGAATTTATGCGCTGCCCCAACAGTCGGATTGGTAATAATCATAATATTAATTACAAGTGAATACGCATATAGTTAAGACGAATAGAATACATGTGTGTCAGTCCTCTCAATTATTTTGAAATCGACTTGATCTAAAACTCGTTTAAGTAAAACGTACTATCGTAGGAGATCCTTCCATTTCCAAGCATTAAATGACCACTAACGATTATTATATAATAGATATGAAAAATGATCTTTTCGTATTGGCCAGATTAGCTATATTTATAATCGAACGGGGTATTGTATAGATAAGAAGGGATACTCCTAAATTGCCCGCAGCGACAGCCAGAGGTTGCTGACCCCCCGAGCATAAACACCAGAGTGTAATGTATAAGTATTTCTTCGTACCGCTTGTTTTTTTTATTTCTTTGTACCTTAGAGGTTATCGACGACAACAACAACATTATCATCATCTCTTTTATCGTTTACAATGTCATTATCATCACCACCATAATCGTCGCCATTGTAATCAACAACATCAGTACCAGGAACTGGTCTATGCCGGCAAATGTTGTATGTGTCTGTCGTACGTGTAGAGGACAACTGAGTAATTACCTAAGTAACTAAGCGATCACCACCGCCACCATCAGCAGTAACAGCAGCACATTCAAACTGTTCAATCGGTTATAGATACCAGCTACCTTGCTAGTTGTGTGGCCTGCCATGAGAATCATCGAAGTAACGAAATACAGAGGAGTGAACTGACGTCGTTCGAAGACGAAGAGGATCGCGCCATCAGCGCCGCTACAGGAAGGAGCGGTGTACGCTTCAACATACTCCATCAATAACCATTACATCACCACTACCACATCACCGGCAGCGGAAATAGCAGTGGCATTAATACCACACACTACTACTACTACCACAGCATGAAGAGAGAGAAAGCGACACAAGAGCCACCGCGTAAGATCTAGGCGACGTCCTCGTCATCGTCATCGTGGTAATCGCAACGGAGAGTGCCCTTCCGATTAATGTGCCTGTCTCATCCCGCCAGCTGTTCTCTCTCTCTCTCTCTCATGTGGAGGACATCGCTTCTCACCCCTTACTAGTTGTAGTAGAAGTAGCGGTGGTGGTGCTTATTATTATTACTATTATTATTCTCTGTGTATATGGTGGTTCTTGTTGGCTTCTTCAACTAAGCATCTTCCTCGGTTCGTACAACCGATTGTGGAGATGGTTGAAAAATGAAAGGAGCGATGTGCTCCCAGTCTTTATCTATCTCTCTCTGTATTTGTTTGCTACGCTTTTCCCCTCCTGAACAGCCAAGTAACAGCGGGAAAAATATCATCAGCATCAGCCTCAACATTCATTTTCCGCTAGTTACAACAAGAGCAAAATAGCACTCAAAGGTGTCATAGGTATAGCAGCGATGGCAGCAGGACCACCACTATATCTCGCCATTACGGTGACTGTCACTAAGTGACCATTTATAGCTAACGTTGCATTTCTCCTCGAAATTGGGATAACATTTGGTCGCAGTTGAAGAAAATGAGCTATAATAAGGAAAAATTCGTCTCTGTGGATGTTTCTCTATCACTGAGACAAGAAGCTGCACAACTCCTGGAGCTATGGTACCAATAATGGTTATAGATATTTTATCACACTACATAAGGTACAGATACTAATAAGAGTTTTATTTCATTTCGTTTGCCCTCAGAAATCTATATATCTGGATGGCGTACGGAAAGTATCCTTGATTCCAAGACATGAATTTGAGGAAGAAAAGGAAACTATAATCGAAAACCAGCATTAATAATAATACGGCACAACGGAAATGGTGATATAACCCATAATTAGAACCGATAAAAAGCTTGGTAGGTAGTAAAGTCTAAGTAAATTAGACATTATCTATTTAAAAAGTAGAATTATTATATCACTAATAATTTTTGTTTCCTTATTAGATCACTGGCAGTAATACTAAGAAGAATGTTAAAGATTACCCAATTGACCAGCAATACCACCCTAATGGGTGATCGCACTTAGAACCGGATCTCGCCTCGTTGATATCCGTACCAAATAGCACCAGCGGCACCAGGATCACAACACAGCGACGTATTATATTATTATTATTATTATTATGACTATTACACTGACTGGCAACTGTCACGCTTCGCCCCATCTCGCCATTCGTTCGTTGTTTCTTCCTTCGCTCTCTTTCTTCAATGCTACTGTCTTCTTCCTCTTCAGCCCCGAATACGTACGCTGTACTATGTACTATTATAAGATGCCCCGTGGGCGTTCGATCAAAAAGCGTCTACCGCCGCAACTACCGCCACCAGCAACAACAACACGGCAACGATGACCAGCCGCTATCCTTTTGTGGCCGTCATCTTCTATGGGGAAGTGTGTGTATCGAATGACGATGATGGCAATCGGTGTGTACGATTCGTAAACACGTATACGAAGCAACAGCCACATAGCGCTGCTTGGCATTTACGGCTATTGGTTATGTTTATGTTGTTGGCGCCAGATGATGGTTAGCCGTTAATGTAATACGTGCGTCTGTATGTGAGCATAGCAGAGAACGTAACTATCAGCGGTAGCAGCAACATCAGCTACATTATCCCGAGCGACCAGCGCCTCTGGCACTCTGTGGCCCTGCCCCGCATAAACCACCCTGCGGCGTACAACAAATGCACCACCTCCTCCTCCTCCTCTTTGGGGTGGCCACGACCACATCAGCATGATGATGATAAAGATGATGGTGATGATGATGGCGACGGTGATAGCGCCGGCTGCCACAACAGCGTTGGTACATTACGATGCTTGTTACGGTACCTTGCTACAAAAACGTTACAACCAAATATGACATAGCGGCAGACTGATGCCTATGGAGGGCTGTTGATGTCATACCACAGGGCATTCATTAGTCTTCATCACAATGTAAATCATTACTGGGGTTCACGGTTGGCTATTTACCAGGAGGCACTAAAAACAATCAAAGGTTGAAACAACGAAGAGCAGTAATTTTTTTGAAATTTGTCTATTTAAACGTGTAAACAACGCGTTCTTTTTATACCTACACAAATCCTTTTGAGGAAGGTTTACACTCTCAAAGTAGTATCTGTACGTATGCACATGATGGATGTATATCGAATCATAACACGTAATCGCAATGTTTGTTGTTCCAATAACCGTATCCTATAGGACCAAATTCAAATGTGTCACGCCACGCAAGAGCCGAATAATAATAAGTAGGGTATAAAAATAAAGAAAACAATGTTGTAACTTTACAAAAGTTACTTATAAACACGAATACGTTATAAAGGTATTCGTGTTGTGCCAGTTATTCGTTCACTCACTGACGAGGCAGGGGGAAAGGACAACAGAGTCTCGGTTTTGTTCTGTGCTCAATATTTTTAAATATCGATTCATTGAGGGATTCGGATTCGTTATTATTATCCATACTATAATAGATACCAAATATGTTCATGAAGAGTAGACGAGAGAGAGAGAGAGTAGTAGTTGTAGTATTCTCTCCCGTTATTGAAATTATCAGTACTTGTAATTATTAGTAATACTCCAAATATGAGTTGTAAACGTAAATTAGAGTTTGTATTATATTTGGCTATCGTTGTCCCACAACTGATATTTTCATAAAAACTTAGACAAATTATTCCATCGCAAAAAGGCACATTTTCTAAGAAATCCCAGAATTTCCGTTAAAGAACTTCTCGCTCCTGCAAACATAAATGACTTTTGTATTTCTATGTCTAAACTAAACTCCAGTTTGCAAAAGCACTCTTTGAAATTAGTTATGGCCAACTTGCCATGCTAGCTACCTGCTATATGTATCCATACGAGGTATTCATAAGCAGATTTGTACTCGACGATAAAAACTACACTAAAAACAATAATTATCAGCATTGTCATTAGTAACCGGTTTCGTGATTGTTGCAATAAAACGAATCAACGTAAGGATAGACAGGGAAATGGAACGGGGCATTCGGTCCATTCTATAATAGATCAACAACAGCAGCAGCAGCATCAACGACACTACGGCTCCAGTAACTCCAGCAGTTCATACATACTTATGTATAGTGGTAGGTGATGATGATGATGATGATAATTTGGTGGCAGTCGTAGTGGTGGTGGCAAATGGTGAATGTCTAGATCGCGATGGTCGGTTGGTCGATAGTTGTCCTACGTCATTCAGTAATAATTCTTCGGTGCTTCTTCTTTACTTAGTGGCACCATCGCGTCATTCGACATTATCCCTTCTCCTTTCTCTCAAACTTCGTCTTTTTCTTCATCAACTTCGTTTGCTCATACCATCGTTTACTAAGTTGCGTGTACTTCTCCTGCGGCAGCGGATGTCTACGGTGCTTATATTATAAGTAGGACTCGGTACGGGCCGGGTATAGAAAGCAATCGAAACCACCGATAAGACCGTTGAATCGACGTGTGTATATATATATATAGATGAACACAACCATTTTGTTCAATTGGTGACTTTGCCTCCACCGTCGCCACCAACCAGCTTCATTGCAGCTGTTGCTGTTGGTCGGTCATTTATCGCTGCCGCAAGACATTGACGCTGGTTAATGGACACCAACGATAAACACTGCATATATATATAATATGCCATAAAGGTGACAGTGGTTAACCTAGTGTAAATGTTAAAGAGAGGCACACTGTTTTGACTGTTGTCGATGTTGTCGTTTTGATTCTAAGGACAGGGCATCACATTCGTCGTTTCCATGTCCACTCATTGCAGCAATGTAATTTGCGATATTTAAAGTAGTTTTAAATGAGCACAATGCGTGGATAAACGAGCTGTTTCTAAACGGAAACGATTCAGTCACCGAAGCGCATCGTCAGTAATCACCAGATGGTTTAAAAGGAGCAACTAGTCTGAAGTCTGAGCAACGTTGAGGTCGACTCAAAGTACCGCAATATAGTGAGAACAGCGAGCGCAACATCAGAAGCGTGACCAAACGATGCTACACCGAAAATTCTCGACATTTATAAACGTTTTCTCGAAGAACGGATCAGGTACGCTGTCGATCGACACGGTGCATAAAACTCACCATGAGTTCAATAGGCACTATGATTTTTCGAGTTGACATGTCTTACGCCATTTTTATCGAATCCATACAAGACCAAACTAGTCTCTTTCTAAAGAGATCCGCAATTTACCATTTTGATAATATACATTAATAACCGACAGGGTGCCCTAAGAAGAAACACTTTAACATTGAGCTCACATGATTGGCTTGATTCTTCTTCAGATGAGCTCTTTGAGACCACTTTTATACAATTAGCATGATACCTAATTGTTTGGTGCTTCATAATATATATCCATTGTGAATTCAATTATACAGACTTAGCCTTATAAGTATTATATATAATTGGCTCTAGTATACTTTGCAGTTAGGCCAGGTATATAAATATCGGTTATCGCATACCATCTGGAGTTTAAATAAGGTTGAACAGGCTTACTAATTTGCAGTTAACAAGCGCAATCGTTAGCACAGGAAGCTTCAAACTCGTATTTGTAATTCCCATCGAAGTAATTTTTATATAATGTTGACATTATCCCTCGCGATCAATCTGGATGACCAGAGGATTGGACAGTTGTAAATATCGAAACTATCTTCAAAGAGGAAGAATTTGTTTGTTCCATAAACTTCTAATAGCTTCTTTCAAATTTGCACCTCTGACCTGTTTGAAACTAAAATAAATCATACCGTTCAAGGCTTTACAAAGTTGACATCTATGCCTAGCGTTCGTGTGTTCCCAGCAAAGTTAGGCAATATGAGCATCGCAAGGTAACTATCATTGATACGAACTTAGCGAACACGTTACGATCGCATTCACAGCAAAGACATAGGTTATTGGCAAACAAATGCATTTGTTCAAATGCACACAAAAAATACTACACTCTACATTGTCCTCATTGGGTGCTCGCTTAATCAAAGCGGCGTATCCTGTGCGGCTCTGCAGGCTGATGTGGCTACTGGTGCTGCCACTTCCCTGTGATTGAAGATGGCATTTCATCCTGTGTCGCATTTATAGTTCTGGAGGTAATACTCGCAAATACAATTTGCAAAACACAGTTTAAGCAAGAAGTCGTAAGGAGTTTGAATAACATTTTATAGATAGAAACTGGAATAGAAGTCGGGGGTCAGTCACCTGACTGTGACTTGACTTGGCTTAAAGCCACCAGTAATATATCTGTCTGAGAATCTATAGAATGTGACCCGTGTCACATTTGCATGACCGCAAAGATAAAAAGAAGCTGCCGGGGCATCTAGACGTCAATCACAAGAAGAACACCCGAACTACGTCACTACAAACATTGTAAATGTTACCGTAACAGCGCTTAATTGCACAGGTCGCTTAAATCACTGTCTGCTAACTCAATTTTGAAACTAGCTGTGTTCATAAGTTAAGCACTTCTTGATATACTCGCGAAATATTTGATGCCATCTCTATTTCTATATAGAGTCGCATTCAGCTTCATATGAACAAAAGCAGGATAAAACTTTTCAGGTGCGTTAAACAAGAGCGAACCGATGCTTATTTAATTTAAAAACATGGTGTACAACGTCTCAGTAAATTACTGTATTTACAATAGGAGAATAAAGACCGTTCCAATACGTATCGTGCTCTATGAAGGCAACCTGCAACTCAGCAAGTGGTATTGCCATTTGCATTAATCCGTTACGAACGTTACTGGCCTTCTCAAACAACTCACAGTTGCTATCATATCATATAATGCGAGACCCAGCAACATTGAACGCAAATGAAGCCGACTGCCAAGACGAGCACTTCGGGGGTGCGGGTGGTCAGATGGCTGTTCAGAAGTGAGGTGCCAATCCTTCATTCTTCTCTTTCTTTCAATTCCAAGTCCAGTTATTTACCTCTGCTGTGCGAGGTATAGATTGGCTTTTGCAAGACTATAGAGGGAATACGTTTGATCAACCAACCACATCAGCTAGAATCATTAAATACTCATTACTCGGGTCATCCGTTCTTCAACTTTATGCGTCTCTATTCACCTTTGAGGTGAATTGCAGGCTGTTACGAACGCTACGATAATAATAATAATAATAATCAGCCAAAAACATCATCAACGATTGTGAGCTCGATGAATCAAATATAAAGATCTGAAAGATATTAGAAGTTCAACTAATTATACTAAATATATTCTTCCCAAACCCACATATATATATATATCTAAACGATCTCTGATATATATATATATATATATATATATCTAAACGATCTCTGATACATATGTATATATATATATATATATATATATATATCAGAGATCGGTTATATATATTATCATGTTTCAGTTACTAGTGCTGAAGATCTATTTTCTTCAGCAACACTGAGTTCTGAGACAATCCATCAAAACTCTATCACACCAGTCGTCATTTTTACGGCCGATTCGACGAATGTATTATAGTAAGTATCAACATGTCACGGGTGAATTACAACAACCTCATCTCATGTCAGTATCAGGTGTTTATCGAATGTCCTTGACTTTGCTTCGATTTCTATTGAGGCCAACATCTATAAGCTGATCGATCCGTTTCAAATTGATTTTGACATTCAGCTGTCGTGTGCCATAGCTACATATGTCGTACCATTGAAGTCACCAGAAGCACTTCATTGTTTTACCTTGGCTAGTCCGTCTCTATGTCACGCTATCTTTTATAATACAATAGGAAAAAGTAAATGACTTGGTGCAACTTGGAGCAACCTATAGCAACAACGTAAATAAATCCACAAGATAAATTCGATTTGAGATGTTCGTCACCTTCTGCTACTCTGATGGCGGCTGAGACAACAGTTTAGAAGCGAGGCAAAATAATGTAAGCGGTGGTCATTTCTTAGTAAGGTTTCTTCTTCCAGCTAGTAGTGAAATGTATTTCACGGAATAGAGTAAGCGTAAAAATAATATATTTTAAGTATTTCCTAAAATAAATTATTTGAAAGGGATACACGCAGAACATAGCACACATCTAAGGAGTATCTAACTGCAAGGTCTTTCAAGAATGTAGAAAATATTATACCTTGCCTTTTAGAGCGTTTATAACATTTAAAGCAAATGCAGTCCGTTCATGATACGTAACTCATACCGAGGATATGGCGCAGTCTCAATTTTAGAGTTGTCATTAGTTGTCCTATGTGAGTTGTACCGTGATTTTGGGCCAGATATGTCGGTGATAACATGCATAAGGTGTGATAAGGTGCGAATCATGTTACTTTATTTATATTTATTATATTAGTATAATGTATATTTAAAAAAATGCTTAATGGCCACGTACCATATCTAATTATATTAGTGTATGAATATCTGTGAACTGCGAAACTGAATGTGAAGGAACTGTAAAAGTCAGGAAGCAGTTGGACCCGCAACTGAGGGGCCATCGAGAAGGAGTGCTTTACACTAATTACGTATATGTGACGCATGATAATGATATTAATTTTAACAATATTAATTATAATATGTATATGTATTATAATAAATTAAATATACTAATGGGGTTAGCTGTTCTTTAACCATTGTTTGCCTCGACCTTCTTGTTTTTACCACAATACATTTTTCAGATAAAATACAATAAATAGAAGATTTGCTTTATTTCGTTGGTGATGGCATGCGAACCTTAACTCCCGAACTCAGTCTAGTTCCTTCCGACAGCTTCGTTAATAGATCCAATCGAAATTATCAAAATGGCGAATAATTCCCTTGATGTCCAAAGAGCGTGATAATTCCTTGGATGTTTCCAAACATGACTTTCAAACATAAGAAAAATTATTACCTGTAAAGCAAAGAAACACAGCAAATGTTGTTAGGTATATCTATCTTCATTCTTCAACAGGTCATTTCCATCTATTAACAAACATGCCACAGACAAAAGCAAAATAAGATGTTCCCACAAAATTGAATCAGTCAAGGATAATTTCGAGTCGTAGCCCACAGACTCAGTTTAAGATGAAGATTATCGAGATGAAGATTATATGAATAATATGTGCTAGCTTGTACTCCAGACTTGTTCTGTCGTATTCGAGTTTATAGAAATTGAAGGCATCTTACTCTGTGCCCCATGTAGCTCCCTGGCCAGTCCTGTTACAAAATACGCTACCCCACAAGGCTACTCAGTATTACTAAATGTTTTAACATTTATCAAATATATATTTAAAATCGACTTGTGATGTGAAAATGTAGCCATGGCACATGCAGAAGAAGTGTTATTATTATTATTGTTAAGGAAAAACGAACATGGTTTTGTGCTTCTTCATAGTTCTGATGACGTTGGAGTTTATCCACAAATAGCTCTCTTTAACATTCTACAGAACCAAACGTTCAGAAGGGAAGAAAGATCATGTAGCACTGCAATTATGTTTTGTTGTTTTTGCCTGAAACTGAAAGTTAAAATGATTTTGTTTGATAATAATGCTTGTGATCACAGCAGTTATTTCACGACACAATATATTGTTCAACTGTACGGTCAGTCAAGTTAAAACCTACAAAACGTCTTGTTGACTAGTGATCCCCTCAATTGCTTTCTTGAAATAATAACCATAAGTGTACCTGTCGAACGCAAAAAACATATCCTAGCAATAACTGTTTTAATGTACGTAGTCGCAGCTTCATACGTCTGTTGTCTAAACTACTTTTCGTGCGATAAACATCGAATTTCGAATCCTTATTTTTGTCGACTAAACGCAACATTCAAATTTTGGACTCCAATAGTCCTACTGGCTGCCCAAGCAGCTCCAAAAATAGCTTTGAATTCTGACTTCTACAAGACTTGCGTAAATTTACCTGATTTAAGTAATGCGTATTGGACAAAACAAACCGCCATTACGAAAAAACCGCGCAATACGCGCTACGTATGTTCATACGCAACGACACATATTTTCTTTTTGTCCTGAGGGTGACCGAGGGCGAATGACCTCTTATGTAATATAATACTAAATTCTTTGCCAAATGTCGTTTATTCGCAATCTCAATTGACAGAGAACTGTTATGACGAGCTATTTTCTTGCTTATTTTCTTTAGCTTCAAACACTTTCAAATACTTTAACTAAGGCGGCATGACCGATTGGACAGGCGGTGTAAGTCAAAAGAATTCCCGGTTTGTCAAATTCATCAATAAATTTCACATTTTCCATTGACAATACCACTGCTATTGAGCCGGTAGCACGAACGGCTGCACTTGCAACCAGCTGAATGTTGTATGAAGGGGCGGTGATTCTCCTATCAATCAAGTCTCGTCAATATACGAACCAGCAAACTGAGCAGAGGTTCAACAACAAAAGCACCAGCAGTCATTGTCTCATCCACACCACCATCTTATTTATTTTTGCATTGGGCACAAGAATTGCTCCTCGATGAGCACGGTCGATCGCCTTGACACGCACTCTTAGACTATAATTTAGTTTCCGTCGTTTTACTGGTCATGATGTTGGTACCGTTCTAACGGCATAAAATCGTTATTAAAATATATAGCTCCGTTGAGTGAACAAACTTCGCTGGCCGCTCAACCAATGTCATAATGAAATGCACCATACATTGACTTACTCTTAAGAAGTTTTTATTCTTGCCCGGATATACTCCACACCATTTTATGTGCATCGAAATTTTGTCTAAACCGGGTAGTAATGTTATTGCCTAGTTCTTTTTTTACTTGCCCTTACCTAGCTGCTGCATCTATTATCCTATTACTCGGATTAAATCACTCCACTCACTACCTTGTTACAGTCATCCGCGTAAATCATTACCGCGTTTTCTCGTATCAGTTATTATCCCGTTCTTTTATTTCAAGTTGCTCTTTACCTAATTGAAGTAACCATTTCTATTATATATAGTAAAATCATGTTTTTCCATTCGAGTTTATTCCGTGATCTCAAGGTGAGTATTCCCAGCATGTCCGAATGAATCTTAAATCACTCGCATTGACTGTTTTGAAAATATCTTGATATTTGCATATTGTGTATAGTTCGAAAAACTAAGCAATATTTGCATTTGAATGTTTTACAAATCCTCAGCTGTTGTAAACAAAGACCCCAAAAAGTAGTGTTTTTGCAGTTTTCATGGGGACCTTTTTTGTACTCTTCTGAATGAATTTGGCATAAATTCCACATTTAAAAACTGAAGTTTCGCAAATTGTTCTTTCTATACATAAACCAATTTTTTTCAGACATATCCTTGTCCCCCCATAGTGCTATCTAGTCAAGAAAAGGACGAGCACAAAACTGAATTATTATATTTATGAGGTGGGAGACAAAAGAAGAGCGAGAGAAGGTGAACTCTATATTATATTATTTAAAAAAGATACCTCAGCAGTTGCAAGAGCAATGAAAATTTACTAACAACAGGTTAATAAGTACGATCAATAGTATCGCCATGTACCTGAAATCATAGAACAGGGATGATAACGGTGTTTTAGTATGAATGAGCAACCACCAACGGCCATTGTAGATTACCTAATGTGATCACCACCACCACCATCATCAGTAGTAGTATTATTATTAGTTATGTTATCGTAGCTATTTCAAGCTGGCACATTCAAATCTCTTCGGTGGTAATACCCACAAGAACTGGTGACAGCAGTTGTAAATGTCAAAACCTTTATACGTAAATCATCTGAGAGTGAGAGAGAGTTAAGGACAAATATTTATTTATATGGGTCCAAATACAAATATTGCCACGGGCAGCACGCCAAAAAACACCGAGATAAAAAGGATATACACCCAGTGTGAGTAGCGACAACAAGAACAACAGCTGCACAGTTGCCAGTTACCTCAGAGCTGGGCAAGTTATACACCGCGCTATAAAACTATAACAACGACATCAATATATGGTTATTATTTATTAAATATATAAAGTCTCTACGTTCAGCTATACGCAAACAGATGCCTGTAGAACAAGTAGGATTATATTGCCGTCAACACGACATATGATTGAACACCACAAAATACTGCCAATCAAGATATTGCTTAATGTATACACTGCCCACTCTTAAAGTAGATCGAATTTATCGTAGTCACTGACCGCGTCGACAATGTTACGTAAACCATCGATATGTCGGCTTGCTCCGTAATCAGCAAGGCGGCACGTCAGTGCGGCAATTACAAATCTATGAAGGACGTCACCCAATCACCCTACCTGATGGCTAACACATGCCGTTGAACGAAGAAAAACGCAGGTCTCCTATATTGAACAACTACTCAAAAAAAAAGGCACCCGTCAATAAATTGATTTGATCCGAATCCAGTGTGTGTTTCAGGAATTCAAATTGCACCGAACTGAAAAACCTTGTGGAAGCTCATCAGCATTTATTAATAAATAACATTTAAAAAAAAACTGAAATCAATATTTATTGGTCAATTGTACAGTGAAATTTCTTCGTGATATTGTTTATCTTTCTGGCCGTTCAATTAGTACTATCGAATAATATTTTGCTTTTATCACATTCTGTCTTTCAGCCATTATTGGAAACTGTTTTCAGCGAATTTCGGACACGAAATGTTAATAAATGTATCGAATAGGAGATACCGAAGTGCTTTTATGTCAGTTACAAGTTTTCGCTTCGCTGCAGTCATAGTTCCTTGGTGCTTTTGATCCAAACATGCGTCCTTGACCTCCCGTCTTAGATAAGCGTTCGGTGTGATGGGGTTCTTGTTGTTGTTACTCTTGCTGTTGTTACAGTCGTTATTGATCCCCGGTTGTTAAACCTCTAAGCTGAGAACGATTGTTAGCACTTACTGCAGTGCACATAGCGTGACCACACTATTTTGCCTTCCTGTTGTGCCTTCAGCCCGCACGGCTCCATATGAGCAACGTCATATAAGCAGTTTACAACAAATGTTAAACACCTGCACAGGGAACAAGAGCATGCCCATATCAGGTAAATCCACATAGGTAATATCACTGATAAACTATTACAATCAACGAATTCTTAACAGGAAACAACACGAGAGAGTAATTTCTTCCGTTTCATTGACGAATAATAAAATATCGAGGCAATGTTATAGATTGACATCAATTATATTTAGGTTTGTGGTAATATCAACTACATAATTTCCTTGAAAACGCCGCTTTGTCACTTTTGTAATTAATTGTTATTCGGAGTTATTTTTATATCGAGAAACTTTGCTAGCTTTTACAACTAAATAAACTAGAATTATGATTCTTGTAGTAGATTCACTTCATTCATTCATTCAATGTGCGATTTATTTACGGAACTTGCAATATACATACGCTCCTGTTCTCCGCTCAAAAAATGTGTTAAAAACAAAATTATATAAATGGAGCCCATAGCCCCGAGAAAATACAATCACGCTAAATCAGCTGATAACACTCTGAAGTAGTAAATCTGTATATATATAACAATATCAACTCCTCAAACGCAATATACCATGAATTATTTACAAAAAATAATTTTGTTTTTTACTGTAAATTTTTTTTGGTGTGGAGAGTGATCGAATCTCGTGACGAAACATGTTCCAGACAGTAGGCAGTTGGCAAGCAAGAGCATGGCGACTAGGTTCCTTAACGACAAAAGATGTCACGGATACAGTCGGCCTACGGGTCGTTCTTTTCCTCATAGGAACAATCGGGAAAGCTATGTCACCAGGAGTAACTCCCCTCGACGTTTTAAAGTCTAGGAGCGCAACGTGGACGTAGTACATTACCCTCAGTTTAGCCAGCCCGTGCTTCTTCGTTGTTGCTGAAGTTGTGGAGTGAAATCTCACATTCTCCTGATATAAGTCCGCCAGACTTGTGCTGGTTTGGCCAATAGAAGACGAAACTACGGGGTACCAATCACCAAAATTGGAAGGAGTTCCACCAAGTATTCAGAGAGATAGAATATGACGCACGGAGATCATATGAAGGGTGAGCAAAAGCTCTTGCACACCGCTATGCACACATGAATTTAAATTCGCAATGATTATATTTATGCACAAAAAATCTACCTGAAGAGGTAACTTTGTATTAAAAAAAGTTCGGCGGATTTGCTTGATTCAACGTAACATAATAATAAGCGACTACAAACCCCTCAATGAATGTTTGCTGAACCTAGAGATATGTCCTAGTCTTTAACAATGAGTCCCTACAAATTTTGTTCAATGTATAACATTTAGCGAGCCATTTTTTTAAATAACTTCGAAGTCTAGAGATGAGCACTTTTAACCACAGCCAACTTTCATTGGAAAGCATGCTTAAAGACATCACATATTAGATAATACTTTATTAAGTGCCTGTATACAGGACAGCAATAGCATTAAAAAGGGTCAGTAGATGACTGACCACAGGAATCTAAAAGTGAAGATAATAATTAATTACATACACTAAAGTGAAACCTTCAGACACTCCAAGAAGTCTGATATGAGAGACACCAGCTTCTCTGTCCTCGTCGGATATATTAGGGCATATGGTTCGAACTCGCCGCTCTTTCGAATGGCGCACAATCCGAACTACGCGATACAATGCGTTCATTTTTGGAGTGGGCACGCGGCAGGAATGTGGCTTCCTTCCGACGATCAGAAAGATGGACACTGCAGCAAAAAGTTCAAATTCCCCCAAAAATCAACGGGAAAACATCAAGTTTTTGTTTCTCCAAAAACACCCTCCAGCTGAAATCCATCGACAATTAATGAACGCGTACGGCAGGTCTGCCTTATGCCTGCGAACGGTGCGAAGTTGGTGCAAGCGATTTAACAGTGGAGATATGGACACCGATGACCACTGAGGTGGGGACCAGACATCAGGTGCGACAAGGGACGAACGGATAGACAGAATCAAGGCAGCTTTTAAGCAAACCAGTCCTCCCCCCCGAAGCGCTCGCCCACTTCTCCGCTTCCCGGGAGGCTGCCCTCGACCAGACGGGCGTCCGCGCTCGGGTCCCTCCGGACAAACAGAGCAAGCAGCGGGTATGGTCCGATGCCCTGCACCAGGAGCTGGTTCATGAGATCTTTGTCGGCTGAAACTGGGATTCCTCAGTCAACGTGTCATAATATTATCACCAATATACTGAAGATGAAGAAAATCAATGCAAAATGGGTTCCCCATATACTGACTGCTGAGCAGATGAAAATGCGTGTGGAGTGTTTGACATTTAATTTGAAGACTTATACGCAACAAACCAGTCGCTTAGAGCACACCGTGTTGATAGACGAGACATGGGTTAGCCTGGATAGACCACCTGAGAAAGACCAAGCAAAACAGTGGCTCCGACAATTTGAAGCGGCAACGTCTGTGGCAGTGCCAGATAGATTCGGACGAAAGGTGTTGATGATACTCGCTCTGGATATCAAGGGTGTTTGCTATTACGAAATATTAGCAGCAAACGAAAAACTCAATGCTCCCCGATATCTCGGCTTCTTGAAAGGATTGATGAACAAATTGCGTGGGGATCGACAACACCGAGTGTGGTTACTCGACGACAATGCAAAACCTCACCGCACTGTTGGAATTACGGCCTGGATGGAGGGGAACAATATTGAGCGATGGCATCAACCCCCATATTCTTCTGATTTAAGCCCATATGATTATGGTTGTTTCCATGCATTAAAGAGGGCAATAGGTGGAATTCCATATGCAACCGTCGACTTACTCAAAAAAGCAATAGATAACGAAATTATTTATGGAAATGCAAATGGCAAATATTTGGCTATCTCAAAACTAGAGCGCTGGATCGATGTGTCAACAAAGCTGAAGAGTACCTCTAACTCATAATAAAAAAATATTTGTTCTACCTCATTTAGTTCAAAAGTTATTGTCATTTAAAGAGCGGTGAGTTCGAACCGTATGCCCTAATATTAACAATCTGCAAGCAGCGTCGTGACAGTTATAATAATACAATACAATACAAATACACCTTTATTAACCAAAAGGGGGTGGTACAGAGATTATTAAAGAAATTACATAAATTGGTAGAGCGAATAAGGAAACGTCTATGGCGGGTTGAAAATTTTAATGTGAATTCAACATAATAAAATGCTCCCGTCTGACTCAAATTCGTTGCTTGTCACTTCGTTCTGCTATTCGTACGCGAGTGTTGGTCGATCTGTATGTATGTCAGTGTGGGAGCGCACGCACACGGTTAGAAATTGCATAGGTGGGCGCGTAAGGGTGATTTCATTTTCATTTTTCATTTCATTTGAGGTTTATTTTCGGAACTGCAGTTCAACAATGCTTAAGTTCTCGCGGAAAAAAATATGATAAAGGTGTGTAAAAACAAGGTCAGGATAATCTGACTTGGAACACGGTCAGGATAATCTGACTTAAAACACAATTCAGGACAATCTGAACAAATAAAATAATTGTAAAAACCAGGCACATCGCAGTCCGGTGTGCGAAATTAGTCCCGGTAACAGAGACCTGTGGCAGTAGACTGACAACTATTGCTAAAGTTTAGCAAAATATACAGTTATAATCGTCAATGTTTAACACAATTATTGACAAATAGAATATATACACAGTAGCAGAAAATTACAATAAAGCCATCGGGTCTCTGAAACCATTAATCGGTGATAGAGTTACTGCGTGTACGCACTTCTTTTTTTAAAGCACGGGCAAATAATTTTACTGAGGAGAGGCCCCGGATCTCCGAGGGGAGTGAGGTCCAGACTGCTGGTAGTCGGTAAGCCAGAGCATGGCGACTAGACTCTCTAACAGTAAATGGCATCTCAAATCGAGTGGCACGACGGGTAGAGCGACTGGCGGCTGCGGTGATTGGAAATGATATCTCTTCTGAAATGATACCTCTGACCATCTTAAAAGCGAGGACCGCTACATGGACGGTGTACCACGCCCGGATTGGTAGGAGGTTGAGATCTCCGAAAAGGTCGGCAACGGAATCTCTACGTTGTCTACCAAACACTGCCCTGAGGGCATCGTTCTGAGTGACCTGGACGCGATGAAGGATCCCGCTGAAGCCACCACCCCATATGGATAGCCCATAGCATATCAGAGGCACAAATAGCGCTTTGTACAAGAGAATGATAGCATAATGATAATGATAAAAAATAATACAGTGACGATTCTTTCGAAATGAATATACTACGCCAACCGTTCGTCGTCATTATCGCCATCGTACTGCAGGATTTTTTCATGCAAATTGTGTATGCCCATTCATTCAATCATCAATTTAATTTATATGAACAGGATGATCACTTGATGCAGACCCCCAATCATTTGTCCGTAGAGAATTCAGCTGTAATATTAAATCGAGGCAAATAGAGAAGCGATATAGCAGAAGCTGCGGAAACATCTGATAGCAACGAAGCCCAATCCATCCAATGAGCTATGATCGAAGACAACCCACAGATATGGGGTGGATTGCCAAGGCATACATCATCATCTGATGCTTCCAATATCACTTGCTAATAAAAAGAATGCCAAATTATGAGATGCATAAGAGATACCTCTATGTCATCTTCATTATTCATTTTTGACTACCGACTGGGTAGAAAGGTAAATCTACGAATTTGTACAACTTCAATATACACACTCTCTCAACTCTCTAAAAGTATCAAAGGCTCGACGAATAAAAATACTGTGAAAAAAGTGATTCCTACAGAGTGTTCTTACTAATACAATAGCAAATTTCCCCGATGGCCCAAAAGTGGCTGAGTCCTTTTCTCAAGTATTTAGTCAAAGGTATCAACATATTAGCTAACTTAAACTGCCTGAAGAGCGATGTAAGCCATCTAAACTAAGCATTAAGCCCAGTCGCCTTAACAAAAATTCCAAAATTTCTGAACGTATCTAAAACGTAGCAACGAAATAATGTTGTTAATTTCAACTGTTGATATTAGATAGAATTGCCTGTATTACCGTGGCGTTTACTACTAATTTCAATTCAAATACGTCACTACACTCTTGTTCAAACCGCAGTTGCTATATTATTATTCTTAGTTTATGCGGCTGTTGAAGAATTGTCATCAGGAATTTGTCGGAGTCGAATGGTCGACGACCCTATTCCCCCACTCGTCGTTACCGCGTATCGCGATGACAGCACTCAGACAAGAGGAGCAATAGCATGAACACATCACAACCAAGTGAAGGGTAAACATCATCTATATCATCATCATCATCACAGACCTGCCGAGGCGGTGGCGGCAATCGTAACGACAACAACAGCAATGGCAGCAACAAATGCTCTAAGAGCAGCATATGTCTTTTTAGTTGACCTGAACACCAATCAGCAACAGCGGCATAATTCTGCTGATGATTGATGATGATGACGAGGATGCAGCTGTGGCAAATGGAGACATCTCTACTCGACGACGACGACGACGGCGGCGGCGACACTACAGCGTCAGCATCTGCCTCATCCATAGCCGTTAAAGCAGAACAAACAGAAATTGTTAGATGAACGGTCCCCCCAGCCGGCCTTCCACTCTCTGTCCGTGTGTTCGTCTAACCATCTATATCTTTTTCGTTCAATGACATATCACCACCACCACTACGATAACTGCTCCAGGCGGCAGCAGCACAAGTTCCTCTCCTAGAATAGAATAGGGAATCAGTCATTTTACTAGACTCCTCCCCCTTTCTATAGCTCCATGACTTTTCGGTGGTGCACGTTCGAATAGTGCCGCTTGTAAGTGGAAAATACATTAATCGGTATTTTTCATCAATAAATATTATAATATAAATGCCACAACCGTCGTGGGCATGTGAATGTCAATTGAGTATGGATAGCTGGTTATGACAGTGATATCATTTTGTTATTATTAAATTAGACTAAATTATACAAATTTGTCTCCATCACAGTACCAGCCGTAATTGCGCTTTGTTCAAATAATGTGTCCCATATTGAATTTGCGAAATTTAGTGATAGCTAAGAAGTATTTAAGGTGACTAGCACTGCCTGACGTTTATTAGTCAACATGAGAATAGGGTGCATCCTTAATGATGAGTTGCAGATCAACTGCCGAATTAATATAACAAATTAAGAATTAGAAATAAATAATACACCAAAAATCTTGCTGGACCTATTCGAACTGCGATTAATCAAGGACCGTTTTTTTATTATCTATCCGTTATTAGTATTTATCCATAGAATACATATTCGTCCTGTTTATTACATAATACGTTTTGGTGATAATTGTTTACAGTGAATGGATTTATAATGATGAATTGAATTCTCAAGGTCAACTCTAAATTCCTGAAGTTCTCCCGATCTGTGTCCAGGGACAAGCTCTGGATTAAAAATTGATGATTGCGCGATGCCCCCCTGAGGCCAACTTGAACCTATCCTTCACCATCTGCAACATATTGCATGATTGATCTCCCCGGCACTTCCTGTGTGGGTGAGCCCTGGTGTGCTGCTCCGCGACTGGCACATAAACCAAATAAACTGGTGGTCACGGTGTCGTTTCGAACCAGCATTTCACATCAGATGAAAGATTTTTATTCAATTGAATCCAACGCGGTCAGGTAAAGTACATCGTTTATCTATTTCGAGGAATCCCATAGTAGTATGAGGCGTAGTATGAAGCTTAGAGGTCGACACATTCTGCTTGTCATAGCTAGCGAAGTTAGCAGGTCGGAAACTAAATGGTTAATATTTGCATACTAGAGAGACGTACTAATATAATGCTAGAATGAGAACGCAGCAAAACATGGCAGATGACACTTATAATGGTTCCAAGTGCGAGATGTCATATATGAGTGCTGCACAACCAAAAACTCTGTCATTTGGTTAGTACAATAATTTGATCACCATCATTAAGTCTAATTAATGATAAATAGGTCATAATGGTCATTAAGAGCTCATATGCACGACAGCCCAGCTCAATAAAACAACTTCCTCATTTTTGACAACGTTTTTACTTCTCACATAAGATTTAGATTGTGTATGATCAATTATATCTGAACACCCAATAACATCACTGATAAGAAGTTTGTTTACTTATAATATTTGTCAGGTACAATCAAGAAAACGAAAAAGTGACGCAAGAAAACATCTGGACAAGCATGATCAATATGAACGGCTTCTTTAGCCATGGACAAGAACAATTGCTCGGAGTTCCCGATGGAGGTATATAAGCCCAGAAGTTTACAGATGTTTTGGTAGTTTGACAAAGATGGAATGAGTTTATTTGAAGCTTGAAACGCTCTCCGATCTCATTTTCGAATTCTAGGATTCATTCACGTGTTCTATTTCGGAAGACCTCGAGCTATTTTCGATCAACTCACATTAAACAAGGGAGTTGGTCGAAGAAGCCGAATACCGATGACCCGTATTCGGCCAGTCTTAGAGGACCAGTTGCGTAATTTGATTTGTTTATTTTTCTTTTCTTGATCCCTGCTTTTAAAACGCACTGTAATCTCTTAAATGCTTTAACTGAACGTATTTTCGTTATGAGTATGCATTAAGCTCACCATATTAGTTGGGGGAGCAATTAGTACTAGGAACCATTCATTACTCACATACTTTGGGAGACAGCAAACAAAGAATAAAGCCAAGTCCAGCATTTAGCGTTTGCCAAGCAACGAAACAAGTATTCTCCAACGCTGTCTAATTCTGTAAAATGCAATTGGTCACTATTATTTTGCATTCACTATCTGTACAATGGGTAGCTGTTGTGCATTTGGTGTTCACGTCATTCAAATAGAAGACTACTATTGTTGTGTGTATAATACATACAACGATGTCGACTCAATAAATAATCAAAGCCAAACAGGCCTTATGCACTTTCCCTATCAGTTTCTGCGGGCAACCAGCTTCTGCTAACAATCGCCGCTCTTTAGAGCGATTTAATCGATGTTATTTACATCTTCCTCTTCCAGGAGACAGGTAGACAATAATAAGAAACAAAATGAGGGTAGATAAAGTATCGAAGCATGTCCTTGCCGTTACGATAGCCATTTGAACGGGATTTTACCAGCGAAACTCTGTCATTACAGAATTATTATGTGCAACTTTATAATTAATTATGATAATCATTAATAAAAATTAATAATAATAATCATCATCATAATTCACGGGCAACATTTATGATTGTGCCTATTGTTGATACGTCATAGGCAATTTTGTTGTTGTTGGTGCTCTTGGTGTTGCTCGTGTGAACTGAATTCTCGATCAGCTCTTTCCTACTGTCGGCATTTTCTATTTCTGTGCTGTCGGCATGGTAATCTAATAGTTCAGTATTCATTCTTTTTATTTGTTTCCATAGCAATAAACAAACGGTGAAATAACCATTGCTTACTCTAGTGACTCGTAAAGCGGCAACTGCTGTTTCTAGCTACTGTTGATTGAGTTTCCTCAACTTCATGTATTATTATAGATAAGCTGAATTGCATACGAGACAACTTGAGTTTTTAAAGTACTGAATCAGTATTAGGGGAGTCCACCTTGCCAGGGTCAATGGAAGAGTGTTTCGATTTAATAGTCCACTCTGAATTCAAAGTCGTCATTATATTGTGGTTATTTTTTTTTTAGAGGAAATGCACTGACAATACCGGCGAAATTCCAATATCCATAAAAGTGGGCCAATCCAGTGCAGGGTTCACATGGATTGTGATTATCGAGGACACATATATGGTACGATCCTCAAACCAGCTCGTTGTCTTTATACAATAAACAGTCTAATATATATTTATTCAAACATAAAAGAATTAGGAATTATTTCTGGGGATTATTGGGGGAGATTAGCTGGGGACCGGAGCTGAGGCCGACATTATCCCGAGGACGCCGGCGGCACTGCCTCTTTGCACAGCGAGGGACAGGCGTTGGAGAAGAAAAGATCCTGCGCGTTTGTCCCCGATGGCGCGGATCAGCCTAAGGTAGACCCCTTCGAGGGAGTTCGCAGTGAGGGGGCCGGGCCCGCCTAAGGTCTCAAAAGCAAGGGGGGAAAAAAGGTGGGTTGCCTGGAGTGCGGCGTACTTCCGTAGCTTGGTGGTTGACATAAGAAGGTGCTAGAGTGTCAACCATCGTGCCGTCCTAAACGAGGTGTTGGCCTCGGGGGAAGGGGAAGAGTAAGGCCGTCAAGGCGGCGTTCGTCAGAAGTCTCGAGACCCTGTGGCTCCCTTGTGGAAGGGATACCGGCGGAGTGGAGGGCCCTCACGAGCGTGTCATTAAGCATCTTGTATCGCGGATGGCGGCGCTGCGCTCGCGCGAGAGTCCGTGGTGGCCATTCGTTGCGCCAGGGTACCCTCAACGCTTGCGGCTGTGGGCCACAACCACAGGGGCTCCGAGGCGGAGGCCCACACAGAAGCGGAGGGAGAGATCGTTGAGAGCAGTGCCAAGGGATGAGAGGGCAGCGCGTGGAGCCATGCCCCCCATAAACAGTCTTCTTCGCAACTGTGGTTAAGCATTTCATTTATGTACTCCATAAAGCTATTACGTTCCGCATGACCCGATAATATTATACATTATAGCATCAATTTTCTGTGAAGAAATTCAACTATGCATCAAATGGAAAACCTCTTCTAGAGCTAGGTAAACAAGGTAAGCTAACTGTCCTCATAGTCAGATGACAAGTAATATCACTGGGGTCTCTTAATAGAGCTCTCGTTTTATCCGTTGACAAAGTCGAATTGGTATTGGATTGTATCTAAACTTTAAAAATTAGTTAGAAAAGGGATTTGTACGTCATCATACTTGATGGTACTGTCAGTCTTTGTATACTCAAGCAAATGTTCGGAGAAAGCGAACATGCGTCACGGCAAGTCTCTCCGTTATTCCAGTGCAGTAATATGATTACCGAACTCTAAAATTATTATATAAGTAAATTCTAAAGTCGTAGAATAAACACGTATGCAGCTGCGCTTACAAGACAACGGGAATTCATTTAGCAGAGTCTTATGTCAAAGAAGATTTCCCGTTTGAAATCGGAAACAGGAATATATAGGCCGGCCACATCTGTACATCAAAGTCAACCTGTTGCTGCAAAGGCAACAACTTTCGCATGGCTCTCTTTTGAATAAAGATGTACCAAGGAAGCCTTGCCCATGAGTTGTCACGGCTTTTGTCGATTTTCAAGTGGTATAGAACGAACCTCAGAAGGATAGAACGAAAAACAACAGGTGAAACGATGAAGCCGATAACGGTGCAGCCTGGCCCGGACCCCGTTCCGAGTCGTTCGGTACTGTGAAGAAGTTAATGAAGCCATGGACGTGGGTGTCGTATATATATATATATATAATATGTGTGTGTGTGTGTGTAAAGTGCAGTCCGCGAACGGCGTCATGGCTGAAGAACCCGGTAGGAGACAAAGCCATCAGAGGCGGTAGTAAATAGGGAAAAGGTGCTAACCGGCTGTGATAAACTGTGATCAACCGTACAAATGACCCAGTACATAACATTACGACAATTAAAACAGTCTCAAAAATTTACAAATGCTCTTGGTTTTCAGTTTGCGTAGGATGTTTAAATCAAATAGATGTTTTCAGAAGTATCTACACATCGGCGTCAATGTAGAGGATATTGAGGTCGAATATACTCAGAGTGATATTTGGCAGAAATTTCCTATATTTGTGCCTCTCCTGTACGCGAGATAAAATGCTCCGACTACTTATCTGGATTGCATATTCGGTGTGGATCTATTCGAGAGTATTTTCTTTTGACGCCCCCCTTATTAGTTTATGCTAGAGGCTGTTCAACCAAGAAACTTCCCAGTTTGCCCACCACGAGCGTTTATGTGTAAGCGACGCGGTATTAGAGCCTGCAGCGTTTTAGTCAGGCAGAGCCCCAGAAACAAATAAACTCCACTTTCATCACATATCTTCTGGCCGCGTTGTTTGTGTCGTCAGAGAGACAGCTCTGATAAACCCGGTGTGGGAAACCCGTCTGGTATCCCACTGCCAACGTTCTGTCTTTAGGTAAATAGAAGCCGTCACCATAACTTTGCTAGTGGTCTTAAGTCACAGTTAGGTAAAAGGCGCGAAAAAAATATTAACGATCATTTAGGCGAAATAAAGCAGCACTCTTTTACTTTGGAGAAGTTGAGGAAAGAAAAGACAATAAAACATAAGGGATGTGCTAAGTTCACTCACAGAAACTGATTGGGCCCATCTGAAAACGCACTACGAACATCTTGATTTAGCCACAACAACGATGTACTTTTGCAGACCATCAAACCCAAGAGTACTACCAAACATGTCATATTAAGATACTTGTATGACACAAATAGAAAAACTATTTCCGCCAGCCCAGAACAAATAAGGTTTTTCAGGGGACTATAAGCTAAGTATTATGAACTTATCAAGCACAATTGACAAGCAACGAAAAATTCAATGCACTCACAGTATAACGCTAATTTTTAGCTACAAGTAGGAAAAAATTGGTTAAACCGATTATAAATCAGAGTTGAAAGGTACTTCCCAAAAAAATGAATAAACAAAACTACCTTAAGAAACCACGAATACTTTACACTACGAGAGTTGCTAGCCTCTTGGCCAATAGTGCCTAACGTTTATGTGAAAAAACGTCTCGACCAAGCGATGACGTTGAATTCAAAATCAGGGAGACCTATGCCACTAATTAGCGAATTATATGTGGGTTGCGTATTAGTAGCTGCAATGTGATCCACAATTATATAGAGAGACATTTCGATTATGAAACATTCACTGTGGTCATAATGGGATTAGTATAGCTGACTGTTACTGGCTAGGTCTCTGGCCGAAAAAACCGGGCATCCCTGGCTTCGCAACCTAAAACATACATATATATATATATATATCTTTGTCGCTCACCATAAGGGTTCACATGAACGAGGTGCGCCTCATGCGAACAAGCAAGAGCCGACAACGTGCATGGCATCAAGCAATTAGGGTGCCCCTCTACTCCAGAGTTGAAGCCAGTTCGAGCAGCCAACCAAGAGTGGCCGGTGAAACAGGTCATTTGATCGACGAAGACCTTCGGGTGAGCTGTGCTCTTTAGTGGGCCATCTCACAGCGTCATTGGCGGACATGATGATGAGGATAACCTTAGCCGGCTGTGTGATTCTACTTCATAATAGATGTATCGGACTGGAGTTTCGCCTGTAGAGCAGTTGCTTACGGATGCCCCACGTTTGGGGTGCTCACCGTTCATGCAGCCAGGAAGAGCTGCATCGAAGAATATCAGCAACTGAAAAGAAGAATACTGGCTATGGGTTGAGACAACGCCACAAACAGCGGTACGTGGCTTGTTGATTGGATCTTCCATTTGAAGACGACGAATGTTCACCATGCTTCGTAGAATGCATATCCTGCCAGTACATAGAATGGCGAAAATGGCCGTCCGCAGTCAGGGTTAGGCCAGAGGATTGGTGGTGTTGAACTACGTAGGAACTAAAATGCCTTAGGCATTTGTTGATCTAGGCACAAAATCCAGGCTTTCCTGAGGCCACGTCTGGATTTGATCCTGCGATATCCGATCTATTTATCCATACTGTGTTTCATGCCTTTGTGTCTGCTCAAAGGCCAGACCCTAACAGGCTTACCCCGTGCCTCATGTTGTGCTAGCCGTGGAACCAAAGTAAGATACAACTATTTGGAGCGGAATTTAGTGAGTGCTTTAAAATGCATTTCAATTCATTCCAAAGTTTTAATAAAAGTAAGTAATACGTTAGATGCAGAAAAAATACTTCATGTTATCGAAACAGAGTTATGAAAGCTCTCAATCATCAGAATGGTAACTATAGAACATAATTTGAAGCTATTTGACGAACTTCTCGAAACAGCTTTGTTCTTTGAACTATAGTTGCGAATAAATATCAGTTGCTTTTCTAGCATAGATATGTGTATCTTTATGCGACGAACTAAAGAAGAGTAAGCGGTTATTCTTAGCACAGCAAGCAGAAAGATGCACACACTATTACCATTTCTAAGATATATAGCTATCGCACTCGGAACGCGTTCATTCGGACGATGCACGATAGGCTATGCGAAACGAGAAGCACCACCATCGGTAACATACAAATGTGAAACACCTGTTCCATCTAGCACACTAGACTTGTGTTGCTAAACACAAACTCTCTTTGTTACATAACCAACCCGCAAAAGGCGTCCCAGTCAGTAGTTTTACTTGTCAACATGAGGTCACGAATCTCGCTGCTTTTTAGGTTTCCGTAATACTTTTAGATGGATGTCGGCGAGTCACGGTACTGCAAAAACAGGCAGTCATACATCGCTCTTATTGTAAATGAAAATTCACGTGTGTAACGTGGAAGCTATGAAACGAAAGCACATCCACCAATTACATAAATGTTTAATGATTATTCCGACTAACAAAAATTCCTAAAGGATACGAAGAAATCATTCCAATTGCATTCGATCGCATAGAAGTTGAACTTCCGAGTTGCCTAGTAATTATAATAAAAGGGATATTACAAGGCAACTCGCAATTTTAACTTCCACACATTGAAAAGACATATGAATACATATTGTCTCTGATCACACAATAGACAAACATGGGTCGCCAATTAAGGGCTTGAACAGTGAAATGAATAATTAGTAATAATATTATATATGAATCCCTGCAGAGGCCCTATAATAGACGTCACCCTATAATACTCCATTTAAAATAACTTGACTGTGCAAAAAGTTCACTTTGAAGAAGAACTAATATGATTATATTATAGTTATTAGAATTATAGGTTGAGAAAAACCGTTCTCTGTTAGCGCTCCGCCTCGGTCATAACGAATGTGTTGATCCCCTGGGTTCTGCGCCTTTTCGAGGTAATATCATGTTAATCATTCAGCCGCATTCATGAGTCCTAGGCTGCTCCAGGTGTGACCTCATTCCCGGCCGATGACACAACGTCTGCCTAGCGTCTTAACAAGATCATTTGAAAGTCTTATTAATTCTTGAAGGGAATAGAGGAAGTAACATGATTTAATGGAACAGAAGGCCCAATGGCTTATAGCTAACGCCATTCAGCTATGGACATTCTTAGAAGTAATATTTTTTATGCACATACACACACAGAAAGTATTCTATAATATATATATATATATATATATATATATATATATATATATATATATATATATATAACTACTGCCGGGGAATGGTTGTTAGTTATCTGAGGTTAACCGTAATCCCTAGCGGCAAAATGCTCTCAACCCAGGTGGAAATTTTGTGTGTGTACATGTATTGTAATATTATCATTGACTGAACTTTATTATTATATGAGACATCACCTATGCACAACTGGAGGATAACAATATGCTTTTTATTTTTTTCCCCTAAACATCTGCTAACCTAGTCTCATCATTGCAGCTGTGGCTAGTGTCTCACCTTCTTGCCGCTATACTAGTCTCGCAAAGTACTCTCTTGTTATAGAAATGTTCTATTATCCATCTTATTCTTCCATACAAATGGCGGGATCATTATTTCTTATAAATGACTCTTGTTTGTACCACCAAATTGTTTACAAAGAACTTCTCTTGTCCATTCTGTCCCCACTGAACCTTTGGCTCGAGAACATACTCACTGATATACCCTAAAATTGTTTACACATATTATTCAGGTGCAATTGTTATCCCTTTGTTACAATAATAAACAATAATAATAGTAACTGTAACGCATTCGTCTTCTGCAGACCCTCAGGTGAAGGCCAATTTTGCTGCGGCGACATAAACAGGCCCTTGACTTTCACAATAATATGTCATAGTTATTCAAGAACTATAATTGTTCGTCAGTGAGACTCGAGTAGAAATTTCTTCAATTTAAGTTTGAATTGATTGAAAGACAAATTATTTTTCATGTCACTCGGAAAAGTGTTCCATACGTCTACAACGTGAACACTACGATTGTGTTGGCGTTGAACGATTCTCACCAAGCCATTTGGCAGTAAGCTTAAAAAATTATACTTGCGCACTCTATATATATGTATACAAGTGTGCATACGGTTTATCTTGCTTTAGGATTATATATATATCTTAATACACAGATTATATATATTGATATAGATTATATATATATATATATATATATATATATATATCTTAATACACAGATTCAGTTACAACCCGGTAGCTACAGAACTGTCCGTCGATGACAATATTATGCTGAGCTAAACCATTTCACGGCAAGAGCAGCAATGATTCACTTCTATTGCTTTTTGTCTGGCCCAGGGGCCTTCTACCGATGTGTCACTGCTTGTGTTCTCATTTATTTCGATGTAGGTATTTCTATTAAACAAGGCGTCGTCGGGTATCTGGCCACGTCGTGTCTTCGGCCCTCACAGTCATTTCATCGAAATACTACAATTAACTTTGAGACTCACTGGACCATTGAATCTAGACGCGCACCAGATACGCTTCAGCTATTAGCAATCATTTGCACATATTTCTGTCTGCAGAGTAGCCCACAGTCATTGGCGGATCCACAGCTAACGACCACCGTTGGCACAGTTCCGCAAGTACAATATTATGTATATATATGTATCGCTACTATAAAACTATATATATATATATATATATATATATATAAGTAGTAAGACTATCGGCTACTCCGGCAGCGGTGTCACTGCATCGCTAAAACCCGAGATAGTCACGTCGCTGATGATTTCGCTCGAATCTGACCACATGATCCTGAATTATTCCAAAGACTTGAAATTAAGCAAATAACATAAACGCAAGGTAGCATCACTTAAATGCGAGTGAAATAGATCGATACACGATCAATAAACATTCAGTTGACGCTTTCTTTTATTGAACCAGTGCAAATCGGTGCATTGGCATGTACCACTTTAATCGTCCATAGTAAAATGTAAAATTGTTCCGGCAACCCAAATGCCCGCGGATCTACTATTATGCATAGCCTAATTGCGGTTTCTCTACAACATTTGCTAAGAAATCGTATTGACCCCAGACAGGAAATAGAAAGACAAATCACGTATATGTGTCCATAGTACAATGGTCTATGCATTTGGTGCGTTTTATACCCGACTTTTCGTCTTCTGGGAAGTGAATCAATGTCGCAGAGTCCACAACACATCACGATCGAACAAGGTAAAGCTCTTATATATACAATGATGTCCACGACCGCGCAATGGAGCGCGACAGAATGTAAAAGAGTACATGGAGAGTTGTATTTTAGTGCATCTTCTTTAGCGGATTCTCGATAATGTGCCCAAACGTGTTTCTATAGACGAAGCTGCCTGACAAAGCTCACGAGTGAAGGCAGCCACCAGCAAAGTGGTCATGTTAACTCGAGTAGCCAGTCAGAACCAAATAGACCACCAGCAATAAAACAGTTCATTTATTTGTTCAAACACATTCGTTCTATTCAGCGTCGATTGAGCTGCAAGCAAACCATAATACAACGGCCGTACTAGCAACAGCACCAGCAGGAGCAACAATTGCAGCAGCAGCAGTCGCACTTGACCAATGATGATATCAAACGGAGTACCTGAATGTTCGACTGACCGAATCACTGACTAAGCTCGAATGGATACGCGATACCTACGATAAAACTAAACACAAATTAAAACAACTGTGTTTATTTATCAAAAGGCTATGTTCGGAATCCAGACGTTAACTAAACCTGTGCGCAGCAAATAATATCATAACTAGTTAAGAAATCAGACACACAACTGCAGCGCCGTTCGGCCGAAAGGCATATTATCCAGATTAATATTTATTATAATATATTAAACGTTACAATAGGTCGGAATTTCTAGGGATTATGGGGGTGGGGGGGGGTGAGGACGACAACGTCCCGAGGAAGGCGATGGCATTGCCTCTCTGCACAGCGAGGGACAGGCGCTGCAGGAGGAAAGAGCCAGCGCGCTTGTCCCCGGTGGCGCGGATCAACCTGTGGTAGACCCCCTCGAGGAAGTTCGCCGTGAGAGGGCCGTGCCCGCCCAGGGTCTCAAAGGCGAGGGGGGAAAACAGGTGCGTTGCTTGGAGTGCGGCGTACTTCCTCAGCTTTGCCCGCTCCGCACGCGCTACTGCGTAACCGGGGATGGTTGCACAGTGGTTGACATAAGAGGGTGCTAGAGTGTCAACCACAGTGCCGTCCCAAACCAGGTGCTGCCCTCGATGGAAGGGGACAAGGGTGAGGCCGTCAGGGCGGCGCCCGTCAGAGGTGTCGAGGCCCTGTGGCTCCCTTGTGCAAGGAATACCGGCGGAGTGGAGGGCCCTCACGAGCGTGTCATTAAGCATCGTGTGTCGCGGATGGCGACCGGCGCTGCGTTCGCACGAGAGACCGTGATGGCCATTCGTTGCGACGGGGTCCCCACAACGCTCGCAGCTGTGGGCCGCAACTACAGGGGCCCCGAGGCGAAGGCCCACACAGAAGCGGAGGGAGCGATCGTCTAGAGCAGTACCAAGGGACGAGGAGGGCAGCGCGTGGAGCCACGCCCCCGCACCAGGCCTGTCGACAGCCCGGAGGCGAGCTTGGTCAGCAGCGTGTGGCGCAGAGGCCAGGAGGGAGTCCCGCAGCTCCTGGTGCAGGGCATCGGACCATGCCCGCTGCTTGCTCTGTTTGTCCGGAGGGACCCGAGCGCGGGCACCCGTCTGGTCAAGGGCAGCTTCCTGGGAGGCGAAGAAGTGGGCGAGCGCCTCGGGGGGGAGGACTGTAGCGACCATGTCGGCAACCGCCGTAAGCGACGCGGCGTAGCAAACGTCGGCCAAGCGGCGAACACTGAGGATGCCGAGGCCCCCGAAGCGGACTGGAAGGGTAGCCTGCGACGCCGCTTCCGGAGGGAGCTGGAGGTTCAGGATCGTCGTCAGCGCGTCCAACACCAAGTCGTCATACTCGTGAAGGGCTGAAGCCTCAGTGCCGGCCGGGCATGTCCTAAGCAAGTGCTGCATGCGTGCCGCCGAGAAACAGGACCGAAGGAGGAACAGCCCCTGGTGAGCCGATAACAGGGGCAGTCGGTCGAGCATCACGGCCGTCCTCTCGAGGCAACGGTCCAATAGCGGCCGGATGGCCTCGTCCGTGAGAGGGGAGCCGACAAGCTCGAGGGACAACCTCTGAGTGAGACGGCATCCTGGGAGCGACCGCTGGAGGTCGGGCTGCGCGTCTAAAGAGAAGATCTCGCACTTCGTGGGGTTGAGGGCGAGGCCGCTGCGCCCCTCGTAGTCGAGTACTCGCTGAACGTCGGAGGCGACGGTCGCCGGATCACCTGCCAACGTTCCGTCGTCCATGTACCACAGCCGCAGACGCGACTGGAGGGACACAGCGAGGGGCCGGAGGGCCAGGCAGAAGAGGGCTGGGCCCAGCGGGTCCCCCTGCTGGACCCCGCACTCCAGATTAATTAATAATAAGGATCGTATACTCTTGCTTACATTAATAATTCTAGTAAATTCCCTAGATTTGTACTTCTGTGGGCTTGGACTCCTCGAACGAAAAATAAACTAAACTATTCAACCATTGGTGGAGTAAAGATATATGCTGCTATGACGATATACGTCGAGACGCTGATTCCATAGACAATTGAATAATGTCCGGAACTGGTTCGGAATGGGAAGCCTGGTTGCAACACGGTTGTGCGTCAACGTTTGTCTTGGACCTCGGAAGTGTAAAATATTATATTGTGTATAGATGCATTATTAATATATCAACACGACAAGTGAAAAAAGATTAAGGAGGAAAGGGTTATTATATATATATATATCTATATATATATATATATATAGATATATACAGTCCGGATGGGCCAGGCGATAGAGGAGACATTTTTTCTAAAGACCGAGTCAAGGTTGAATTGTCCTTCGATGGATCGCCCGTCTCTCCATCAATATCTAACGGTGGCACACGCTTACTTGTGCTGTGGTCGCGATCACCAAGCAACGCCACCACTACTGACAACAACACCATCATCGTCATCATCATCGTCGGCGTCTGCAGGAATGATGAGGTGGTGGAAGGTGGACACGAGAGGGAGTTTACCACTTGTTCGTTTTCTTCCTCTTGGTGGTGCGTTGTTGCTGTTGGCACGACGTCACCTGGTGCATTCAATTCCATTTTCTGCCGTTGTTCACCTGTTTTCATCTTGATCTATCTAACACAGGGCCAGAAACTATTGATATATATATTTCTATCACCGATTCTTTTACTAGTCATTGGATATTGCGATTCGAGCGTGTGCGAGTGGCGCATTTCACTGCGACAACTCGAAAATACCGAAATAGATTATAATAGTGGAGATTATCATTTATGGGACTGCTACTACGGTAATGATTATGATGTGGAATGATTTTCTCTAATAAACGTATGCTTGAAGTAAGCAACGACTCATTTAACATTGCTTTACCTGCCTGTGCTTATTTCTCTGAATGAATAGGAAATTTATTTATAATGAACATTTAAAATAGACTCTGCGGGCTCACCTTTCATTAAACAGACTCTTCCAAATTTACTATATCCAGAAAAAATATTTATTACTTATCTGCGAGAAGTCTTAATTTTCGAAAGAATAACAATCTTTACGGATCTGTACGAAGAACGCACATATACGTTTTGCTCCATGAGCAATTTCCGGTGTCATTAGGTGTAAATGCAATCACAAAAGTCCATTCAGAATACTAAGAATTATTCATAAATACTGTAAACACTTTTCCTCTGCCATTGTATATATATATGTATATATATATTCGTAGCCAAAATATGTAAAGGTGGCCCCCACAGGTCCTCAAAGTAATCCCTAAAGGTTAAATGCTGAGGCCTGTCAGATAGGGGATCAGCTGAGGGTCAGCTCAAAAGAAGAAATGTATATATATGTCTGTATTATTGAATACACTGAATAACAGGATGAGGTGAAAGCAGAACTTGAAGGAAGTTGAATATGATAAAAAACTTATTATTGCATATGGACGAAGAGAGCACCATGAGATCGATCAGTGCGGACTTAGCTCTTTTGAAGCCCGAAATGTCCGTCTGTTGGCCCTTAGGAGACAAGTTCAATTACCAAGAGATTTATGATTTGAGGTAAACACGCTTGAAGCTTCACTATATTGCACACTGGACATCGTAATAGATTCAATTCCAGATCACCTTTATTAAAACCAAAATGGGGGGATATAATACAATTTGAGTAGAGTAAACATAAATATACTAAAATCCCGATGGCTTGGTGTGTTCATATGCGCCTTGTAACCGGAGGAGAGATGTAAACAGGTGCACAAGTTAGATCGTCCCCTTAGCACCTATGCATTTAAGAGGTCCGTCTTATGAAGCAATGCCGAAAACAGTTTGTATCGTGGACGTTAAATGTAAACATATCTATCCTGTGGACTCTCACAACAGTCCAAAAACAGCCATTCCACGACCCTAGGTTGATTTAAGCGAATCCGCTTAAATGGCTAGTTTTGCTAATAAGTATCCGATTAAACTAGCCTTAGGATTACTCATTGATGACTCAACCAAAGCAAAGTAAGTCAACGAAATGTACGGTCGACACTACCAAGAGCAGGTTTCTCGATAGAGACGCCACGGCAAGAGACAACTAAACCATACAAGAAGATGCTGATTCGGCCTCAATCGCTTCCACACAGCTGTTGCCACAACAGCATTGAAATGTTTTAGGACGGATCGTGGCTGCTGATCAGACTGTCTCCTCCGTTGGATGTACCATTCTATGGCTCTATGGCTGGTTGGTTAGTTGGCTCGACAGTGGCTCATGTGACTGGTTCACGGTATAGAAGCGTTGGTCGACGCTTATTCCCTATTTCTTTCTTCGATGTTACCTTCTTCCTATACGTCTTTCTTTCTTCATCTTAGTGATGGTGCTTGGTGTTCCTCGTTGCATCCACCCTCTTTCATACCGTTTTGATGGAATACTAAAGAAAACTGACAGCACATAGGGCTCGGCCCGGTAGCTTCGGCAGTAGCGGCAATAGCAGCTCACAGGTGACATGTAGCAGGCATCATGTCGACCTCTCGTAAAGCTTCGATTCGGGCGTCGTCTCATAGAGGGAAAACGAGCAGAAGCAAAGCATGATAACGAGTGTACAGAAGATATCGAAATTTCTTTCGTTAAATACATAGAGTTCGAAGAGTAAGTGGCTCAAGTAAAAAGCCACCCAGCCACAGCAGAAACACTAAGGTAGTGAAAAAAAGTAGCTAAATAAATTTTTAGACTCTGGTAGACAAAATCGAGTACCGCGATAAACAAAACATGTTAAATCATCAGAAGCAACAAGGAATATTTGCGATTGTGCCTATTCAATCAATATCATTGTCAGAGGCAGCAGTATCATAATCATCAGCAGCAAAATTCATAATGTCCAGAGAGCACGTCCGCTAATCTTATTCCTCTTCGCTTAGCGAAAAGAGTATTCTGCTGCTGTAACTGTTAAGGCCAAAGACCAACCACTAGGAATACACCACTTGCACTACCAACCAATAATAATATTTAATATATGACCTTTCCGAACAGATCGACACCGTACGACAGACGCCAGTGGAATCGGAAACCCCGAATCAACGAGTACCGGAGAAGAAGTAGAAGACGTCGAAGAAGAAAAAAATAGAAGACGAAACGAAACGAGAAGATGAAGAAGAAGAAAAGAAACTAAAGAGAGATCAACGTAAACGCAATACAAACACAAATCAGCAAGATTTCATTTTTCGTCGCCAATGGTACGACGTTGTACCAACGATTCCCAAATATATATATATATATATATATATATATATATATAAAAGGGAGAGAGAGAGAGACACACACACACACAAAGCATTTCCTCATCACTGCTGTCTTCGCTGTGTTATTTTCTTGTCCAACGACTGTTCACACTACTATGGTATTCGCGCAGACACAGCAGCTATGTATGTAGACAAACTGAAAGCGACATTTATAGATTTCCATGTTTGCTTCCGAGAAAATATAGTCTCTTCTTGTAGGTAAACTACCACATGCCAACATCAACAGCACAGTTTTGTTCTTCTATTTATAAGAGTTCGTTTATTTCGTACTTCACCAGCTACTATAATAAATACAACGATATCTGCGGTGACAATCGCGATAGTGACTGCACGAAGCCGGACAACTTCGCCATTAGTGTCACCACCCCTAGACGACGGCAACAGCAACAGTAATATCAAAACATCCGCGATGGCAGACAAAACGGGAGAACTACATACACAAAATATGAACAATGGGTGAAGGCTAATTCACCACCGGAATTCGCAAATAATTAATATGAAGGAAGGGAGCACATGTAGCATGATATTACAAGAAAAATACAAATGGGGTAGGTCAAACAAGTGCACCAATAGTTTTTGCTATTATATGTCGAAAAAACGCCCATGGGGTAAAAACACTGAACCACTTTTTATTGCTGACTAAATAGTAACGTTCATTGAAAAAATTAACACATAGGTATCGTATTGAATCCTACACATAGGCTCTCCAGGTTATTCTATGAATTACAAAAGTAGCATTACATACAACGTATTATATTTGTTCAATTCCTTTAAAGAAACATCCCGTACTCAACGACTATTTTGCTACAGCAAGTATTTGTGGCACACTTATCACAGCCGACTATCAAATGTCTATGTGATAGGTTAACCTTATTCAATGTGAAACTGATATCAACTTTCAGTGATCGCATTCACACATATCCCAGTACGTGGCCAGTAGCCGTACACACAACCATGAATATATAAATATATACGATAAACCAACAGTCAGTCAGCAGTGATAGAATAATAGTAATTCTAACAACAAGCAAAACAGAGAGTGATGCAACTGTGCTATTTTGTGCGGGAAGAGAGATGAGGTTTGTATATGCTTCCTTCTACTCAGATATGTATTTATGTTAAGCTCTCGTCCGTCTTTTGTTTATTTAATTGGAGAATCGATATAAACCAGGAAAGAGGATTTAGAAAGACGCCAGACTTGAGCAGAGACGAAACAAGCAAGAGTTTATTTCTTCCTTGGAAGCTATAGGCAGATCATCTTGGGGTAGATTTTCTCCATGTTGCCTGGCAGAAACGAAACATCATAAACACTGATGATTTCGTTCGAGTCATCACTACTCATTCCCCTAAACAAAGTCATCCAGCTGGTTCCCTGTTCACAAGGCTTATCCACAAAAAAACAGGCAGCCGTATACAGGGGCGGTTTCTGCTAACTAACCTTAACACACTGATCAAAAAGCAAAACAAAGTATTATAACTAGCGCTAGAAGTTCAGCGATCGGATGCTTTATCGTCATAATAATTATCGTGTTAATACAGGGATACTGATTGGAACGTCATAAATAGTAGATTTCGGTACGGGCCGTATGCGCCCGTATGCAAATATAAATAATAGATTGACTTAGTTCATTTTTTCGTTAAGCCGTACAGGGCTTTAGCTGCATCAAACTAATGGAAGTCTCATGTTAAGTCAACTCGGATGGTAATTTTTGATTTGTGATAGTTGGAAAGTCTGACTCGGAGGTTTTAATCCATGGTAATTCTTCTTCCCTGGGAAAATACATAATTAAGAAAAATCTCCGATTTATTTAAGTCTCTCGTTTTTTGTTTTCTCAATTGACGATCACTTCTCTATACATTGTATAGTAAGGACCACATGCTCCAAACGAAGCCCTGTATACCGTAGCTTGGCGCTGAGAGACCGGGTGTGGGTGAGCGTTGCCAGATTTCAAAAGAATTTTTGCGCAAGCCGTTGGCCGCTTCTACAAGCTTTGCATACACCCATAGAGTGCGACACGAGCGGCCAATTGGGGTCGTTTCGATCATGTCTGCTTCTTCTCTCAACGGTGGACCAGATGTTCACCACGGGGATTCGCTATGTTTTAAGTGAGCTCTCGCATTTTGCATGATCGCAAGCGCGACGATGCGCTGCCTGCGTGCCAAGGTTTTCCGAGTTATAATACGGCTCCAAGTTTTGGCTCCTACTATTGTACCCCACGAGAGCGAACCTCATCTAATGTATGTGTGGGGCGAGGTTGCAAGCTCAGACTAGTTCCACATACACAAAAAGACTCACACACTCACTTACACAAACGCGCAGCCGGAACTACGCGAAGGTGAGCGAATGTTTGGAGGGAGCCTTCTCCATATCACCCTCTGAGCTAACGGTAGCTTGAGGCGAATGACGCCGCCTGCTATGGGTCGTGTGAGCTCTGCACCCCATAAAGGGAGCGTTCCACTATTCATTCACATTGACTACAATGTTTTGCGTTTTTATCTTCCAATGAGGCCTCCCCTAGATATATATGGACAACCATCGGCTCGGCCGAGTGGTTCTTTAATAATATGACAACAATAATAATAGTCGATCAATTGGTACATTTTAAATGTGCTACCGTTGATCATTAACAATTCACAGACAACAGCGTAATAGCTTGAATTGTGCTTTCGCTCGCTACAAAGAACCGAGTACTGAGATTTCACTTTCAAATTAAAGATGTCCCTTTTAGATTAAATAAGATCAGAAAGATAGTATGACTCAAAAAAACTACATAGCAATATGGAACTAACAACATAAATCTTATCCAGGCATTCGCACATATTGGGGGTATAAGTATTTTGACCTTTTTTAGATCATCCGTTCAAAAGGATTAAGGTAAACATCATTGCCTTTGTTTGCACGTTCGAGTAAATCGATGTCTAGAAAGCAAAAGAAGCATCAGCCTTACTCAAGTGTTTTGTATGCAAATCAGGATTTTAAACAAGGACGCAGTGTATTTCAAAGTCATAACAGTTTCCCAATTTTAGAGTATACTTGGGCTGGAAGGACACAACTCTGTTTAAAAGATTGTCAATTTCTCCGCATATGATCAGCACATTTTAAGAGAGGTAGGTAGAGATCGCGGGAGATCGTTTACATAACGACACTTCTAATCTCGAAGCAGGAAACAAGTAACAGCAGCACCAATCATCGAAACTAGAGACACAACGTGAAAACCAACAACTCTGGTTACACACTATCGATTGACTTATTATTGTCAGTGCTTACGTAGGTATGTCGGATGGAAAGAGACTGCACTTAGACAAAAACACAAAACTGAGACAAAAAAGCTGTGATTAGATGAAAATAGTACTATGAAAAATACTATACTAAACATTTTGGTTCACCGAAGTGTACTTTAATTGAGTAATAAAGTGAAGCGGTGGACAAATATGTATGCCACCATACGCATTTCAAACTAATGACGTAAAGAATGGAATAAAATGATCGGAAACTGTATAGTAGAAATAGTAAGCCATACTAAAATTGCTGAAAAACCAACGCTGCATTCTTTAGAAAACCAGGTTTTTAGACAAAATTGTTAGCCCGACCATAATATTTATGATACGAGACCAGCTAACATTCTCTCTGTGTCCGCATTCGGGGAGATTTGATTCCAGCAGGCCTCTTATTACAACTTGGCTTCCTCACACCGGTAGTCAGTCAGTAAGCTCTTCGCAGTCGACGAGCTATGTTTCGATCTTCTTGTTGATACTTTCTATGCACACAGCAGCGCTGTACTCCATCCCGCAGAAATTCCGATAAGCAGTTTCGCTCTGGCTTCGTGCTCACATATGTAACCGATCACCTAAACGAATCTCATATGTGTGTTTTAATATCTTGTCATTTTCACCCCAAAGGTTCTTAGTAATCCAGCAAATAGTGCAACCATGGTTCACTTAACATTGATTCCGACGACTCGCCCTCCGGCTCGTCCTTTAGCTACAACTGTGCCATCCATCGCCTGTCTCTGCTGTTCTCATCTTTCGATCTATGCACTTGTGGCCGTGCCATATCTGGACGTCTTGAGTTGCACTGGACGACTGTCCGCTCTCTGGTTTGAGATCGTCGTCAATATTAGCAGCAGTCGTAGTTTACGGAGTAGATCACAATAGCGTACTCTACTCAGCCTAAACATATTTTACTATATGTATTATATAGAGATGATACGTATAAGAAAACGTAATCACATCACAGCTATGGAAACGGACGCATCCAGCATAAGGTAGAATGTAACAGAATTTGTTCGTTTTGTTCACATTGTTGCAAAGCAAACGTATGTGTGTGTGTGTCTTCGTGAATTATAGTTTGCTGATGATGCACCGAAGTGCAAGAAACGGAATCGAATTCGCCAGCCATAGTTGTGTTCCGCAGTTTCCATTTTCCAAATACCCCATTAGGGAAAAACGTCGCTTTTTCCAAGGGAAATTGCTTTTACAAAGGGCTATACCGAGCAACAGCAAGAGCGAGAGACAGAAACAAAACGGCAGAAAAAAAGAGGAAAGCAAAGAACGAAGACAGCAACGCTATGCAATGAATGATGGATAATGCCAAAAACAATTGATTTGAGTTGCTCTCGTTTGAGCTTCGTTCTGCTGCTTCGTATTTCTATCCAAATAAATGTAAAGGGTGAACCTTACGGAAGTCGATTGGACTTCACTCCTTGATCTTTGTAACGATCAATTCGTGATCTTCCAAGGGCATCGAACAGTTGTGGTGAATAACCCATCAACGGGGTACACATGTGCTACTACAGCTTCTATCTATGTATCTAGAACACTTAAGCATTGTAAAAATTGCAGTTCCTTTAATAAACCAATAAAGCTTTACTTGACATATCTATCTATCAATCAGTGAGTCCCAGCAACGTGATACTACACTCACACAGTAATGCAGTTATTATACAATAATCTAGGGAGAGTACACAAACAACACAAGCGTGCAATCGTATAACAAATATAATATTCCACGTCGCTTGAATGCGCGATAAGCCTCGAGAAGATCGTTTATCACTTTGGTTGTCCTTGGTGTTTATCTGGGTCAGTTAAATCAAGCATTGCAATATATCAAATCATCTTATTGTTACACAGGAGTATTTCGCTTGAGATAATTAAATAACTCAGCTACACACGAAAATAATACGGCGAGACATATTATTCCTAATACGATAACAAAAGGCCGTCCTCATAAGACATTTCCATTTTTCCAAATATCTAGAGATACCCTATTCTATATTACTATGATTCTACTCAATGTCAAGTTCGCACTTCTCAACGCGACAAAGGAATAAATGAAGCCCTGCTAAAACGTGGCGCATCTATTTACAACAACATTAGAAAGACAACAATGCAACAGTGCACGAAATTCGCAGCGATGAAAGTACCACATTCACATACTGGACAGCAGTTGGTGTCTTGTTACCGAAACAGAAATGGCAATATAATAGTAATAATGATAACATAACAGAGCATGTGTTCCCATGACATTGTGGTCTCTTCGCTTAACGATGAAATTACTGTTATTAACAACTGCACACAACAGGGGTCAGGTGTTCCCTCGCCGCTGAATGGCCATTTCTCGTCGAGTAGTTTGCAACGATCAGCGTACTGCAGACACGGTGGATGTGTGCTCTTTGCAAGCCCTTCATCGTCTTCTAACCAGAATCGGCAAGATACGGGCTAAGTTATAACTTGATGAGTATGCAAGCGTGCAAAAACTCATAATATAATGATTAAGAGTAGATGGAGAAAGATTGTAGTTAAGTTAGTCATTTGACCACTGTTTTAGAGATTTCACTGTAGAATCAAAAAGTAAATTCTCGGGGCTAACTCACAGCCAACACTTAACGTCGGCTGTACAACTGCTTTCGGCATTGCTTCATAAGACGGACGACTCCTTTTAAATGCAAATGTTCAACGGTGGGGATCGAACCCGTTCACCTACGAAGCCCACGTACATCACTGTGGAATCAGATAGATGTGTACTGTATGTTACATACGTGCGCTGATTCAGTTCAATGGCGCTACGGCTTCTCTGAAAGTACAGCGTAAACCACAAGCGTCGATGGTAAAAATAGATATCTCGTTTGTTCTCCACCCGGTAAAAGAATGATAAAGCAGTATTGAAGTGGAGCAAGAACTATTCATTTAGAACATGCGTTATGGCCCGAAAAATAATCCGAGCATTTATTTACAGGAAGTAAAGAAGTCAACGACACCTTCTCACATGACGAGTAAAGTACTCACTGGACGACATGTCCGCTCAAGTAAGCAACCCCTCTCCATAGTCCAAGCGTGTCCAGCTGATAGTCGCTGGCTTATATCTCTATATTCTAACAAGAAGAAGAAGAAGAAGTGAAAGTGACCACCACCACCACTCCTGCTATTGCTGTTGTTGCTACCATTGTTGCTGTCACGCCAGGCGAGCACGCTGCTTTCACCACTTCCTTACACGCACATACCTTAATCCTCAAGCAACTCTTGTTAACTAACCGCTCCACTCAACAATCAATGCTTGTGCATCACATGGACTGGCGGTCAATGACGTGCGTAGAACAAGACGGTGCAGCCGTTGGCGAGAATATTCCATATGATCTAAGCACACGGTATTCCTGCATCAGTAAATAGTTATTTTAAGCAGTAGCCTTTCAGCAATGTAAATTACAATTGCGCTTTACTTAATTACAAGTGTCTTTATTGTTTAGCTGCAATGATACGACCGGTGATCTAGCGTGATACAGGTCAATTGTCTTAATCTAAAATTCAACCCAACGGCTACCTGGCACAGTCTTTCATACAAACTCTACCAATTTCAGCGTATCGATAACTTTCATTGCTAGGATGCCCACACATGGAGTTGTCTGAGGGGACACCGTATCATAACTCGAATCACGTGAAGAGATCACGTGTTGTCATTAACTGATTACCACGTTGCACGTGATCAAGCGTTTTTTTGGGGGCAAAATATTAATCTCCGTGTATATATTTTCTTTTGCACATTTTTACGATGTTCAAGTTCTGCAAAAGGGACACGGCCGGGTTAGGGATTGGGGCGGTGCAGTGAGCTGATTGATGCTAGCATCGGCAAGAAAAAACAGCACAGAGGAAACACAGGAAAGGAAGAATCATGAGTGATCACGAGTCAACCATGCCAGCCACAAGAGCAAGGACATCGTCATCAACAAGAACAGCAACCGTCGCTATTCAAGAGGACAGCGCACTAACCAAAGCCAGTCCACTTTAGAACAAAAAGGCAAAGAAGTTGAGCGTCAACGTGTACCGCTCACTTGGGCTGTTCGTTGTCGACAATGGTTGCGTATACCGAATCTGATACCAAATGAGCAAAGCTAGCTAGCTCCTGCTCCACTCCCTCACACTGAAACTCTTCAGCCGTTCAAGAAGGTCTCTCAACCTCCGCTGGCACCGACCCGTTTTGCACCAGCGCCCAGTTGATCGTTCTTCAACACTGCCCCACTTAGCACGCGCTAGAAGACACTATTGTCAGTTGCTGACAAACCGGTACTATTGCCAGTGAAAGTTCTACTTTTCACTGTAACTCTTCTATCGGTATTAATATTTCCGCAATTACGTAAGGGGTAAATTGACATCTCACATATCATTTTGTTACAGGCTCTATAACGACGGCGAGCCAGTTTTACTGATTCACTGTGGAAACTAATCATCTGAATACACACACAGCCACATAGAAGTGGCTTAAGCAGTTAGTAAGCAGCATTCCATCACAGGTCGTTTGTTAGTATTTACGGACGGCCATATTATTTCTTGAAGATGCTGAGTAGGCTGACATAATATAGCAACAATTACAGGGCTGTACGAATATGGAAAAAAGTTCGTTTTAATTGAATCACATTAAGACGAGAAGTTAGGAGCGGTGTTCATCACCTCCGGTGATGGTTGTTTGTGTGTTCGTATTGCTCTGTATATTTTTGATATTGACTAATTGTGACAGCTGTCGACAATCGATGGTAGTAACTCAATAGGCACCAGATCTAGCGAAGCAAGAAGTACATTGATTTTTGTTCCCCGAACTGTCGAAATTCTAGCCACAGTCTCAGCACACAACAGAAGCCGACCCGAATAACGGCGACTTTTTCGCCGCGACAGCAACGAACACAACCCCAGTCAAAAGCAACGAAACAGAAATATCGGTTCGAGCTGCTGCTTTTGCTGTTATCGCCTCTTTTTCACTTTTCGTGTTTCTCCTCCACCTCTTGTTCTTCTTCTTCTTTTTCCTCGTTCTTTGGTCTTTGGACTGTCTTCCTCTGTTTGCCAATGTAAATAGCGCCTGCTGAAAATATAGCAAGAGCTGCAGAACTAGCAGAGCAGTGGAGCCGCTTACTTTACTATACCCAACGGGAGAAAATATTTACAGCTCGATATATTCGCCATAACTTGTTCATTTCTCACCACTGGTGGCAGCAGCAGTAGTCGTCAGTCAATGCGCTTCTCTCTGTTGACAGGGTTGGCGCTGCTGCTGCGTATATATGTGCACACACACGCACATACTTTTACTAGTACACAAAGGATTATAACAATAATCGGAGTTCCTTAATTTTTCCACAGCTGTTTGCACCAAAGTGAAATTTGGCTTCAATAGAATCATTTAATTATTTCTCGCAAGAAATTTGGGCTCCCCAAAAGCAAGCTTGGCTGGACAGTCCATTGGGAAGTAGCTGAAGTTCAAGCGCAAAGTGAAAAGTGGTGACGCAGTCGTTCTACCACTAAAGAAGCCTGGAACGTAAAAAACAAAAATATAAACAAGTCGAGTAGGTGAAGCATATATTGCTTGCTGGAAGTCAATTTCCAGAAACCGTTTTTCAAGTATATTATATACTTGGATATAGATAAAAACTTAGCACTGCACAATAATATAATAGTATTCCAGAATACACTTCTAATGAGATAGAAAAAGATATAATTCGAAATATTAAAGTTACTTGTTATTTCAGCTCAAATATCCTTCATATCTTAATATTTCCGTATGATCTATGCACTCCTCGTTGTTGTAAGCATGTATCGCTGCACACGGTTATCGTAGCTTCTTTCATATCTAATATACACTCAGCCAATCTGAACTAGTGGTTGAGGCGCATTGGACATATTACAGATATACACATATAGCACGTTGGATAGCCGTCGGGGTGAACCAGATGTGAAATAAACGTAATGAGATCCACAAAATGTTTCTCAACTTATGGCCAATCTAGTCATTTTTTCCTAAACGTATTGAGTTCTAATTTCTGCCTGGTCAATTCGTTTTTTTTTCTAAGAAGCTAAAATAAATGAGTCGGAAAATTAAGTTTTGCCCAACATCTATCTCATGTCGCCCGCTAGCGCTACTCGACTGGAGTCAAGCTTAGATCAGCTACTGTCTCCGACGGCCTTTGAATGCTGAAACCTGTATGCGTTGCTATGATTGACTATGCGATCTTTATGAAGATAATGATGATGAAAAGTTTCGCCCAATCCAATTCAACATTGTTTGAGGTTCTGATAGTAATAATAATATAAAATGTCACAATTCTTATAATTAATTTAACAATAAATTTTATATATCACGACATGTTACGTGATATTGTTGAAGAACAAATAAAACCGACTGTGTCAAATTTATTACAATTGTTGTAGCGAGCCGTCAACATTAATGAATTCACAGGCGAATTAACGAAAAGTTCCCAGTAACCGTAAAAAGCTTCTTTCGTAAAGCCTAGCAAGTTTCAGAGCGTCCTTGCTCCAAACGCCCAATGAGTCTACCCTGAAGTTGGGTATGAATACGCGAGCATGCATGCTCTTGCATTTACTATCCACACAAGCACCATAAAATCTAAGGCGTACATGTGTGTACCGTAACGACTCTGGTTTCGTCTCTAAAGATTCGGTTCGTCTCTAAAGACTGGTTTTGGTCATTGAATATTACTTTCTCTATTAATAAATTAGCTAAATAATTATTGACTCGAGCTTGCTGTTGATGATGATGATAATAATACAATGGTAAGATCAGCTGTCACAGCATTAGTTGTTGTAGTAGCAGTAATGGTAGCAACAAGCAAAAGCAACTGAACCTTCAACGAGGAGCAACTGTAGTCGCTGTGTAGGAGAAACGTCACAAGAGCGGATGTTAGTTGACAAGTTCCCCTGTCCGTCCGCTTGCCCGTCTATCTCGTCAAGGTAAAACCCCTCAAGAGGAGGGGGGATTGTCAAAGGACCTCGTGTGTCCGACACCGGGTTGCGCGTTGTGTAATCGTTGCGGTTGATGGCCGCGTTTAGGTTTTCGTTGAGCCCAAAGTGCGGCGCTACCGCTTTTTAGCTACTATTATCGAAGTAGAATTGAGGCTCAATTCAGGGGACAATTTGAAAGAGCCCCACCATATCGTAGTGGCACACGATAGGCAACGTCAAACTAACTCAGATGGAATTTACCTCCACTGATAGCATCAATTCGACACTCAAAACTAGTTTCCATTTGCCTCTATCGGGGCTTATAGAAGTAAACACGAGAAGAGCGACATGGCAGGTGACGGAGAGGTGACTAGAGAAGGGCCATTCTACAACAACCGATGTCATGGCTGCAAATTGTGGGATTGCTAACTTTTGCGCCTGTCCATAGAATAGACTAGGGAAAGCTAAAACAGAACAGCGAAGCAAAGACCAATCACGCAAGAAGTGGCCGGTTATTGTCGTTGTTAGGGCTGTTGTTATTTGTGTTGTTATGCTGACTGCCTGGTGTAACGGTGGCAGTCCTTCATCCCAGCGTCAGTGCTTCGTCAGTGGCCAGAGGTTTTTGACTGGTACCGCTACAGTTATGGTTAGTGGCGGATCCATCTGAGCGGTGATGATAGTGATTACATGTCAATGGCGGATTCAGTGAATGACTACGGCCAAGCAACACATTGGTGCAATGTGGTACATGGATGACAACGTGGTGATTTTGACTAGCAAATTTATGGAGAACATGAGGTGCTTTTACACCACTAACACCCGCAAAGGCACAACCCCATCAACTGAGTGATCTTCTCCATCAAGGCTCTTGTATTGAGGGAACATGTAATAACATCGCACAAGTGAGCAGCTGACCATAAACAGCCACTGCCGACTTATGACGCTGATGATTGAGATAATGATGATGACGACACTAATCGTCAATCAATAAACCAGCGGTGGATAACTTTGACTATCCAATACCATCGATCTTGGCGAGCTTCTACGTGATTCTGGTATAAGTATGATAGCTACATAAGTGAAGGAACTAAAATAAAAAGTTACTGGTCTAGAATCACTCCAATAAGTTTTGTGTGGGAGCAAGCACTCAATAGCGGATTAACGTTGAGCGAGTTAATTTCATTTATTAGGAGGGTGTTTACGTATAAAATTACGTCACTAAAATGAAGAAATATACAAACAAAGTTGGCTGTCAATCTGTTATGTGAAACTAAATACCCCTTCATGTCACAGACCAAAATAGTCTAGTTACAGGGAGAACGACAACTTTTAAGACCGATTTGGAAATTATCCTTCTTGTGACGTGACCACAATGCAATAGTAAAGAACACAAAAGGCCCCAGTTAAGAAATACAACAAAAGGAAAATTATAGTGTTCGGCCTGAAGCCGTTGAGACTGAGGCTTAAAACCGTATCGGCTGAAACTAAAACACTGAAACTAGTCAATAGATAGGATCCGGAATCCTTAATTCTCAATCGTGCTTTGCAACGTGCTTATGGTCTCTTTAGATTAATGCCCCTATTCTAAAGATATAATTTAGTAAAATGAAAACGTCTCAGCAGCATATAAACATGCACCAGCAACAACAACGCTAGAACGCGGACCCCCCAACAACAACTCATGCATCTCACAGACATTAGGGCTTCGTTGGCCACGACAGTAGCTCAGCAACCCAGCAATTCCATCGTGAAAGACGGCGAAAAGTATTGTCACTGGGTACAGCTAGTCTAGCTAACGCTCAATACAGTCGTAACCACAATCGGCGCCGTTGGCGAAGCACATAGACGTCTCCGATTTAGTTTAGTGGTTTAACGCCTCAGCTTAAAAAGCGCCCGCCGCACAACTGACTATTGCTACCTTATGATGGCATTTCCTGGCCAACATCCGGCGGAGAAGCAGCGGGTTCGGATGATGGAGGCTGACTTTGAAAATGTGCGAGACGCAAGACGAACATCTCTGTTATGCACTGATACTGATTTCCACTACTACCACTGCAACTTGTGTAGATAGAAAACTGTTGTTGTTGTTGTTGCTGCTGCTGCTGCTGCTCCCGGTATTGGAACGAACATCGGAAGTGTTTGAAGACCCGACCTGGCGCTTTTCGAATGCGCATATTTTGACGACTTTGTTTGCTCAGTCATGTTCTTCCCTTCAGCCGGTTGGCAGCATCTGTTTGCTGATAGCCCGTCGTTGTTAGTGAAGGAGTTCTGTGTTCGAACTCTCGCTCGGTAATTGTATTGCGGCGCAATGTCTCCTCTGACCTGTCACCTCTGTTGATGGCAATAATGAGCCACGTCAGCAATTCTTTGAATAACGCCGTAGCTAAGCTGATAACTGTACTTTGGACTGGAGCTAGCTAAGTTTATTCTGTGGATTATGGCTAAGTTGTCCATTGTATTATACGAGTGGTGAACAAAACAGCATTGACTGACTCTGGCATGAGCGCGCTGCCTGCCATAGTGGCAACCGCGATTAACGCTGTACAATTTTGTATTGATACCTTTTTAAAGGCAACAGAATCGAAGCTGTCGATCTGACCGAAGCGGAAGACCATCGCAATGGCGAAGAGTATTTTGGCCATACTCCTTTCTCGTTCACCCTTCACTAATGGTACTACCGTTATACCTAAGTAGTATTAATGGCTATAGTGACCTGAACATTGATTATTACTGCTTTGGTAACGCTTTCTGGGAACATTTGGGAGTCACCCCTATGGACTCCTTGCGGGCACCTATCAAGGATAAGAAAGTATATTTACAAACGAGATAGGGCCGGTAGTAATATATCTCGAAAACGTACGTAGTATCCTCACATGAGGCTCATTTCAGAAGCAAACGCGTAACTAAAATATGCGCAAACAGATCAGTATGAAAGTAGCTTAGTGACTCGTCGGATTGGTATTCCCAGTCTATGACGTGTCGTTGCCATCATCTCCATCAACAATAGCATTATTCGATGAAATCAAAGGACTCCGGAATACCGAAGATAACGCTAATAACAATAAATACGCCGGCAACAACTGCACGAAACGTTCGATTTTGTTATGGGCGGATGTCTGCCAGATGGTGAATTGTACTGAATGAAGCGATTTTTTAACGGGTTGCTGTTTCGCTACTATAGTGGAGTTCAATCAAAAGTGGAACTTCGCCGATGATCGCGACTTCGGCGATTGTTATGTGACGGAAATAACAGTTCCGCCCACGCATTTAAATTCTCAGATCTACACGGCCCCCCACCAGGGAAATGGTGCATCCGCACAAATTGGCTGTGTCTGCGATTTTGAATCTAGAATCGAACTGATTTCTTAGCCTTTTGCGTGGCCATCGACAACCTCACTAAGATTACACATATGACAATAATAAAAAATCTAATGTTCAGCATCTTCCTGTTGGTTCAGATTTGAGCTAAACTGTTATAACTAAACGACAACAAGAATATCAACTCATTATTTCCCTGTTGACATGAGCTTAAAGTAAAGGCATGTGACGATCTGCCAATATTCAAGGTAAAATATCAGTCGTTCCAAATTAAAAATCAAAAATCATGGTTTGCGATTCCATTATTAATTGTATAAGTGTCCTGCTAAAAATGTCATGCAATAGCCACCTGGGGCAGGTACATGCTATATATAATACAATTAAAATTTAGACAATGAAGAGATAACTCTGTATAGAGCAAACGTGATGTGACGTAGTGTCGAGAAATGACCGTATCTGGAGCATTGGTTACGTAGAGTACGACTCTATAATGAAATTATTTGATAAATGCACAGTGCATAATGATGATGCATAGTGGTCTGTGCGTCGAAATTAGCCCGTGACGGTGACGTACACCTTTTTCTGACAGCTGACCCTCGGCTGAGTTTCCAGAACCGCTGAGTAGCGTAACTTCAAGAGCTTATCACCTCGGTCGTACTGGGCATTTACGTACGCCAATACAATGAACCTTCACCGTTAAAAAACAACGAAAATGATTATTTCATATTCTATGGTATAAGGATTTTTTTATTCAGTCAGTGCGAAGACACCATTACAGAAGCACTGAAAAAAGTAACGATTGCATCTATCAAGATTTACGTAGGGAAAAACCGCATAAACAGAGATACTGCATGTCGATGTAAGCAGCTAGTGTCCATTCATCCTGGAGCTCGTCGGTGTTCCCACAAAGGTCATAGATCGTGGGAACTTGTTGCGTAAAGTAAGTATTCCTCTTAGCCGTAGAACTCCACGCATAATTCTTAGTAGTTGTCCCTCAACATATGGTAAATGAAAGAAGATTTGGGGCCGGCTTTCTGTACAGCAGAAAAGGCCATCTCATGAATATGCTTAATCTTTCTTTCTATTATTGTTATTAAAACTACATTTGCCTGGCCGAACTCATCGAGTGAGTTACGCATTCGTATTCGACTCCCCATGTTGAAATATATTTTGCCGATACTGTCACTCTTCTTCTCTGAAATGGATGCTGATAATAGCTGATATAGTAAACCACAAACGTTATCAACTTATTCTAAAGAATACATTGTGTAGGCGCCATGGAGAACATTCTTGTCGAATTATTAAAAATATCTACATTAAAAATGATTTTAATGAATTTAAAAAGATGACGTATAATTTCATTGACAAGAGGGGTGGCTCAAAGGTCATTGTAACGGTATGCCGATACAACTATACGAACATAAATGTAAAGTTAGACAAGTTACCTCATTGCCATTACTAAAATGCGCCGAATTCGGAAACAATATATGATAATACTGTGTGCGCACACCGTGTTAATCAATAATAATAATACAAAATTGATTACTTCCGATGTTTTATGTGAAATATTATATCATGATTTTGAAAGGATCAGCCTGCCGTTTCTGTCTTCATTTCTTAGTGAGGGCTCGTGACATGTTATAGACTTGTTAGTAAAATGTAGCTCCTGTTTAACATCACATCACATATCTGAGACATGTGAGGCCCTCGTAGATTTACGCATAGCACGTGCTTGGAATAGGAACGCCAGAATGTGTAAGAAAGTTAAATTTCATTAGATCTCTGTCTAGATGTGTCCGATAGCCAGTGCTCGTAGAACATTGATCGAGACGAGATGAGAGTGTTAAGCCTGTGACTGAGGTCACATTGAATAAATACCGTGCACCACCAGAAGCAGCAGCGCCACCGATGCAGACCGATCACTGCTGTTTGCTGCTACTGATCGTGGTAGGACTTTCTGTTGCTGTTCTGGTAGCTGTTGTCGCAGTCCGATGTCCAATGTCAAAGCGAATAGTCGTCGACAGCAACAACAGCATAAATAAATAATATTCTGTGTTTGTTTGGCTCAAGTGAAGGACTCGGCCAGTGGCAGAAGCACCATTGGCGCTACCACCAGCGCAGCTAGCTGCAGCAGAAGCAGCAGCACCAGCACAGTTGACTCCGCTGTCGCTGTATCAGCACAGTAGAAACAGAGACAGAATCGAATACTTTAGCAGCGCCGTGTAGCCATTTTTCTACCGCAGATTCTCAACACAGGCTACAAATGCTTATTATGGTTTCCTACAAATTACGCCAAAGTATAACCTACGCCAATAAAGGAAGATCAACTAAACTCGCATGCCCAGGTCATACATTGATGTATACGAGATGTTCTTATTCGTTCTTTCTAACATCAACTAAAGTTTTCGATTTTTCAATAAGATATCTGTGCTGTGCTCGAAAAATATATCCGTTGCCGAAAAGCCTTTTTTTAAGTTTCAAACTTAAGTAAAGGCTTTTCGAATTAACACAAAAACGAGTCGGAGGACAAATACCAGCGGCGACATTATTTTGTTGTCATGGAGCACTGATGTCCCTCATAATGCATTGATATACATGACTCCACACTCTGTATAAGATAATCTTAACATGTATCAACTGCATTTATGGATAATAAGAATATAGGTCTTCAAAAATGAATATAAGTAGTCAAAAATGAATTACATTTCAGTCCCAGATTACGTAGATATCCGATAAGTCTCAGTTTGTTGGCTTACTCCAAGTTTTTTCAAAGTACCGGTGTCTTGGGCGATTAAGTTCAAACCCAGCGAAGCGATGTACAGGCTTTGTATGAAACAAACAAAAGGGTCCGACTATCATCGTCGAAAGGAGCTTTCGGCACGAGAAGACCGAATGCACAGATGCAGCTGAGAGAAGGCCTTCATCTGAAGACTGAGAAAGCCGGTACACTGGATTTGCGTATGGTAAATAAATACGACTAACTTCGTACAGACCAATGATGAGATTGAAAAACGAACGATTAAATATAAACACTACGATTTGAGCGATATCGAATCCTCCGCTGGGTTCATATGCACTTCGACTTTGCTCATTAAATGAGTTCGGCAAAGTAACTGCGTGATTGGCCTTATTCGTGGTTGAAGAGCTGTGAGCAATAAGAAGCTAGGTATATAGTCACATACACAAATAATCTATCCGACAAGATGGATTTGTGTATTTCGATCTCGTTGCATCCACAATAGTGATTTATTGCATCATCGAAAAGTAACACGATATGACAGCCGTGTTAAGTAAAGCACACCAACAATGGTAGTAGTTGTTACTGGTGTCAGTATGAAAAAGCGGAGACAGAAGCAGCAGCGTCAGCAAACTTCTATCATTCATCAAATCCCAATCATCTTCCAAAGACGCTCACTGCTATGCTGATATGTTACTCTCTGACTATCGTCTGGCCCATTTCCTCTGTGAGCCATATCATCGTATTTCATCGGACTTGTCGCACACAAAAGTCAAGGAGCCAAATAAAAGTTACAATGTGTATAGGACATATATGTACGTATTGGTGCACAACCAAAACACATTCACAATATAACGAAGCTTTAAGAGCATGCTCACTGTTTTGCTATCTTCTATAGGCTCATTGAGACAGATAAATCAGCATTTTGAACACAGATCACTGTCATAAATGCTAAATGGTAGGAATTACAGTACCCTGGATGGAAGCGCTTTAGCTATATAGGCAGATCAGATCGTACCCATACGATAACATCAAAGGTAGCAGCATTACTTATAGCTAGGGGAATCCGTGGACACATGAACCATACGTGCATGCCATAATCATCGTAGAAGGAAGAATATGCAGAAAGCCAAAAGTAATGAGTAGCTTCCATCTATTTGGTATGCTTGGTTCTTGGCTGCCATGCTGTGAATTTACGTCTAGAGCCATTCGCATATCGATTAGTTAAGAGTCGATGATATTTTAAGTGGTTCTCACAATGAAACTAAATAGAAGAATAGGTGAGACCGATATAAGAATAGTAAGCTGTTGCCCAGAATCTTTGGATGCTGTCCATCTACTGATTTATTAATCGTTACGAATGTGTAAGTAATTATTATTATTACTTTGATACATTAATGGTAAACACGGTCGAATCCAATCAGACACACTTTCTGCCAAGGCTGAAAATAATTAGCCTTCCGTCAAAATGAACAATCAGCGAAGCAGGCGACTAAACGCACACACAAATATAACATGTGGGCACGAAGTGCACTGTAGTGCTGATATATGACCATAACTGGAACAAATATCACTATTACAACTAAGTCCACCAAACAACCCGTTTCAGAATCGGATGTAGGTAGTAGCAACAACCTGACCGTTAATACCAAAAATTCGTGTTTTCAAATATTATAAAAGCAAACCGTTAACTACACAAATTGTAAGATTAATAGATATGGGGACACGCCTGTAGGCAATATTTGAACGCCTATTGTTAATATGAGAGCGCATCCGAAAGCCTGAAGAACTGCAAAAAATCGCCACTAAGTGTAGGGTCCATACGTTTGTCGAACAGACAGCAGCACATTTTTTTGAGACAATTAATCAGCGTCTCGGCTATATAACTGTTCTTGATTTAGTAATTGAGATATCGCAGCGAGCTAACGCAGAGTGCAATAATAATAAGTAAGGAATGCACATCGACCCGATTGAATAAAACCAAAACAGAGACAACGCGAATATAAAAGCTTAAGTAGTTTCAACCTAGAAGGAAGCGTCCTTTTCTCTTTCTTGAATACCATCACTTGATCGGTTTAACAGTGGCGTGCTTGAGGCTATTACCCTAACGGTATTTGAACTCGTTGAGAATATGTTGCCATTATAACAAGGGTGGCTGATGGGAGTTTTCGTTATTCGTTTATGAAGTTGCTGTTACGAGGTATTTAGCGCCGATTTCTAGTTGTCATATTCATAATCAATGTTTAATGTAATGGAGAATCAAAAGTGTAGCCTGCTGTCTAAGTGGAAAATCCCTACAACTTATACTGCTTAAGTCATGATGCAATCGGTTGTTGTACTAGAAGCAGCCCTTAGCAGCCCCAGCAGTGGCCACAACAGTGGTGTTGAAAACAGAACTTGGAGCAGTACCATCGTGAGCTCTTCAAGATAAAAAAAAATCTCGCAGAGGGCCGATCAACCGACGACGACAGCCACAACAACGGCCTGTGTATTCTATTCATTTATCGCAGCTTCCACCACCACCGCAGTTGCTGCTGATGGTGGTGGTGCTCTTTATTCTGGATCTATCCGTCCTTCTTATTGAATGATATTTAATACCACTGTAACATGTTACTATTAGTCCAACGATAGAAAGTAAGTAAGACGAAATGTATCAGGACAGCCGGATACGTTTAGTGTACGCCTTTCTCGAATGTCTCATTTACCTCACCTTCGATTCGTTCGCCCCTGTTGCTATTTAACGGAAAACATACGAGGTTAATCAACCTCATTCAATTTGCAACGATGTCTCACAAGGACCACAGTAAAATACATAGTGGCAGGGCCACAACTATTTATATTATATATAGCATACGTTTGGCTGAGGTCCTCCGATGGGTCATACGCCTAAGGTAATGTAATAGCTGTACGTAATGGGTGTTGAGAAGTGTACAATGTGTTAAGAGTTTTGTATGGTAATAAACAAAATACAATCGGATCAAACTGTTCTGCCAATTTTTTGTTTTAAATCTGATGATGACGTCCGGTTGAAAAAAATACACGACAAACCAGATCTCGAGCCTTTCATGAGAGGTCCCCAGCATCAAATATGCCCCGCAGGTATCACTACCTACTCTCTTTCACTCAAGATCAACTTATCTATACGCCTTGCCCTATCGGGTCGAAGCAAATATATCTCCACAACGACAAGACGAAAGAAATTGCTGGCTGGCTGGACGACTGGTCAATGCACCAATCAATTCAGACAGATCACTGCCGCTTACAGCCATGTCCACTTCATGTCTCTTTACGACCCCCCCCCCCCCCCCGACCCCGTAGCCGAGGAGGTGAGGGGCGCCAACGTAGGCAGAACACGAGTGGAGCGGTAGTATTCATACGGTTCGTTTGTGATAACGACAGCCACCGCAACGGTCAAACAAAAATCAAAAACACGTACGCTCGTCAAAACCAAACTTTCTCGTGTCGTTTATCCAATGGTCAGCATAGACTCCACAGGAGAAGAGGGGCTATCAGATGCGAATAAACAATAAGTTTGATGCCGAACGGACAAAACTTAAAATTTGTATTCGATGTCAATAGAAAAAAGGTTCTTTAAGAATGACCTTAACAATTTAATACAACAACAACGGATTGAAGATTACAATTAAAAACAAAACTCAGACGCGTAATGGGATTACCTAAATCATGAAAGCTCATTTGTATCGCAAGCATGACTATATCTATCCCTTCTGCACAGAGTGAACAAGAATTTTGTGAGTAAATTAGCCGTTCCGTTACACCAACTGATTGACGAAACTCACCGTTGAGATGTTGAACGTAGTGTTGTATCCACAGGTAAATGAGCAGCAATTCGTTGTTCTTGTAACTGTTGAAGCACTTTCAAAATTGTAGTAGCAGTAAGGAATAATTAATAACCGAATTTACGCAGCACTTTATTCCAATGGAACGATTTTAGCTTATCCGAGTGAGTTCACAAACAGAGGTTATCCGATTCGCGCAGGAGTGCTTCTTTCCTTCACAACAATAACCACACAACAATGCAGAATGTTACAACACTACGCAACATCCACCACCCCTTCGAAAAGAGCAGAGACAACTGCTGGAGAACCAGCAGAACCATTGGTGCATCGGTCGACCAAACGCACCATTAAGGAGAGGCTGTGACAGCACCAGGAGCGCCAGCGGCCCTCGCCACTAGCACCGCGGTTGCAGGCAGCGCGCCAAAGTTTGAAGTCGGAACTGTTACAATCGAAGTGCGCACTGACCAGTCATCGTATAATCACACCACAGTACATGAGCCAACCAGAACGTCGATAGTGGTCAGAACATTAAAGATCAGGTATCATAATCACAACAAGCATGAATAACGGCTAATGGAAAACCACCATAAGATAGCTCGTAGAAAGAAGGCCACGTCGATAACGAAAGGTTGCCTTACCAAAAACGGACAGAACTCACTGCGCATAACAGGGTGCTACTGGTTATTATATATTCATACGTCAACAAAGTGCGAATATAGGTTCTGTGAGTTAGTTTTGAGACCATTTGACCACTCACCTAAGTGACTGTCTGCAAAATATGTACCCTAATGAAGGCAATAAAATTATAATCCAAGCCTTACGTATCAGGTATCATTCTACATATAGGTATCATTCAGGTATCAGTTATCATTCATCATCCCCTATATATAGGTTTTGGTATCATTATATTACTGATGTGAATTCAGTTGAAACCTTCAACAGGAGCGACAAAGAACGCACAAAAGACGTCGATTACAAAATCTTGGTTTCCCGGATTCGCATTACATAGCCACATATCCTGCTCCTAACTCGGACACCCGGGCATAAGTGTGTTTTCACTATTATTCAACAGTAATTAAAACTTTTATTTATTCCCGATGCAGGAATCTGTGTGCAGTGCATACCAGATTATAGCTGCGAAGGCCGAATCATTCAAATATATATTTCATTGCGTGGTAGATAAAGTGCTCTATTAACGTCAATAAATATCGCTACTAATAATTTTATGATATAGATTATAGAATTAACAGTCTTTCAGTCTCTACCTTTGCCACGCTTTATCCGCGAAGAAAACGGCCCTCGGCCGCGCGAAGCGAATTATCTTAGTCAATGTTGGGAACAGCAGACGGCGCCCCCACTATTGCACCATCGGCACTGCCAAATGAATTGAGAAATATATGCCCAAATTTATTTCAATAATTCCATCAACTTCGTGTCCAACTGCAATTCAAGTACGCTATACGGCCCCTGTATGGCGCCTCCTTTTAAACAGCTACTATGGCCCCTCGTTCTTCAAATGGGGGCTCTGCGGGGTGTATTAGATCGATTCATGAGTAATTTTAGCTACCTTTGAAGTCGTGAAGTTTCACTAACTCGGACGCTCTAGGTTGCAAATTTGATGGTATTTTTTTCGAATTTAATTTGCCAGCAAATAAACTGTTTGTATGTTGTATAGTAAATTAGCAACAGATGCCTGTTCTCTTGATAGTCTAGTGATGAGCGTTTTCAGCTTCCATACTCGAAGGACGTATTGTTTGAGATGTAATCTTAACAGAGGCTGATAATCTTTGGATTTCTTTATCGTCTTGCGTTATCTGTGGATTCTGGCAACATGAGAATGGTAGAGTCCATATCCCTTAGGCCTATTCAGATTCATCGAGTGTGGCCTGCGGGGGAAGCGCTTCAAGACCGAAACATTGGTCCGAAATTGATTGGATATCCTTCTTTACCTTGTCGATCTCATTGGTTCGTCACATAGACCGTTAATCTCTTATCCTATTTGAGTTGCCTCGTTACTATTTTACGCCACCCCAATTGATTTCAAAAAATACATGACTTTCGCGTAGGAATCCTTCAGAAATCGCCAGTAGTATTGGCAAAAGAAGCCATAATCGCTCCCATGCCAAAAATAAAAAACATCGATTTTTACACCCTATGGTTTGTTTATTATATAGAGCTCGATTTTTTCACAATGAATGTTTTAAAACATGTCAGCTGTTGCCGAAAGTAACGGATGTCATCAGTGCTTCAATTCACAACATTCGTGGGGGAAATTTTTTATATTTTTATTCATGAATCTGAGTCTTCACGGACATGTCATTTTATTATCAAGCCAAAGTTGTACTTGCAAAATAATCAACATCGTTAGGGTCGTTTTCGAGATCGTCAGTACGTACATAAAAGCAATCAGCTTTAACGCTGGTAGGATCATACGTAGATTGTACGCATCGCAAACTTTCTTTTACATACAAACAAACATATATCATGCCACCTTGTCAGTAGTCTATTACCGAGGAGTATATGTAGGTATCAACAATATCGACCCACTACCATATGTAATGCGTACACTGTTTCCAAGTTCAAGGTTCAACCTTTGCCAATCGTGTGTGGCTGTGTACGGCACCTTTCTTGTCATCTCAGGTCATTATACCTATTCGAGCCTGCGATTTACAACCACCCTCGTTTATGTTGGTCTGTTAGCCGCCCCACAGCCCCTAAGTCTTCTACAGGATCTTTGCCTTTGCGTTTTAGACAAAGGCTGTCATTTCATCCCCGTCACGATTGCCACTGTAGCTCGTTCCCTGTAGTGAATCCATGCTACAAATCCACCTCTCGTTAGCAGTTTTCAAGTTTTATCCTTATGTAACAGAATAGTTTTTAAAACGCATTTGCATTGCCCGAGGTAAAAAAATTACGTTCGGTCATTAAGTAGTTACGTTTAGTAAGGTCCACTTAGACTGGAGTATATCGATATAGTTCATAAGATCTACAGGGTGTTCCCACAGGATCTACGATGTGGTTTGTGCTGAGTACTGCCTTGGCGTTGTCAATCAACATCATTCTGACGACGAGTGCTGACCAAGCAGTCCTCGGAAATCTCAAAGATCGCTTCCGTGATGAACTTAAAGAACTCAAGCGGGACCTTTGCAAAGGACTTGGTGAGTGCTGCTACAGTGTTACAGCTATGTAATGTTCCTTGGTACTCCTGGTATGAGAACACATATATGAGAAGTTTATAATTTATAATATCCTACTTCGCGAGATTCGGTTAGATCCCATACTGTGCACAAATAGGTATTCTTAATGCGCTGACGTAATAACCTTTCAACGACGTTAGTGTCGACACCAGGCGCCCACAAAGAAAGCAATGTAACATTGTTACAACAAACGTCATCAAATGATCTATCAAAGGATCTATTGAAGTGTTAGACTAAAGAAGTCCTTCCTTTTAGTTTTAGATTAGCGATATATATGAAGAATATTATCTTTATTTTGAACTCAAGTAACATTTTGCAAATCCGGCGATGTTACAGCTATGGGTAATTAAATTTATCTATAATGATGGGGTCTTTTTTTCAGGATATCGACAGCGGCCATTATGTCACGAGCGTCATTCGCGTTTTAGCAAAATAAGTACTATGATCGAAATAAATAATGCCAACCCAAACTCCTCTGTAGCATTACGATTTTACCCTGAAAGCCTTCTTGGCGTCGAGGAGTTCCGACGATTGAGAACAGGTTACATCTCTCGAGAGATTGCTCGTAAGATCCCATTTAGGAAAAGACCGGCAAAAAGAGCAGCTGAGGAATATCTTAACTACGCTGAGCAAGGATTGGTGACTCCAGTAAAAGTGAGTGAATGAATGTATTATATTCTACGTCAAAATGGAAGAACGTCAGTGTGCTACAATAGGTGGACTGGAAAGTCTGGTAAATAGCTACGAACCCCCACTATCGTGTTGGAACTTCGTTTAATGTGGCGCAGCTTGCAAACTTATCGACGAGGCTCGACCTAAGCCATTCCAAATGGTCGTCACAAACATTGGGTTAAAGTTTCTCTTTTCACCGCAATCAGTTTGTCAAACTAAAATACGGACTTCTTTAGTCTAAATACGAATAGCACGTTTGGACTGAGGTGTAAAGTGGAGAATCCAGTTTGCTGCGACGATTATGAATCTTGCGCAAAATACCAATCGTGCGTTTTTCCAACCGGGTAATTTTTGTCTGAATTTAAGCCATGAGCGGATGTTCATTCACAAAGAATGCAGTACCCACTTGACGCTCAGCTTTTTCATAACAAATTGTTTACGCAAACATAAATCAGGGCCTTCGGGATTTCCCGAAGTTGATTCAGCTGCTTGACGCAAAACCTTTGCATGAATCTTCGATACATATTACATATTATTCAGTTGTCCTGGATATGGTGCCAGTCTCGTGATCGGTATGACGTCTTATGACTTACTATATGAATAATCCCAATAGCAATAGAAGTATTTGAAGCACTGGTTAAGGTATAAAATCGTATGGAAATGTCTTACTGTCTGACACTCATACATTTATTAGAATTTTAACCAATGAACAATGATGGAAAGTAATATTTTGCATACGAGCAGACCAAATATGGCCCCTTTTCAGCCAAACCAGATGCAAGTCACCACATCGGTACTTAGAACTGTTCAAAAGCTGAATTGAAGGGATGTACTTTGAACAACTACAGAAAAAGCTCCCTTAGTGAGGTACTATTTACATGCACACAAACATCTCATATTCACTCTACGTTTGCGCGGCGTCTGTTCTGTTTCGCTGTTTAAGATCTGCTAAATGGAATTGGTGATTTTGAAGGCAATACACGAATTAACCACCTATTAATACTCTGCCGGTACTTACAGGATCCATCTGGAGCACATATATTTACATACGGTAGTTCTTCAGATGGTATCACATCGCATCATCTGCAAGTTTGAGAACTTCTTCCAGATTTGTACAACATTCACTTCGTGTATAAATACAAGGACTAATAAATTTGGTGAATAAGTCGTAGTTCTTAGGAGTCTTGTTTGATCTGAGGCCTTGAGAACCATATCTTTGTACTTCAAATTACTTAACATGGCACAACTAAAACCCCTTACCCTTGGCAGTTACCAGGAGTCGTAAGCGTCCAAGATTGTAAAAAAATTACAGTCGTGTCACAAAGTAAGCACAGTAGAGTATGTGATGTCCCTGATGAAATTTTACGGCTTATTAAATGGAATTTTTAACCAAAATGGTCTCGACACAATGAATATCACTTTGAGATAGTACTACAGTTGTCATAAGCAGTGCATCTCCACATGCATTTAATAAGTACCTCAGATCGTGAAAGCCGGGCGTTACCCGATATCTTTAGATCTACCTGTGTCAAAGCTATAATAGTTATATGACCGGCAGCTATTACCTGCTACTACCACGCTAGGCGAGATAATATTTTTTCTCCATTGATTACGATGACGTGCGATATCCAGTTGCGTTACCCGTGCCAGATAAGCCAATGCATGGCACCCGCTCGACAATCCTGAAACAGCAGGGCCTGAACGACGCTAACGTTATAAAAGAGTCCAATCGATGAATGATTTAAGTCTTCTTTAAATTCGGCTGGATTAAAGCTATAAGTTAAGTGGAAACAACGTCCAGTTAGTGTTGTCTTGTAGAGTCTGAGATAATATAAACGAGTCACGTGTAGGAGTTGATTAGTAGGTAATTTTCAAAATGTCGGTTCTTGCAGAAGCCAGCAAAGCTATCTATTTACTGGATATATTCTAATTATAAGTAACTTGAGCAAGACCTGCTGCCAGTTCCGCTCTATGGCATAACAGCCTTCAACTAGGTTTAGGGCTTTCATAGCTTATCACTACAATTAACACGTCGCAAAATTATGAAGCATGGTCATTATTCGCATTTCAGAATCAGAAGCAGTGCGGCGCTTGTTACAGTTTCACGGCCTTGTCAGTTCTCGAATCAGCACTTCTGCGGAAGTTTGGTATGACAACGGACTTCTCAGAGCAGCAAGGTGTTGATTGTACGTTCAGCCGTTTTGAGGTTGACATGAACCTTGGCTGCGACGGCGGTCATCCCTATTACGTCCTCTTGTACGCAGAAACACGCCAATTTATGAGTGAGGCGAATTATCGATACGTGAACAAACAACAACCCTGCAACATGTAAGTTTCAAGTGATGTCTTTTTAACCAGAATTCAGTACGATACGATTACAGAGGTTCGTAACGTTCCAAGAGTTTGCGACAGCTCGTTGGAGAATTACGTCCATGATAAGCACCATGGGTGGATCGTGATCGTTGTTGTTGAGTTCAAACAACATAGTAGTGCCCAATCCGCAGTATAGATATTATACATTGCTGATCAGTAGAGATTCCTTAAGACAGTTTGATGTTAAAATGTATTTGAAAAGGTGAAAAGAGTTTGTTCACCCTCTCACATATTATTCCTATGATGTTCTAAGCGCAAACAGCTCTCCTGAAATGTATCTACCAAGAGTATATTTCTTGATTAAGTAAATTTGCTTCGTTCATGATACTGGTTCATTAGGTGAGCCGAAACGTAATTAAATATTGCTGTTTGAGAATTCGAATTTCTTCTCAGTGGGAATTTTCAAAACGTGCAGTTAAGTAACAATAGCATTTGATTTGTATGTGCCCAATAGACGTTTGAAGAAATCTTGCTTCTGCCAAAAAAAGTAATAGTAAAGATAGAAATAATATCGCATTATTAAAACTTCAGCGGGCTGTTGACTGTATCCTTATCAGTATTCGTATTCATATTATCTGCATTGTACTGTATGTAGTGTTTATGAGCATATGTTGACAAATACAATAAGGAGTATAATATCGGGTAGAGATATCCGCGTCCGTGCATCCAAGTACGGATACTATAAATGCAATATCATATCGATTAATAGGATTTGGTTGTTGTGTTTGTAACACTCTGTGACGGCCATCGTACTGACGGAGAAAAAAACAACAGGAGATAAACAGGAGACAACAGGCGGTGGCGGGAGATAAAATGAGTCCGCTCAGCTAAAACTTGTATTATAAATATTGTAGACAACACGGCTGCTGTAATCGCCGCTTTTTTGGGTTTCGTATAACGTCTCAGCCATATATTTATCTAGAATACGCACACGCGCACGCATCGGCCGAACGTTAAGGCAATAGCACACGGTGTCCATTTTAGCGTCAACTGTCGCGTCGACTTCAATGACACGACACGCTAACGTAACAAGACCACGACCACTGCAGCTGCAATTACTCTTTGTTGTTGTTGTCGTCCTCGTCGTTGCGTGTTGCCGCATTCATGCTTTATGGATCACCGGATATCTAGACCACGGGATGCACATCTATAAATAAATATATTTATACGATATTCGTATTTCATAATGAGCGGAAGATTATTTATTATTCGTTACTATGATATATATATATATATATATATATATATATATACACGTGATGAAGACATGTGATTTTGTGTCGCCTCGTAATATTCGCGTGACAGAGTCGAAAATAGTCAAACAAGTGTGGATATTGGTTGCCAATTCAAAGAACTATGTTTATTTTACATGGATGAATTTGTGTATAATCTCATAACTACGCACTCAATACTTGTTTAAACAATATATTGCTTTTGGAAGTGATATAATTATGTATAAATAAATTATCATTTATTTCGTCTTACACGCTGCATGATTAACCTCGACTGCGTGAAAGCTCACGATGGCACTAATAGCATTGACTGCTATTAGAGTGAGTGGAGTGTCCCGGAATCGATTGTTTTGGCAGATAATTTTTTTAATGGCACGTGGCAGTTAACTGATAATCTTCTGTATTTTTAGGTCAAAACACCATTATACTGTAACGAGCTACAAAGTGGATGGCAATGTAAAAATCGAACCTTGTGATGAAAGTCAATATATATATTATATGTATATATAAAATTATCTTACCCCCTCAGATATAATACAATAATTTGCACAATTACGTTTTGTCTTTCTTCCTGACTAGAAACCTTATACACGTAACAATTAAATCTAAGTTCGATTCTATATTCGGAATACATCTCTTTAGGTTTTGTATTCACTGATTGTTTGTGACAGACTGTTGATAAATTACGTTCTCTATTCAAAGAATACCCGGTCTACTTTCGCCGTTCCTTCATGGATGAAATCATAATCCTTCCTTTTATGTGTGGCTCCTTTGTAAACAATCTTGGCACTAACATGCTGATGCTTTGGCGAAATATTTGCATGTCAGTTCCGAAAAGGCCCAGGCGATATCCCTATCTGCAGGTGTAGTGGAGTCGGACGGAAGTGACGAGGTCCTTATACAGATATTGCAAAAACTCGGGCCAGTGTCCGTCGCTATTAGCGCAGCTGACTCGTAAGTATGGTAAACATTATTAGGAAAAAACTCTAATTGAAATATATATATATATATTTTCACATGGTCTGTGTATATAAATTTGGTTAAGATTTCTATGTTTTAGGTCCGTGTATAGTCCCAAGTGGGCAGACTCGTAGAAAACTTTACATAACTTTTTACTTAACACACCGTTTGTAAAACCCCTATGAGCGGTTCAAAATGTTGCCCTGAAGTGAATCGAGTCTTCACCTGTGGTGATTAGTGGACAACTATTTTACCATTCATTTGATGTCCAATGTCAATGAAATATTTTACAGAGACTTCAAGCATTACGGTGGAGGCATTATCACAAAATGTGGTTCAACTCTCGACCATGCCGTCGTTTTAATGGGATACAGAATATCTGGTGATGTTGAAGGGTCCTACTGGATCATCAAGAACTCCTGGGGCCCTAACTGGGGCGAAAATGGATTTGCCAGGATCCGAATGAGAGCCTGCAATATAACAGCAGACGAGCCTGTCGCTGTTGTTCTAGAATAATTTTTGTAGGAACTTAGGGACTCAAATTAATTCCTGTCCTTCTCTAATTGAAATATTTATTGAGTTATTATATTTTACTCATGCTGATTGTTTCAATACTTAATTCTTTTTCTTTTGAATTCTTCTTTTGCCATTTACTCGACTATTAACCGAAAATATTCATTATACAGCGGTTGTGATCTAACATCTATGCAATATCTTCTAAGTCAACCCATTACCACTGTTGCTACCTGGATCAAACTGGATAACCTCACACGAAAACTGGAAGCTTATGTAGAAACTTATAAAAACGATACATAGAAAAGTTGCTCTCCATTGGACACATACAAATCGATACTATAAAAGTTACTGCGTCCGAAACCTACCGGCTCGTAGGCTTGAGGTGAGAAATATTAGGGTCATCTTAATCTACCCGGTTTATACGTATTATTATTTGTTACTCTCGGTTTGAGATTTTACACGTGTTTACTTGGGATTTAGTATGCGGAATACAGTTGCTAATAATAGCTGTCCAGTCTTTCATATAATGTGTTAGTACTATAATAAACTATTAAGGAAATTTATCAACACTAATGAAAGAAAATACAATGTAGTAGTGTCATCTGAATAAACGAAGCTTAAAATACCACGGTTTCATTTTATTGCTGTTAGTTGTTATGTTTATTTCACTATTCTTAATTATTCATGGTATCATAGGCTTAGAAAAAACCTTCATGTTATCTCCAGTAGTTCGGCTAGGCTGCTTCTCCTAAGTAAGTGAGTTGTTTACATCATTTGATCGTAAGTGTTTTTATTAAACGAGATATATGCACAGCATCAATACACAGTGGTGCATCTTATAGTTTGCTTCGGCAAACAATGAATGCAATGGAAATATCTTCTATTTATGTATGAACTTGTTACGGTCCATGAAAAATAGATATTCTGCGATAGTTCCTAACGCAAAAATGAATGGTTACACCCAGGATCCATGCCCCCCTCATAAGGTAACATTACTCATTTGGTGAGATCACAAGGAAGTTCTCTATGATGGACTGGTAAAATCTGGTGAAACGGTCAACGTAGACCATTACAAACGGCAAATCAGCAAACTAAGTCAAGAAATTGGCAGGAAACAACCGTGGAGGGGCAAGAGAATGTGTAAAGTGGTATTGCAACATGACAAAGCTTGGTCCGAAATTGGTTGGATGGTTGGATTGCCTCCTACGACGACACGTTATCTCGCCATGGGATCCACATGCTGCCTCATCGATGAGCGATAGCCAAAAAGCGAGGACACTATATTGATTAAAATCCGTTCATTTTTAAAAAGATACAGCAATGCAAAGTAAGCAAAAAAACGCGCATTTCTTATGTACCGATCTAATATTTGCCTTTGTGCTGATGATCCCTGAAACGGCTCAAACAATTTTAATGCTATTTTGTGGGCAGGCTTGTTTTGGCGAGAAGACACTATGATGAAAGGTGCCTGCAGTGTTTTTGTACCGTTGTTTCGACTATGATGTAGGATATGTAAAACATTCAAATAAAAAAGTGGCTTAGTTTTTCGAGCTCTATACTAATCACGCAAAATACTATACTTCTTTTTCTCGAAAATCGTGGTTCTCGCGAAACAGATGATAATCCCTAAAAATGGTAATATGAGAGTGTTTTGCGAACTCTACGGAAGTAGAGTTCGCAAAGTAGTTGATACAACTTTGTTCAAGAACAAAGTTGCATGTCCGGTTTAAACCGATTAGGTGTGAGCCATTCGTGTGCGCCTGCAATCAGAGGAGAGACGTAGGTGAACCCGTTCGATCTGCACCGTTGCACAGTTGCATTTAAAGAGGATCTATCTTATGAAGCAATGCCGAAAACAGTTGTACCGTGGACGTTAAATGTTTGTTTTGAGTCAGCCCGGAAAAATTATTTTAGGTGTGACCCCAGTTTAAGTTATATGGGAAAAAGGAGGAGGATTGGGGTGGACATCGTGTTTGAGCCAAGGTGTGCATAGCTGTTACAAGGAGGCCCACTCACAGGTCGAGTGTGTCAACTGTCCAGAATCACTCTGTATTATAAATAACAATATGAATAAACTCAAATTTAGAAGATACAGAAATTATTTATCTGTACGATACATTAATGCCGCAAATGTAAGCTAACTTTATGAACTAATGATAGTTCATAAATCCTTACCGTTGTCGAGATAACCACCTCGTGATTGTCAACATACAAATTTAACTAATTAAGACAGAACATCAAGTGCTATTGAGGTTGCCCTCACTGAGCACGTTAATAACATCTTTGCCTGGAGGCATGCACGTTGAGTTAGACGACGAGTTCCTACTATTGACAAATAAATTATGTAATCATATGGATCACAAGTAAATGAAATCATGATTGGATCCATCATTTTCACATCTATAAATTGTGAAAGAGAGGATATATCTCAACTACTGAGGGGACCTTGTTTGAGCTCTTGTCAAACTAAGCCTTTTTTTAAGAAATCCCAGTCTATCAATTATTATTATCATGCTTCAGAAACCTCCATGGGGATATGTCGGGCTCACCGCAGTATGTTACTATTACATTCTATTGTTTACATCGCATGTGTCAGAAGTGCGACTCGAACAGGTTTTGTGACCTGATAGAGAATATCGAACATCATACCTATAACATAATTCAAAGTAAATGATTCCTTGTCGAGCAATAATAAGCAAGGATTAATGAATTCCTAAAACGTGATCGATGGCTTTATCAACGAACGCTTGTCAGACGGACATCTTCGGTGGAACTTGCGTCACGTTGCCGCCTGTGGCTGCTCTTGGGGTCGGTTGTTTGTATTTGTATACATTTATTGGTCTTGTTCAGTTATGCAACTTCTGCTGGTTGCATAACCGCAGGTGGGCATAAATTGGTGTTCGCGTGGTTAGACTAACAACTGTCTTGTTTCTTTTGATAGCACAAGAGTGGATGGTAAGAATGTGAATGTTGAAGCAGGATTTGTTCGATAAAAAATCGGAACTAGTACCACATAAATACTACGAATGAAGCCCACTGCATCTGATGACATTCACCCCTGTGTGCTAAACCCTTATCCTGAAAGTATTAAATGTCTTTATGAGACTTGGGTATAAAACCAATGACTGGAAGCATGAAAGTACTGCCTGTATGATTTTGCCCTGAATATTACGGTAGGCACCGATTTACCATGACTAACATATAAACCAGTATATCAGTTTTTTTTTGCTTTTGTGACAGTGATGAACGTTATTGTAACACAACTTGCCTACTTAGCGAGAAACTATACATTACGGTTCTTTGCATGGATGTTAGGCTGATGTTTATCGACTCATGTGTTATTGTAATTCTCATCCAAGTATTGAAATCACGATCCCCGTTTACATGATGGCAAACAAGTCCACCACTGCCGGATTTGCGTCCTTCATGTTGTGGCTATACGAGCAGTCGGAATATCCGTACTAATACCAACAGAAGCATACGTCATGCCACACGACTAGCCAAGCGGCGTTCTGTACACGAACGGATAACAAAATATAGAGCCTCACTGCGCTAAAATCAAACTGAAACCAGATCGGCGGTTGGTGGGGTTCGTCTCATCCGAATGAATGACACAAATACGTAATCCGCAGCGATACCTCAAACTTGCCTTATTAACGGATGTTAGTCTCAAACGATAGAATATCGATAACTCAATTTTAGAATCGACGACTGACTCTTTATTCATGCTAATATTTTTGTTCGTATATGCTCCTCCAAAAACACATGTAATCCGATTAATAGTAGTCTTCTATACTTGCTCTTTAGCCGTAATTAATCTAAAATTTCAGAACCTGTAAAACGATTTTCGATGCTAATATAGTAAGTATAGATCGAAATCGGTAGTTGCGCCGTATTCCCTGATCAGCGATCGACAGCAACCGGAAGCTTCTAAATATGCTATATACCGCCACAGTGGCGGTTCGGTCGCGGCAACAGCTCCAGCTACTGCTACCATTGCTGATGATGATGGTACTTCTGGGACTCTGCTTGGTAGCCACGGCGACAGCGACATTTACGTGCTCTTACCTTGCCCTATTCGTCTTCATTAAACAAGCATCAGCCAGACCAGCAGCTGCAGTCTCAACCGCAGCATCAGGAACAGAAACCGCCGCAGCTCCTGATGTTACAGGAGTTGTAACCGAGCGACGTCTTAGGTGGTACGAAAATTTAGCAAAACGGAACTGGCCACGAAACGGTAGCAAATGACAGGGGAGTTGCCCGTATCACCGTTGTCATTGCAATATATTGCTATGACTAACCATGTATTAACCATGTGATGTAGTCTGGTGTGGCGTGGCTTCTCGACAGCGAGGGGTAACAACAAATCAGGAACGGGAATGACGCTAGCTCAGCCCAGGCGACGACGGCGTCGTCTTGGATTGTGAAAGAGTTGCGAAAAAGCAACCGACGCTTCTTGCGGAGATGATGAGAAGGAACCAATTTCCTTTGGGGCTATAGACTACGGCTCAGGAAGCACGGTACATTTATTGATCCCTTCTTGTAAAGATTATCCGGTTGTAGAAGCCAACCGTGGTAAATTTGCCCCACAACTAGATTATGGCTGCCCTTATCTTGATTATAATTACTATTGGTTGGAATCATAAGAGTCGGAACTTTCAAGCTTCGGCCACCATTTTCGGTTATAATGATTTACACCACCTTCTCAGCCGAAACTGAAGTGCTTGTATGTGTATTGCATCTTGGGTGTAATCTACACAGGAGATAATATTTTGGTGGGCCTCTCAGACTTCTAAATATCTGGAGCTGACCCTTCAGTTGACGGTGAAATGGTAGGCTAACTTGTGCGCTCTTACTCGAAAGTGCTATACTATTATCTTGGCCCTAAAGATGCTTAAGGTTTTCCTTGTTCGATTCTCCTTTTGGTGTACGACTCACTTCTTCTTCAAGTGTTATGCTATGCAGTTTAAATATGGGGAGTTAGCTATCAGAGTGTATCTCATTGGGCTCAAATCATTCAGAACGATGCTCCGCGAGCAATCTTTAGTGGAAGCAGCAGAGTCTTTGTTGATGAACTATTCCTCTTAGTTCACCTCTTACAAACTGCTCACACTCGAAAACATTTACAGGATGGGTGGTCTCGTACTCTTCTCGCTTTTAAAATGTCGAAGAGTAGAAGTCGATCGTTTCCTACCACCAACTTCACCGTCACACAACCACGTTTGAAATACTGTTTGGTGTTATCATTAACGAATCTAGCAGACCTGTGCTCACCGTTTCCATCTGATCTGACGGTTTTCTCCCTGGGGAGGTTCCATCACTCATCTCAGTGGTACAGTGTGTCCGAAATGCAACAACCTGTGTTAATAAAATGTATATAAAAATGGCGATGTACTATCTTGCGTAAATAATCAAGCGAACTTGAATGCTTTGTATAATAATGAGCACATGTTTTTTAGTTACCTTTTGCGAGAATTTGAACGTTATAACAACCGCAGTTTCGCCAATAAATTTCAGATTTATATTGTATCTCTTTACTTTTTTCATAGCGACCTTCAATTGTCAGTTTGCATGTCAGTCATGCTGGACATACCTCGTTCTGATCTCCTCATCTTGTTCTAGGTTACGTCCTTGATGCTGCACCCGAAGTTAGAAAATGAAGATTTTAATACATGCAAAAGGACTCTGCTCAGCTCGTATCAATCTGTGTAATTGTGTCTGTAATTTTGGGTGCCATTGTTGTTTGCTGCAGTGTCAAGCATTTCACTTCAATCCATAACCATGATGGTACAACTAACAATAGATAGTACGACTTTTTCCAAACATAAGCAAACAACTGAATGCAATTCAACATTGCATTCAGTTGTTTGCTTATGTTTGGAAACATAAGCAAACGCGTTGCTTCTGTTCTACTAAAACGTACTGATATAAACACCGATGTGCACTAGGTTTTAAAGGTTTACCTATTTCTATACGTCAATAACCCAAAGTCTACAATCAACATTGCATTGTTATAATAAACCATTATTTGGATAATATGATTGCTCTATGAACGGTTTATTGAATGATTATCCCACAAATCATATGAAAATGAATAACGATGCACTTTCTCTGTCATGTGATATTCCACAGAGGAAAAAATCAAGTAACAAAGCTGTTCGTTTAATTAAGAAAAGAAGACAATATGCATTTCAGGACATCATGTTCGTGATTTCATTAAACTTTCGTTGGTGATGTATTTGTATGTAAAGGTAAAGCTTTATTGGTTTATTAAAGGTGCGGCAATTTCACAACTAAGCTCTCTTATGTCATTACGCAGCAGGACTCGAACCCGCCGCCTCTGGTTTTCAACAGCCAGAAGCTTGGCCGTTTTGTTAACCATTTGCAAAATGCCAGGAACGACATTATTCACATAGAGAACGTTTTTAAAAAGCCGTTTGTGCTCAAACTTTGCTGGTATACAATAAAGAGCCAGCGCAAGCACAAGTCCTTTCGGCAAGGTTGGAGGACGTTTAGGTTGGAGATCAGGTTTTGTATTCCGAAGGGCTGTTAAACCTCCGTCGTTGGTCGGAGACTGACAGTAGATCCACCTGTGGCTAAGGCTTTTATACCCACAAAAGCGTCATCGGAGTCAGTCGCTATTGTATTATATTACATTTCTTAACAGTATATCTATATATACATATATACATGCGTTATCATTTTTACAATGATTCAACAATTTTGTAATATGTGAGCTGCGTGTGTGTTTGAATGAACTCTTATCAATAATAGCCTCCAGGAGTTTATCATCAAGTACGTCGCATTTTCTACAATCTCGTAATCTTAATCCAGTATCGTCAAGTCTAATATTATACTGACGTATCAATTAATCCCCTAGCAGATACATCGGCCAATTCGTGGAAGACAGGGTACGCCCTGGTAAGATCATAATCTCTTGAATTGCTACTTTTGAGGACCTAAGCATAATGATACGAATTAGATTAGTAAATAGATAGACTAATGAATGACGAAACTAGCTAACCTATGAGAAAAAAATAATTTTAAGCCTTTATTAAGGAATGATCTCAACTCACTGCCTTTGAAGACGGATGATCTACCAAGATATCAGATTTTTTGTATGATCGCTAGGCGTTTCAGTTGGCTAACCAATATTGCATTATTATATTTCACATTACAAATTAATAATCTTTCAACCTAGACGGCCGTAATTCTGTGTACAGTTTGAGATCAATAATTTTTTGCCCAACTATACAGGACACACTTGGTTGGGAAGACCACATGAGCGGGCTGACTTCTCATCATCATCGTCTCACTGAAGCGGCTTAAGAATTTAGGAATTCCAGCAGATGGTCTGCTTCTGGTATCTAAAATGCTGCTCGTCCCTCTACAATGCTATGGTATAACAATTTTCGGCGGAGGTTTCAGAGGAACTCTTCGTAGGGGCGATGTCATTCAAAATGATTCCCTTAGAGCTATTTTTGGTCGGCCTCGTAGGGACCCCGTTGCGTATGACCTGGAGGGCCTCGACCTTCCTCGAATCGAAGTGCTCCGCACGACCCAGACTACTCTTCATACAGTCAAGATACTTAGAAGAAAAATACTGAAGCACATCTCCTTTGCCATCACATCCATTGAAAAATACGCAACCCGACGATAGACGGAATTTGTAAGGCCATTTACTATTATATTAAAGAGTCTAATCGCCATGCCTTAGCTTACCGCCTCTCGGTCATCTGGGGTTCGCTCCCGTGCGCGATTCGATCTCTCACCTCAACAAAAGAGTTCGCTTGCGAAATGAAGAAAGCTGCTAAAAATGTACTATTTATGTGTAAAAAAATGTCCATTTTATGTGTGTAATTGAATATTTTGTGTAATATTCAACGTTGTAACGAAACGCTACTCATGAACCTCAAGCAATGTATTTTTTGTTTCAATTCTATACTATTTATAATAACTTATAGAAATCTACCACTTCATATGTATCCAATGGAATGTACAGTTTGTTAAACAGCTATGACTCACGAATTTACTATTGACCATGACATGCTTAAAATGACCCATCATAAAAGGGTGTGTTTGCGCCTTGTGCAGTTAACATAATTGCCGTCACAGGCTATCGCGGCATGTTTCGGAATAGAGGTTTGCATGTCAGTTTCTTGAACCGCGAACCGAACTAGCACTAGCTGAATGAAGAACTGCCCATTTCATTGAGCCCAACAATAATTACCTGATTGGTCAATTGTGAACCTACTTGTTTATTACGATCGTTCGGAAAACTGGCCTGAGTCTCAGGACACGGCCTAGAAGACGATCTTAATTGAACTAGGTGAAAGTGCAAGATTTTATATAAAAATGTCAATTTCAAAGCGAAATGTGTATTTAAGTTAGTCCCTTTACGGGAACTTCGGAGTCCTTTGCACTAGGTTTCCTTATTAAAGAAATACGCCGTGACTACATTTGTTCACTTAATCGAATAGCTGAGGCGCGCTGTTTTATACGGTGGTTGTAGGTCTGGAATTAAAATCCATGTGATCAACTACTTACCAATGTCAATGACGTATCAATATGAGAAGCAAGTTCAATCATTATTACATATAGCGGGTCGGACAAAATTCACTAGGTGTTATCCTTTTTTTGCGGGGGAGGCCTTTGGACGGTTTACTTTATTTTGCAATAGTTGAATATACGTCAACTTGTTAATCAATTGTAAAGAAAAAGTTGAAATATTCGCTACTCTGTAATGAATAAACCAGACAAAGAAAGGCGCTAATAGCGAACAACAAAAAACAGCATTCATTCAATAAATGTGTTTCTTTATTTTAAGCTAAGGGATGTCCGTTTTAGTCAAGTATTATTATATATACGTGTCAAAGTGAGGGATGATATCTTTCATCTTGATCTCTGTTATTATTCATTTTTATTATTAAGACTACTTAGTTGTTCGTCTAAGTGATCGTGCAAGCCTGCAAGCAAACAGTGAACACAACCACAAGGGCATTTTCTCTTCTGTCAGACGTGGCTTGTTATTTCAGAGGATTGGAAATTGTCTGTCATATTTATTTTCTCATTCTTAAAACACTTAATGATCAGCTGCTTCGTGCAGTCCACTTTTCGGCATTAATATATTCGACTTGTTGAAAACACCACATCTAGCACTGGTTCTATGAACAAATTTGTTCTGCATGGAGTTTAGTGCATCGATGTGATCTTTAAGGTATGGTATGATAGTTTTTAAGGTAATCGATTGCGCGGTGTGAGTAAATAACAAAAATTGTAGATCTCTGGTAGAGTAAACTTCTTTTACCAAGTCACTACTAGTCTCTACTAGTAACAGGCTACAATCTCTTATGCCAATGCACGCTTCTTGGCCTACCTGGGCCGCTCTCTACCGTAATTCCACGCCAGAGCTACGGTTTCAAATTAAATTTTCAATTTCAATTTCAAACAAATGTTTATTGACGGAACTGCTATATGCTATATGCTAAATGGTACTCTGAATATTATATTAGACTCAGGTAGACAATTTGTCGCAGAAGTTAGACTAACATACTACGATATCAATGAGGTGAGATCCTAAGGCGGATAAACCTAGGTGAATTTCTACCCACCTTATAGGAGTGCTGTTGAAACTAGGGCACCGTCAAACTATTCCTTATATCGTATGATTACTTCCAAACTCTTTGGTATATTATTTATCCACATATATCCGGAGTACGTGACGATTGTATTGGCTTTGAAACGAATGATGTAAATGCAGTGGTTGTGCTTGTAATCTACGTCAAACGCTGGTGATCCATTGGATATCCCCTGGTAATACTGCTGTGGACCTACGTGACCGCAAGGCCACATTTTTCATAGCCCAATGAGATTAAAAGTTTAATTGAGTATCAGGGATTTCTGGTGATCGTTTTCTACAAATGTGTTGACGATTGACAACCACCATCAGTAGAGCAAAAGCTATCGTGGCAGCCCGGTTCCGTGTTCAGTCCTGTGTCTTTGGCCATCCGTTTGCTATTCGTACGCTAAGCAGCCATAAAAGGTGCTGCCCTATTCGCAAGCTTTCCAGCAGTGTTTAATACAACTCAAGATGTCGGACATCGATCCGGATCCGAAAATGACACGTCAGAGTAAGGGTCTTGATTCCACATCCTCATCGGACTCAGCCACGACACTGGACGACATAATACATGCTTCCTCCGTCTGGCAAAGGCCAGTGATTCTTTTGATGTTCCGAGGTATACCATCGGCATTTTTCATCCTCGGTATCACATTCCTGGCTCCGAAGGGTCAAGATTTTTTCTGCAGTCGACAATTCAATATGAACGATACGACGTGGAGAGATCACAATAAAGACATCAATGGTCACTGCTATTATCACCCTGAAAACAATACAGGACAAAACATTACATTGGAGTGTAGCTCTTGGACTTACGACAGAACTGACTACTTTTGGACAGTAAAAGAAGAGGTGAGTACTAAACGTTAATGTGTCTGTTATATGCCTCAATTATTACGACCCCCTGCCCAGTCTGCTATATTGGAACAAATCTTAACGTAGTGCTTATTTCCTATACCGACTTGGAACCATGATACTTCTGTGCACAGGCTACCCAGCAGCAGCGGATTTTTATATACGAGCATCGTTCTCGTTGACAAAATTATTTTTATCAACATGTGTATCATGTACACATTGTAATCAACTACAAGTCACGACCCTGATCGATTCTTTCTTAACAGTAATAACATTATCTTTTAGTAACAGTGATAACAATAGCTCCTCAGTTTGATTCAGAAGCTTTCAGCGAACGCTTTATAAGTTCTGCACTTGGGAGATTCTCAAGGGGTTACGGCTTTTATTTTTTAAAGGAGGAAATTTTCTTCTACCAACTTCTGTTCTCCAAAAAAGTGAGCCGATTCAGTGCACAGTTGACGCGGATGAGAAAACGCCGCTGCCTGCTAAAACCAATCTTGTATCTCTTACCAGAGGATTGAGGATGGGACTACGACTATCGGCAGACAAATTCTCAGTCATACACTTCGGTCCACTCAACCCGGGTCGGCAATATGATCTAAACGGGACCGAACCCCGGAAGAGGGGCATTGTGAAAGCTCTCCAATTCGATAAATTTCAGTAAATAGGCCGACTCTGTTGTGTCTAAATGCTTGAGGATCTGTAACTGGTTCCTTATGGCGTTTGCTCTGAAATTCCCATCTGCGTACTTGAAGCTGTTTGATTTGCATGTGGTGCCCGTGCTTATGTACGCTATCAGGAACCCTCACAGAACGAAGGACCTAGAACGGTTATAGAATATGCAAAGCGGATCTGAAAGATGTGTTGAACATCGGTCTAGTCTCTCCCGACGACAAGCATTGGCGAGGGACTCAAGAGATGTAAAATATTTTAGAAGGCTGCTTATTAAGAGGGAAGAAAGAGGGACCACCTCGAGGGCGAGTTCTTTGTTCGGTCCAAAAGCCATAGCCAAAACTTAACGTGTAAAATACCTGTTTGCATGGAGGATCCCCCGGACTGTAAAGAAAAAGAGCTATTAGTCATAGTTTTAAAAAAAAGAAAAAAGGGTAATGCACATAACAACGCAATAATGTGGTTCAAATTTAGATAAAACTTTTGGGCCTGGTCAAATGTTCCGAGACTTTTTATAAGATTATACTATATATAATGTCGTGTAGTTCTTTATTGAGGTAAACAAGGAAGAGTCTCCCTTATATATATATATATATATATATATATATATGAGCCTTATATAAGCTCTAGGGTGGCGTAAAAGTAGCTCCAAAGATACCAAAATATGTGTTTCATCAAATTTTGTCACGTCCTCAAAAATATAAGTATTATAGAATAAAATAAAGTAAATAGTTAAATTTGTGCTTTTTGTCCGAAGACAGTTGAAACATTGCATGTGTGAAATGTGTGCAGCATTTATTCGTGTTATTAGTATCCCCGGATTGAATCATACAATTAAATTAATTAAAAATAATTATTTTTATGACAAAAGGAAGAAACAAATATTTTTGTATATTACATTACGTACTAGTCACTCTCATTTAAATGTGTGTGAGTCTACGATCTATGCCCCGATGCGCCGTGCATTCTGTCGACCCATCAATGCCCGTTTGCTTTTACTTCGTAACTTAAATTTATCGCTTTATAAAAGTAACTAAGTTAAATACGTAATTTCCAAATGGATAGTTCGTGCTTAATCGAGCACTTTTTAACTAAAAATGGAGACTGCTCAAATCAGGCGAGGGTTTAATTTGAAATGTGCCTAGACATTAAATTGAAAGCGGTGTAATATTATTATCCTTTCCGTGTCTGAGAGACGAAGAGGCCACAGATATATTATTCAGCATCATTTATATAATATTTCTTGAATCACTTGATTTATCATTATTAATATTTGTGAATCACATAATCATTTAACTCTTTTTTGGATTGACTTTCCACAGTTCAACTGGGTATGCAATAACGACAGAAAACCACTGGAGGAAAGTATCCTTATGGTTGGCATGATGCTCGGAAATTTTGTCTTTTCACACGTTTCCGATTGGTAAGTGGGATTTTAAGTGAATGGTATAAAACTTTTAGAAACTGAACGATACCTTCGATAAGCGATTGCCTTACTAATACTTTCACCTGTGTATTTCACAGATAGACGTACTAGCTACACTGTTTATCACACCATTTTCGCTGTCTAACTTTAGACTGTCCTGAGTTAAAGTTACTAAAGCCTCGTAGTTCAAAAGTTCTTAATTTTTACTAGCTATCAGTAAGGTGTCTCCAGCTCAAAAAGTGCGCTCTCTATTGTAGGCGAAATAATCTATTCTTAGACTAAGTCAACGATGAAATTTGTCGTGAAAATTTGTCTTGATGGATTCACCCCCTTGTAACAGACACGGAACGCTATGGAATTTAAATGTATACTCTAATTATTAAGCCAAAATATGCATATTAGAGAGCTAGATATGCATATTAACATAGTGCGTCTGCTATAAACTAAAGGCGAAATAACTTTACACGCATTAATTGATTTCAAGTCGGGAATAATCTGCATTTACATTTAATCAAGTTGTATTTGTATTGTATAACGACGGAGACAATTTGCGAATCATAAAAATCATAAAAACGTTGGCTTGCAGGTACGGCCGTAAGATTTCTATCCTGGGCTCGGTTCTGTGTTCATTTATTGGAGGACTGGCTATGGCACTGTCTCCCAACTTTGTTATTTTTACCATCTTACGAATAATTATGGCCATGGGACTCGGAGGCGGCCAAAATGGGCCGATTACACTCGGTAAGAGAAGTTACGCTACTATCAGTAGTGGTGAACCTTAATAACAACACCCATTTTTCGAAAATGGTAGACGATTAATTTTCCATATCTTGGAAAATTTGCTTTTTCATCTTACGGGCGGCGCTACCGCTAATTTTAACGATTATTTTGTTTATATTATTAGTCTACAGTTTTGAAAGGGCAGATTTGTGACGTAAAAATATCCGGGTTGTTGCCTTTATTTGGAAAACTGACACGTGTATAAGAAGGTTGCTAATGTTCACATGAATACACATACTATAGAAGCAATATGTAGATATGTTATGCTTACATGGAACACACATGTGAATGAAATATATGAACATATGCAGGCAGCATATTCAGGTATGATTCATTTCCAATTTTTCACATTTTGGGTACAAAGCCAGATTAATTATATCATTAGTCCGAATAGTCGTCCGATAAAAATCCGAGCTCTTAGACGCTGTCTCTCAAGTCGATATTATTACTTTGTTTTTCGATATATTATTTTGGTGATGGTGTGCTTATTATTTTTTATTATATTGCTATTATATTTACCACTGAGAACTAGTCACCCTCGATGAACGTCTTGTCAATACTCGGATTACGAAATCATTTGAGTAAGTGAGGAAAATTATGTCCTCGCGCAGGCCAGCCAGAAACACTATCTAAGAACACTTGGCTGGTAATGAAAAATCGTAAAAGTAAACGATATTTAATAATGCTGAAATCTAAAACATGTTTTACAGCAATGGAAGTTGTTAATCCTTCGAATCGCGCCGTCATTGCGTATTGTGATGCCTTCGGTTGGATTATCGGAATCCTTCTATTGCCGATATTCCCGTACTTTATTCGTCATTGGAGGTGGCTACAGTTTGTGTTGAGCTTTGGTAACATTCCCATGTTGATTATGGCAATGTAAGTATACTGACCTATATAGCGAAAGCCAGTTAACCGTATGTCTTTGCTGTCATCGTAGACCGCCGATCATAAGAGTTCGCTTTACTTCAAAACACAGACGACGTGAGCCGAATGAGTTCTGTTCGTCATATAATAAAATGGGTCCTTATGCAGCCAATAAAGGCAGATATTGTAATATTATACATCGTTATCTAAGTGTGTTAATTGAACTGAACTACACATATTTACATCTACATTATATTATATATTCACAGCATTACCTACGAATCACCTAAGTGGCTTTTGGCGACGGGGCAAAAGGAACGTGCACGGCCAATTGTGCGCCAAATGCTTCGCGCGAATGGAATGACCGACTGTGACGAGAAAGTCGAGGAAGTGCTTAATAACACAGTGGTGCACAAGCCCAATGAGAACAAAGTTTCCATAGCTCTCCTCTTCCAGGATCGGCACACAGCATTCACCACGATATCCTTTATAATTCAATAGTAAGTTAATATTATGATCATGTTTTGTGGTCAAACTGTACCTACAAAACACAATATAATTTGGCTGATTATTATCCAATGCAAAATATCCGCTATTTAGAAAGAAAACTTAAACATATTACAAAGTTTCGGTATAATTGTTGATGGTGATAAATTATCGACGATGATAACTTATTTAAGTCCAGTGAACGCGACCTCGACAATACGAAGATAAAAATCCACTACGTAAATTGTTTGTCCTGTGGTCAAACATTTTGCATGATACTGCTGGTACACTACTTACACCTTTTACCTTATAATGAAGTTCAAAACGCTGTATGTGTTAACTGTTGTATCGCGGGTAACCTTACGAAGCTTGTTGCGATGTTACACTTTCAGACATTTCAAGAGATCATTGATTAGATAGGGAGAATATAGTCAAGCAGATCAACATGTTCTACATGCTGTTCTGTAGAATAGGTTATGTTTTACATAGCAATCGTATTATATGTTATACAATTAAACTCGCTTTTATAAAAAAGAAATCAATCTGTCCCACAGTCCAAAGACACGACACATCGATGATTATTTCGTATTTGAGTAATGAGACATTAATAGTGGGACAGAGATCGCATCACAGCTAGGGACATGGTCGGGGTGGCTAATACTGTCACTGTTGCAGAATGAGATAAGCGCAGATTGAGAGCTGGTGGAACTTTATGAAAAATCGATAAGCCTAGAGTGACCAAGAGCCTGCAAAAAGTCAAAAATAGGAAAAATATCGCATGAACCCTCTCTCTTGATAAGTTCTTGAAATAATGCCTCCGAGCCAACGTGCTACAAATTTACTATATGTAAATTTGTACAACAGGCTTATAACCATGTGAACTGTGCTGATTATGTTTTCCAGCCCTATTTCGATCTTGGTATACTACAATATGATGTTCTTCATCGTAGATATCGATAACAACCCGTACATAAACACGCTCATCACCGGGGCCTTTGAAGTGCCCTGTCTTATACTCGTATTCATCTTCGTGAAGGTGCTTCGCCGCAAGGTACTCTACGTGTTGCTGTACATACCTTCGATTTTGGCTACAGCCGGGCTTTACTTTACTACCGGCAGTAAGTATGCAACCCAATGCAGAGAGAACAAATGATGTAATTTACAGAGCTCATTACAATAATTTATTTTAGATAAAGCGTCCGAAGTACCTCAGTTGGTGTTCCATCAAAACAGTTGCGAGGTATGAACACATAAAATCTGCGGGTGATCTAACTTCCACTAAATATCAAGTGGCCAACTGTTGACCTCTGTTATAATATAAATCAGCGTCCGACTACCATCGAACGTCAACAATGTTGCTTGCCCTATTTTACACTCGGCTTACGGCCGTTAAAATATTCTTACTAATTCAATTAATGATGCACCTTAGCTGCTTACTCATAGCTTTACACAAGCCGTCGAACACATTGAAATGTTGATAATGAAAATAATATAATTGATGTTTTTTGTCTCCACAGAATGGCCACAGATGGCAGTGGCAACGATTGGTAAAATGGGTGTACAGTTGGGCTTTTCAGTGATGGGAGTCCACGTGAATGAAACTTACCCGACGCGTATGCGCGGCATTGCCCTTGGAATCTTCATCACTATGTCTCGGTTTGGAGCCATCTCTTCACCTTTTGTCAAACCTGTAAGTAGCATTGCATTTGAGATTGAAACTCCATAGCAGAAAACCATGTTAATGGGCATTTAAGAACACTTTATTGAGCTGGTACAATTAATGAGGTAAATATATATTGGTGCTTTGTCTAGTTGGTGCTATGTCCTGAGCATGACTCCCAATTCAGAACATGAACATGTATTACACAACATGTTCTGTATGCATTGCTCTCTGCGGAGTCGACAAAACAGTTTTCAACACTTAAGAATACTTTTGTTTGTGAACATTTTTCCGAACGCCGGTAGTATCCATAAACTATATTTATAGTTTATGGATACTACCGGCTTTATTTAAAGTGTATTTGATATCATGTATACACATGCACGTTTTCAGACGTCTATGCTGTTTCAATGCGCTTTGAATTCTGGTACTTGTCTGCTGGGCCTTCTATTTTCGCTTCCTCTGCGGGAAACATTCAACAAACCCTTGCCAGACGATGACGAAGACGGTCAAGTTTCAGTTGTTGAAACTGATGCTTCTACGAGATACGGTGACAGACACGATTCACACTCGATGTCTCATCACGAAGACGACAGCTGAGCTTTTCATTGTAGAAAACGCATCGATAACTATATCTCAAACATGTGTAGATATTATGTTAGTTATGCTTGACGTGTATATGTTTATGATAAAATAAGCATATTGAGAAGCAGAGTATGGTTCAGAAATGGGAACACTCTAACGCATGCGAGTGTGCAGACCTATTTAATTACACGGGAATGCTGCGGTTTAGTCTAAGGCATTTGGATAATATAGCAATATCTGAAAATACACTCGAACTTATAATAACAGCTAGTGTTTGGTTAGCTAGAAACTGATCTTTCGTATGCAAAAGCTCTGAGCGAAGTCTGACTATTCCTCACCTCCTCTAAGTAATTTTTCCAAAAGGCGCGAAGTAAGACTGTAGCTTAAGGCCTTATAAGGTCACACATTTGCTGCTGCGTAAGCACTTATTCGTGCTCTTTTTTGCTGACTGCAGATGAAACAGAACATGATTTGCGGATCTCAAAGTAAGGAAATGCATTATTATTGAAGAATAAAATACTTTTGAAAAATGTTTTTAGTGAACCAAAAGGAAACCACACTTCCCTCTCTTGAGCAGGATTACAAGAAGTTAGCAGTTGGTAGTAATTGAGACACATTGAAATGTACCACTTCCAAATGAGATCTAATGCTGACATACAGTTATCTTTACAACAAAGCCAATGAATTAATTACTAGTACTTGTAAGCTGAAAAACATTATTATATAATGAGAATATAATAATTCTGTGAGCATTGAACTGCTTTCCAGGTTTCAATTTTTAGTAGACAAGGTAATGCACATAAGCAAGCACAATTCCGGCAAATAAGTGACCAAGTAATGACGAGTCCACGGATAAATCACCTTTTTCAATTCTCAATAACCACTCACAAGCATACCCTCAAATATAAATATCACATATCCCTACTCAAATTAGATGTGAAAATGGATCAACACTGTTCTTGTCCTAAAACAAAAAACTGTATTATATGTTAAGCTTTCCAATAGCTCACTACTACTCAGTACCCACAAGCAGTAAGAGCTAACTGTGCCAACGGTATTGCTGTTTCTATAATATTAGGTTGATTGGAAATTGATACCAGTGAGCTCTATGTTACCATGATTAGATGATCCTTCGTGAAAACACGGACGTATAATTATATAATCTATTATATAAATGCCAGTGTCTACTACAGTTAGTCTGTCTATTCAAATAAGACTGCGTACAATAAACATTTATTTAGCTAGATCACTCTCATTGAAACCGTATCTGTGCATAAGACCTCCTTGCAATGGGATAAATTAAAAATGAGTCTCACTTGCACCCGTATTACTGTTTGCCGTGGATGAGCTAAGTCAACATGATCCCTGGGTAAGGAAATGAAGGACAGTCTCTTTGAGAGATTCCACCATGTGCGACCATTGTATTTTTACTCATTGTATGTTTCCCTTAATAAAACCTTCAGTTTGGATTTGAATTTGTAAAAATAGTGAAAATGGATCAACACTATTCTTGTCCTAAAACAAAAAACTGTATCATATGTTAAGCTTTCCAATAGCTCACTACTACTCAGTACCCACAAGCAGTAGGAGCTAACTGTGCCAACGGTATTATATTGCTATTTCTATAATATTAGGTTGATTGGAGGGTTCTGTGTTTTTTGTGCCAACATTGTATGATCGGTGAGTTTCCCTGCGCGCTTCTCCTATTGATTGAAATAGTCCCCACGGTTTTCGACTGTCTCCTTCCAGCGTTCCACCAGCTCGGTAATGCCTATTTTGTAAAAGTTCTCTTATTTTTTGGAGAAATAGTCGCAAAACCCCTTTTCGACCTCTTTCCTTGAGTTAAAATTATTTTTACTAAGATAGTCGTTTTAATCCCAATTTTGGTGTTCCTGACCTCTCCATGCACTACAAGGCTATTCACCGCCTTCCCGATCACTTCTGATAAACGTGTTGCCCTGTCTAGGCATGAGCGCACTGAATCCTGCATAGGAGAAGACATTTTTTTTCTTCTGATTAGTCCCGACCGGGGAACCCGGCGTTTCTCTCTTCCTATGTCTACGGAACGCTGGTGACCTACCGTGCTCTAAGATAGGGTCATCCATTCTCTTGTCGTCAGGTTCGGTCCATCTCATTGTCTTCTCACCTGTGCCTGCATTATCGTTCTCTAATGAAGCTACGCACACATACATTCTATTGGAGAATGAAAGATTCAACTGTAGACATATATCATTTACGGATTGTTCCCGATCGTGACTGTAGTTATGTTTTGATAGTCATGCAGCGATTTTTTATAAGGTAACAACTTTCATGTACGTAAAGGTAAAGCTTTATTGATTTATTAAAGGAACAGTAATTTACAATGCTTACGTTCTCTTATATGTCACGACACGGAACTAGAACCTGCGGCCTTGGCTAATTACGGCCAGAGACTTAGCCGGTATGTTAAATAATACATAAGAAACAAAAATTATGTTGAAAATATAGCCAGTTTCCGAGAACTCTAAAATACTGCGGTGACCCATTTTCGAGGCAAGGGTTTTCCTTTCCCGGAAAATTACGCCATCAAAAAATCGAATTTCCCTATAAAAAAATTACAGTCAGTGCTATTTCTATATTATACACTCATACATCGAGAATCGACGATCTTGAAGTATCTCTATGGTGACCTGCAATTAGAATATTATATTTTGAAAAGTCATCATTTATTCACACGGTATTGTGTTATGCATACAGCTCGTGTAAACAGGGTACATAAACTACTAAGAATATAGTAGTTTATTTATCTGAAAACTTCAAGTGTCCGCTTTTGACGAGCTTGTCCAACTCACGACAAAAGTGGTTTATTGGAAAACCCACAACGTTAAAATAGTCACCATAAACTCCAGAAATGAAGGCTGATGCCAGACCCTGAATGCCATAGCCGCCGGCTGAAATACGGATGCAACAATATTAAGATGTAGAACATTAGGAAAAAGCATTTGTATTCTACAGATACGAAAGGATTTATCCGAAATTCCTTGTACGCCTCTATGCTAGGAAAAAATAAATGGGATTATTGCAGATTCCTGTAAACTCTTCTGAGCAAATAAACACACTAATTGATCTCAGTCATGTTACCAACCTTTATCAAACGGTTCTCCAGTGGCAATATACGCATCGATGATATCATCCGAAAGTGACGAAAATTCCACATACGTTGTCTCCGTGAATGAGGAAGACAACTCAAAGTCGCCACCCTCCGTACGGACCATGAGGGACACTCCGCTATGCACCTCACTCCGTGATCCACTTAAAGCTAGACAGAATAATATATAATTTGTAGGAATTAATACATACACGACAGGCCCGTTGTCTGTTATGGCAGTACTTAGGTCTCACATATATTTACTTCTTTGTCACAAGTTCAAATGGACAAATTCGACAGAAATGTGCGTCACAGCAGTAAATGATGATTTGACATTGAAGTAAAATGAAGGGGCACCTTATGCGAGACATACCGGAGAGCATACTTTTGGCAACTTCTGGAGATCCTGGCTTCTCAAAAATCAATCCATCCACAGTGACTATAGTGTCACATCCTATTATCAAATCGGCGTTAGACATCAGCGAGACCTGCAACGTAGTATCCAAAAAGAAGGCTGCATTCGTAAGAAACTGATGACTTCCAAAATTCAAATATATACCCCTGACAAAGGAGAGTCCCGGGCATTTGTCGCCATTTTTGTTTTGGTTTGTACGGAGCTAAAATTACAGACAAAAATTAAAAATGCTGTAGTCCAGGAGATTCGGTCGCAAACGTAATGTTTCAACAGTTCCAGCAGATACACACAAGAAGTAGGATCGACGCTTTCATGTTCTCTGTGATTTTATCTCTGAATTCTGTGATTTGGTAGAATGATTTACCTGCTTTGCCTTGAGTTCACTAGTTTTCCGGGCGTATTCCTCTGGCGCAGTAAATGCATCCCTACCGAGATTTTCTTCAAAGGTAGAAGGAATAACAGTAAACTTCAAACCTATCTGATCCAATAGTTCCCTTCGTCGAGGGGAGCCACTAGCCAAAACAATCGCTAACCGATTCAATCGTTCGAGGTAGGGTCCGATCATTTTAGGATGCGTGGCCCTCGGTCGCTCAACGACGGCAAACGAACCTTTGAATCGACCCAAACAGAACGGACTGTTAGCAAAACTGTTACATTACAGATAGAAACCGGAATAAAACATAAGTTTTGTGTAATAAAGGCGTAATAGGTTTGAGTTCTAAGATTGTAGGCGGTGATCTTGAGAGACGTGGTGCGACAGTTTAACTATAGGTTTAAATAAGCTTTGAAGGATCCCTCATAGGTACTGCACCAGCTATCAAATCGGCGTTAGACATCAGCGAGACCTGCAACGTAGTATCTAAAAAGAAGGCTGCATTCGTAAGAAACTGATGAGTTCCAAAATTCAGATATATACCCCTGACCAAGGAGAGTCCCGAGCATTTGTCGTGATTTTGACATGTATCATTGACCATAAGATAGATTTAAGATAGATAAGATAGATTTCGCCATTTTCTTATGTATCATTGACCATAAGATAGAACCGTGGTTTGGTATGACATGCCTATATATTAGCGGTAAAATATACGTACGTATATTATAGTAGAAGGTGGTAATAAAAAGTCTTCAGGTACCTATTTAGACTATAGCAGGTACCCTTAACATTATGTGTATAATATTTGAAGCTGCATCACATTTGTACTTAATGTTATCTAAGTTCACGCCCAAGTGTTTTGTTATTATAAAAAAATGTGTGGCTTATTGTTGGCGCGTACACAACTTGAAATTTTGAAATTTTGACATATATGCACTTTGAAATAAACGTGATCTTGACTAGTCGACGCTAGAGATGTAATCAAAACTCCTGCCAGAGTAGATTCGGACGTAGCCGCAAGATGAAAACTCGTGAGTTATACCCGCTGTGTACAATAACTAATTTCCTGCACATCAATAGGCAACACTATAAGTAATATTTGACATAAAACAAATTCAAAAATCTTCATTCAGGTATCGCGGAGGGTAGAATAAAGAGTGGATTACGTCCCGTTGTATAATTTGTAAATGTCTCAAAATATAGCAGCAAAATACGTGAAATCTCTATTCCCAAACTATTAAAATGAATTGTATTAATGAGACCATGTTGAAACAATCATAGTAATACAGTTAATCTAAATCTACCTACATTTCAATAACACTAACAAATCACAATGATATTGGTTGGTAATTTTACGTAATTACGATCGAAATTATTAATTTATTGCTACTTATGCCTCTAGGCAGATATGATCATACAGGGATGAATCACGACATAAACATAATTTGGTCTTTCTAGAAGATGCGTAAAGCGGACAATTGTGTTATGTGAAAATAGTGTAGTTAGCTTAATTTATCATATTTTTGTGTTCAAATGAAGTATTCACTAATCGAGTTAGATTAAGCATACACACGAATGGGTCACAACAATAACAGTTTGCTATCTGCAGGATCCAATTTAGGCCGATTTGGAGCCAGTAGGTTTGTGGTAATGTGGGTAACAAATTTATTAGCGTCTTCATGATTGGAGCCTTACAATTAATAGTGTAAGATTTAACTATGATAGAGAACTCTGTGCTGAGCCAAGATTATATTCAGTACTCCTGCTCTGTTAGTGCACAGCACAATTGATACAAAGTTAAGCCACGATCAACTTAAGGCGATCTTCTGCGTAACTAGTAACTCACAACTGCAGAATTAAACCCTATGCAACAAACCACACTATAAAAACACGTTTCGACGCCATTCGAAATAAATGACGAAGTTGTTTTTTGCGCCAAATACTGCCTATCAGCTGACTGTGGTCATCGAGTAAATCTGGCGAAAGCAGTGGAGAGAGGAAGGTCGGCATAGGAGTGTAAATATGATAGAAGCTTCGCTGGCAGAACACAGGAAGATTAAATATATATGATAGCAGTCACTCACAGTTAAATACTATATTTCTTCTCCACTTTTGAGCAACCAAATTGTGGATGTTTCAACTATTCAAATAAATACATTTTTAGAAACTTGGTACAAGAAGTGATTAGTAAAAGATGTTCGAGGCACACAGCACAGTGTTGATTCCAATATTATGCACCATTTTTATTATTCCATTCATTTCTTGATTCTATAGTCATCGAATTTTTCAAGCGGTTTCATAATATATATATATATATATATATATATATCTGGTTGAAGAAGCTCGTTCTCAGCTGGACAACGGGAAATTCAGTGCGGCACTGTTTATTTACCGTCAGCCTGCCTTTGACAGTGTGAAGTCGGAAATTGTCTTGCACAAGATGTGCCAACTCGGTTTTAAAAAATCTGATGTTGAACTGATGTCGGCTGTGATAATCACCTAACCTGCAAATAACCACTATAACGTAATATATAACCTAATGCAAATTAGTTATGTCACTGGATTTGGTCGAACCCTTCATTTACTATATATATATGTATATATATATATATGCCAGAGGATGCTCGACAGTTGGGCTAAGCTAGTAATAGGAAACATTGACAAGTCTGGCGCAATAGTTGATACACCCGTCTCCTTTTATTTTCTGTCAGTGTGTCGACCTTCACGGTTGAGCAACGACTTTTTACTATTTCGATAGTCGGTATCTATATTTTGGACGTTAGGGGACTTCCCCCCCCCCTCGCTTCGTACACTCACACGCGCACGCAGAGCCACCATCGTACACATTCATACCATAATGTGTAGCACTCTACCATCACGTGCGCTCTACCTACCTCTCTGCTTACATGTATATATCATAGAGGGTGTTGATATTGTTCCACCACATTTTAGATCGATCATGAGGCAATTTCTTTCCACGTACTATCCGAAATTGAAGGCACGCCGGTACATGATGATGGATTCAGCTTGTCCTCACTCAAATCTCGTGGACTCAATTTTCTCAGCGCTTGCGGGAATGTGGATGAAATGCATTACCTTTATCTCAGCTACATTCATCAACTCTGACCACACATATGAACTAAAGCAACAGAAGGCGTCAAGGAGCCTCAGAGTCTGAGCTGTCTTTCCGTAATGCTAGCGAGTTTTTTCGCTATGCAAATAAATTAATACATGGTACAGGGGATGTAGGCTGATAAGGATGATAAGATGAAAGCAGATGTTTTGCGTCGGAGTTTATCCCCATAAACCTAGTGGCATGTCTCATGATCGCGCGGAATCTCCCTTTCTCAAGTTGAATCTGACTGTCCATCGATTTTTATTACGGCTCACAAAACAGAAGCCAAAACAAGATCCCTTCCCCGAAGTTCAGTTAAACTCCCTACGGTATACCACCTATTACAAAAAAGAAGCTCGGGATAGTCCAGCTGAGCCCCCTTCGCTTAATGCCCTTTCTCGTAATTATGATGATGGGGTTGTGTCTAAATGTTTTCGTCTTTCCATTGTCACGCCAGTATGTAAGAGAACGCTAAACCGGACGCTAGAGATACGGCTGCAAACCGATATATGAAGCGCTTCGGCAGTTCGGGTAGTCACTCCCCTACCAATGGCCTAGTTTATCTACAATGAAGTGGCGTCAATGGCGGCGTACCGTACTGCTCAGTTGCACTTCAAGTCGGATACTAATGGAGAGTCGATGTCCAGCCAAGATCCACAAAACACCATTTAGGGCTGCGTTGCCGTACCTGGGAACACAGCTGGGCTAAATAGATCGGTAATAGGATATGACAATAAATGGACCGGTAATAGCATATGCTGACACCAAGTTTCTGCACAGAGGGGTCGCAAGCTGCGACGCAAAATTGACCCTACCTCGTGCTCAGTAGGCCGGATCAAGTAGAAGTACGGGTTCTTAGGCGGGCTAAGATCAATCAGAACTCAGGGAGGTCATTACAAGAACTGGAAGGCATCCTTGGCTGGTTACGCGAAAGCGGCTGGCTCGGTAACGAGGGCGAGGCTGAGTAAACATCATCCATAATTATAACCAATAAACATCGCTTCACGAATATATAAAAGTAAGTTAAATGTAATTATATTTATAATTTCAGTAGGGGAATGAATGACACGGAAGGGTACCAAATAACAATAACAATACAGCAAAATTTAAATGCATAAAAAGTAATTCCCAAAACGAAAACGACGAATTACAAATATAGCCGCAACAAATATATTATCTATGAAAATATATAGAAATGTGTGCAAAAGAATACTAAGAATATTTAGCGTGGCATAGCTTTCGAGGGCTCCAGATAAATGTGTCATTGAGGCAAATATTTATATTATAAAGTATATCTGTATTCTATAGATCTGTTCCTATAGACTAGCTATTTGTTCAGAGATTTCAGAGAAGATCTCAGCCGAAAAATTCTTACCAACGATTGCCAGTTTACTACTGAGCATCGGTTTCCCAGAATGTGTATTAAACTGTCTGCCCCTAATACATTCCAAATAGGTCTCGGCACTGTATCTTAGCACTGTATTTTCCTTTTCATTGTTACGTGGTTTTACACAAAAGCCATACATTTCATCAAATTTTGTTGTCACATTTATAACAGTAACCTGTTTATCATTGTTCTCATAATGTTGGTTGTTTATTTTTACAATTTTAACTGACGTATGTGTAGTTATTTCCATCACCGAGTTTAGAATTCTTGGCTGTGTTCATGCACGAATTCCGCTTTGTAGAATTTCAGCAAAATTGAACTGCTTGTTCATCTAGTGGTACATCCGAGAAATCTAAAGTGTTCAGAAATGGCTTCGGTAAGTGGGCAAAACGGTTCATACTAGTCAATGGGCGATGCCTCCATGTATGGCATTGACTTTACAAAAGCCATCAGCATAGGCAGTTGAATAGAAGATAATATCTCTTAAGCTGTTTGTTCTTGAAACCAAGTGACGACCATCATCCGTTCGACTTGTCTCAGGGCCAATAGCACATGGTCGGTATAGAGGGTACATCTTTCTATAACTATCCAATAAGCTATTCCAAGTGACACGATGTTGTCCAGGCAAATTCTGATGATGACCTTTCATGATCAAACCAGCATCACTTGTCCACTTTTGGAATGACCGCCGCTTACTGTATTGGAATTTGACTTCTACAATGAAGACCCATCCTAACTCTGTAGAATACGGTATATGGTAACATAATAGTGTACTAGCACAATAAATTAGTCTGAAATTTAGAACTGAATGAAGCTAACATACATCCTATTATAAGTTCGATGTTCAACACAGAATTACAATAACATCTACCGAAGCTACTTTGGTGTATGTGGTTTTGGTTTTAGCAGTTTGAATACAATTGACAAGTTTTTAAATTATAATCATTTTTCTTTCCTTTGATCACGTTATTTAGAACAACTCTGGCCGCTTACTTTATGGAAGATAATTAACCTGTACATCATTAAACGTTGCTCACACACACGTCATCCTTCTACTGATTACGAGTGATAAACTGCATGTGTGAATTAAGAAATTATAAAATTCTATAATCCAATCCGAGAAAAATTAATGACTCCTTCCTCAAATCCCCAGAAGTAACAGGTCTCAAGGACCGGTTTTATTTGCAATATGACCGTTATCTATGACGGTAATTATCGTAAGTCGATTTAATTAGCCACACACGATGGAGTGTAATTATCCTGATAAGGACACCACTTGTCATAACAATTATCGTGTATTTCAGTTGAGAACATATATAAATTATGCCTTCTAACATTCTACAACCAATGGTTTCAAAAGCTGGCTACTTTAACGACCGCCTTTGATTTTAGAAGACAGCTACTTGTAGTAATAATGTAACATATTCTAATGTACTTATATTAAAGAGTTACAGATGCACGCCAACTACCTTTGATAAAAAATGGGAAAAACCCATAGAGAAAAAAGTCACGGAAATCGCTAGTCTGTAAAGTTAAACTTTTAGACGTATCAGCTTGGCATCGATATTATTGAAACCAAATTGAAGGGTTTGCTGTAAATATTGTAAATTTAGACATATGATAATGCTATTCTCATTACTATATTCCAACAATTAATTCCTTATTATATGTATCATGAGGGATTTGTTCGAATATAGCTAAAATATAAACATGTCAACCTAATGACCCACTTATGAGTATGTGTTTGACAGTAATGCAAATATGTGATTTATTGTATCAGTTTTTGCAATCGTAATACATGCAACATTCGATTTTACCACTGGTAGAAGATGTCTTGAAATAAACATTACGACGCAGTTCGAGTTTATTAAAAATCGTTGATGATTTTCAAAGTTATGGCTAGATATATATATATATATATATACATACAGCTCCGCAGTCTAGTCAACTTCCACTATTCAGGACTTACACAAGAGAGTATGGCCCTACGTTCATAATTAACACTATAATAATGATTTTTAGTCCATAATAGTATACAATGATTTACTACAAATGACCACATTGCATGACAAATGAGTGTAAGACAGCTAAAGAAATTACCACTGGGAGTAAGGAGATATCGGCAAACAGGACTGCAGAGTTTCTCTGGAATTGATAGCTTGATTTTTTCAATCGACAGTATGATATGTTGATTGAAAAAATCTGATGCTCCAAACAGCGATCGGCAACACTAGACATAACTAAAGTCCTGATGTGTTACAGTCTGATACAGCTGGATGACTAATGGAGATTTCATTTTTGTATCAAGGCCAAACGAGTTGGCCTGTCGCTGATGCCCTTCACAGGGTGATCACAGTAAAGCTAATTCTACGAAAGGAGCTCAAATAGAGCGTAGATTTAAATTACGAGTCCGTATTGTGACTTTAACTGACTGGATTCAGTCAGTATCGGTAACACTACTCAAGCATCGTAATCCTATTCTTATAATGCTCCTGCCTGACAAAATAAACTGAATAAATACAAATAGGCTTCCCCTCCTACTTCTTCAGCAATCCAATGAGGCATAATATACAACCACACATTTCAAATGGTGGCTTTTGTATTTCTTGGAATCAGCTTCGCATGTATGTTGCATAGACTACGGTTGTACTAATTATAACGTCGAGTACACTAATAACAGGTAAGTGGCACCTTGCAAATACGATTATTGGTATTACACTCTACAGGAGAAATAACCATTTATAATTTCACCACTTAACTTAAGTTTTGTTAAATAAGGATGTATTCTTTTTTGGTTTAAAAGCTTGAGTGGCTTCAGAATATGCTTTCCTGCTATATTATTCATCTTTAGTACTGCTACGAAACACGAGTTTCTCGGATTAAAGGACTCCGTATGATTCAGATATTCCGGATTTCTTAAAGGTTAGCTTTTAATTTGTCCGCTGCACGCGTATCTATAGAAGTCAAGTTGTGTGAACTTCAACGTTTTTCTCGCTGAACGACCACATCCCATAATTGCGACCATGGTTATTATAGCCTTTTTTTATTGTTTATAATGACTATGTTAGTCTCCTTCTAGTGGATCGACATAAATTTTCTACAAGCAACGGGTCCTAAAAATAAAAACTAAAGTTAAGTGGAATAGTTGAGAGTCAGCTCAAATACTTCAAAACCTTCTATTTCTGGTAGAGCTGATGTGCTGCATATTTCTCATTTATAATATTTACTCAAAAAGACAGTCATCCCTAAACAATCCGAGGATCTAAATTTGAAGGTGTATATATAATAATATGTGTATTAAGTTCATTTCACATCTACAGAGGGTGAGTATTTGTAAAAGTGTTCACTTCTGGTAGGCACCGTTGTTCGCTCTATATATACCAAACATATATAGACCAAACACATCCTATATTAGTAATGTTCAGGAACTGTATTGCATTCATTTCAACAATACTTACTTTTATCTAGAAAATCAATAAAATATAAGTATATGTTGGCGAACCGTGTCAACAGATCAGTAATAACAAGGAACTCGATTCAACTTGCGAACTACTTATAAATGTGTACACGACTGTGAATAACCCGTGTTTTGGTGCCATCATTTTACAATAAAAAACACATTCTAATAATCGTTATCTGCATATATTTTTTGTATACAAATAACTCTTAATCTATTTATCTCCCACCTCGACTTCAATTGCAAGCCTACTTTATTGCGACCTTGGCTTCAACTTTAACCCTTCTACTTTGAAAATTGTAAGTCTATTTTTGCCTACTTCTGTATAAATATTCTAAATAGTATAAAATATTTCCCATTCACATGTGCCTACCAAAAACAAAAATTCCTATGGAAAAAAACACAAGCAGAAGAGGCGGCCTGTTCATTCGACTGAGGGTGGACTTGCCCAAAGAATGCCAGATGCATTTGCGCCATTTTGTTAGTACTGCATTCATAAGAACATAGAACGATTGACAGTCGAGGCTGTGCTGCAAGTTGAGGGTTAAAGCTTCGTACAGTCAAATTGTCTGAGACAAATGACAGGATCGGGAAGACGAGAATGATTTATACTGTGACCCCAGCGGATACCTCTTTGTTTTACTCCTATATATTTCAAATATTGGCAGTTCACCTTAAAGTCATAGTTTCAATATCCTCACACTTCACTCTGGCTGCTTGATGGAGTGGTGTGCTGAATCACATGGGATCCAATCCCTCCATTTCCAAATAATACCTGTACATGGATATTTTCTGTCCGAATCGAAAATGGGGAGCTCATAAGCACATCAAAGGTCATTGTTGTACGAATTGTGCGCCACCCGTAAATGATGGTGCACCATTTGAAAATGTCCCAGCTGATGGCTTTAGTTGATTTTACCGCATAGACCGAGTATAATAATATCACAATTCAGGATACAGTTTGGTCTGTGGGTGATCAGACAATCGCTATCATATAAAATATTTCTGAGCTAAATGGCGAGGGATTACTTTTCATAAAGAGCAAGCGTGTCAAACTTATAGATCGATATTTTGACGTCTATCAAACATAACAATAGTAGATCATTATCGAAGAAATGTTTTTCTCCGTGCGACTCTCTCGCACCGATTGACAAGGACAGATAGAGTATTATCTTGTTGTATTTATCTTTACCTGTATGGGTTCTGGTCGACCACACATAGGCATATAGTTAACTAGAGTTACCGTCAGGTTGAGGAGACTTTCGAATACTTCTTCTACATTTTAAAGTCGTACATCGAGGTGGTTAACGATTGAACAAAAATTATTATATATTTATATATATTCAACCCTCTCATTCTCAAATATAAATAGCGTGAGGGCGCCTCTCTTTAAATAAAAAAAGAGGTCTTACTAGATTACCAATGAAAATGTGTATCCGCTACGTATTCTAGCCACATTGTCACAAAGAAAAATAACGTGATTGCGATATTATTATTATATATTATATTGCGCATTTAACAGCTATCATTTCGGACAGATCCCACGTTTTCTACTTTTCTGGTAAGCTTTACCACAATTACAGTTTTGTCAATGAACTTGAGTCTTGCATTATGGTAGATAACGGCGGCCAGCATTCGTTCCGTAGAGACCATTCTACTCCACCCGAATGCTAACCACAACTAGACTTTAACGAGCAACTTAACTCTTTCGAACCTTGCAAAATGTTTCGCTGTATTTACTCCAAATGTTGATGATTTGGATTGTGTTTGACGAAGATTTAGATATTGAAGTATATGTCGCTAGGTTTGGCTTTGGTAGAAGGGTTAGTTTAATTCCATGCACGGCCAAATTACATAAATTTAGAAACCTCAAGGTGTACAGGAGAATTCCTCGCTTCTATTGAATTGTGTTATATAATTCCAATATTTTTGGAACCGGCCTCGAACACTCAAAGACAAGATGCACATTACGACGCCAGTTGTGCAAACGGCACGAATAATAAAATGCTTTCTGGTCGAGTATCAAGAAGGATAAGTACTAATAGAATATAATTTATGTAAATATAAAATGACGACCCTTTGAAAATAGTGTCATCGACTTGCCTCGGAAGCTAATACTGTTTGAATAGTTTTCATAGCACTGAAATAATATATGTATCTTTAATTTTACTCTTGATGTTCGTAGCCGTTTTACTGATAAAACGAACACAAATTTTGTCAAAATGCCAAAATACTCCGACACAAAGAAACACTGCTCAGGAAAACGATTAGGGAAGCGTTTACAGTTTTCTTGTTGATTGAGCTCCTGGTTTTGCGAAGTATACGCGTTTGGAGCAAATGAAAAAGTATACTTCATGAAAGCAAACTAACAATCGAATTATCCGAGTTTAGCGGCCAAGTCAAGAAAGCGACCATCTTTCGTAGCAAAAAAAACTGATAACAGGAACAAGCTTGGAATTGGTGTTAAGTAGAATTTTTAAATATTATTATCATCATCGTCATCACCAAATCCATTATCACCATAATATCTCTCTTCTTCTTCTACTTGTTGTTTTTCTGGGAGGACTTCAGTCATAAGTTAACCCTCATTTTCGCTTTCCTGCTTCACGCTCCACGGTTGATTGATTGACTGACTGACTGACTAGCAAAGCATGAGATGAAGTATAGTCAGTCAGTATTGAAATATCTTCACAATATTTATTTTTCTGGCCCCATCGCCGTCACTATCCACACCACCTCCACCCGTTCTTACCGCCCTTCTATTTTTTCGCAACTGTTGCTATTACCCACGCAGCTAGACGACGAAGGTGCAAATGATCTGTGGCAGTTTTGTATAGTTGTTATTGCTGTTTCTGTTGTCAATGTTTAACTTGTTGCTGTCGCCTCGGCGACCATTACCTGGTATTATCTTCGTTTTGCCCATTCCTGTTGCTGGATACTCGCTACTTCGTTGTTGTACAAATATTTAACGAGATGTGAGACGGACATGCAGCCGTTTGTACGGTGATAACCCCTGCCAATGTTTTACCATAAGCAGCACTTCACTTACAGCAGACGACGTTCGTCTCCTGGCTACAGTGATAATTTCTGACAACAGGAACAACAACAACGACAATCCAGCAACACAAGATTCATGGGCCTCGTTTGCGTCATTCGCAAGACGGTCAATGCCACCATAGACAGTGCAAATCCGCCCGTGAATAATGACAAATTATACACTGCTATTCCCAGTACTACTACTACCACAACTCGCAGCAGATTGGAACACAATCGGTAACTCCAGAGAGAATGCACAGACGTACAGAACAATCACATGATATCGTCCAGAATAGACGATCGTATCCGCATAGCCATTTCAAATACCTGCAAGGACATGCATGTTGAACGTCCGTTCGAGCCAGACCGATCTGTTCTATTGTGAGTGGAACATTACACTAATCTGATTGAAACCGGGACAAGAGTGATTGAAAAGTTGATAAATTATATGTGTATGATATATGTATCTGGTAAGGAAATATTTGAAAATGATCACTATTTACTACCAGCTGCACCTTTCATTATGCATCATACAAGTGTAGTTCGTACTCGCTGTCGTCATATTGTGGCTCATGTAGTACATCATATTACAATCGTATACCTCACAGCACACTTGAGTAGCACTAGCCTGCGATCATATCTAAGATCTCCGAGACAGGAGAGAGTCTGTATATAGAAGACGGCCCTTCGAAGCGGGAGGTGAATCCGAGCCCAGCCAAGCCATCTTCCCTATAAGGCAAACGTGAAAACCTCACGCCCCAAAGTACCTCGATGAAGAACGAGTTTAACTTGGAGTAATGAAATGAACTTTTACCATCCAATATAAAATTTTGCAATGCTTTGACACAAGTGTTACACTGATGTACAGTTCAAAGTGAAGACAAAGTTGGTATAGCAGTTTTAGTTTTAACTATCTACGTATGTTTAAAACCAAATTCAAATATATGTATGCATATATTTTTAAAGTATTCTGTATATTTACATAAACCGTGTGAAATAAACATTTTACATGAAAAAACAACATCCCCCCTATTAATCCTATCCTTCAATACTAGTTTTATCTTGTAGTGCTTCAACATATGCGCATAAAAAATCAATAATAACTATAATCGCTCCACATAAAACATAATCGAATGTTTGCCACTAGCAATTCATAAATAATATATTGATTATCGCTAATTTAGGTTCAATTTATCGGAACATCATTTAGTTTGAACTATTGACATTGAAACAGAGTGGTAATGTTATTTGGCGTGGAACCGAAGCTCTTAGACACACAGCGGTGTAGAATTTAAAATAAGCAGTGTAATAAATACTGGACTATTTTAAATACTTCATTTGACCATGCAAATGTGGCGGTAACAGCATGTTTATCAGTTCCGGCATAGCTATAATGTCTAGTGGTGAGCGTCTTAGACTACTAGACCGTAGGGACACGTATGTGTTGGGTTCAAATCCTGTCAGACGCGGAGAATCTTTGGAGTTCTTTATTATCTTTCTGAAGATTCTTGTCAGGTACGAGTAAGGAAGAGCATAAGCAAAGGTGGCCCCGACAGGTCCTCATAGTAATACCTAAAGGTTAAGAGCTGAGGCCTGTCAGATAGGGGAACAGCTGAGGGTCAGCTCGAAAAAACAGGCATAGCTATAATGCATCGCATACTGTCCGATACAGTGGTGTTCTTTTTGAAGCAGCGCTAATCAAAGATATGACCATTTTTTAACATATTTAGTTTAAGCTAAACCGGAATAGTACAATAAGTATTGGCTGCATCATCACATGGTTTCTATCACTCTTCAAACACACAACAGTGAAAATGAATTTAATTCTCTTTGTCTGAGCTTCCGGTATGCAATCAGTTGTAATGCACATCACGTTTTGCTGAAAAAAACATTATGTTTTTTTCAACACATAAATACATATCACAGAAATATGGGATGATTAGATATATATCACGGCAGTCAATGTGTAATATTTTTTCCAAGGACAGGACGAAGCTGTGCTCAGGTAAATATCGATTGCTTGTAGCACGATGGTTCGAATAAAATAAATAAATTAAGAACAAACATTACTTTTTTAACCAGATTTAATTACGTAAATGTATTGAAATTACAACAGCGGAACTATAGAAAGCAAAATAAAGTTATAGTGGGATCGTAAACGCACTTATAATGAGCGTCAAATAAACAGTAAATCTCAAAGCATCGAAATAACGATTCATAAAAACTTCAGGTATAATAAAATTGGTACTAAGGATATGAAAAGGATGTAAAATTACAAAAAATCAGATAAATGATAATAGAAGAATAACAATTTTAGTCATGTTATTTAGTAAAAAAATAACTGCAAATAAAATCCTTTGGCTGTGTTTAACTAAATTCACCGCCGATAGGAGGCAGTCGACTTAACAATAGGGACTGCATTTGTGATTCAAACATTTCTTATATAATATCTTTGTATTACGGATAAGTATATTTCTTATTCAAAAGAAAGCCTCTGCTGCATAAAATCCTTATTTCAACGTCAGTGAAAACAGAGCTCTCAACAGCAAACACCTTTGAGAGTGGGAGCATACGCACATTCTTCCGTCTCTTATTTGGTCTCTTCGACACTAATATGATCTACAACAGTCGAGGATAACGAAAGTGGGAAACGAAAGTACAATACAAACATTGATAAGTGAGAGAACTCGAGCCTTGTGAGGCTTTATAAACAAGTCAAGAGAGAAATCAATGAAGTAGCAGAGGGAAGATGAAGAACAGAGATGGAGAGAAAGAGCTCTCTAGAAATACATAGGGAAAGCAAAGAGAAGCACGGACTGGCCGAAATAATACACTAAAACTCAGTAGGGGCGGGATTGAGAAGAGCGGGGATGCTAAACACAAAAATACTGCAGAAAGCAAAACACCAGCGAGTAGAGAACCAATCTTGTAGAATTTGTAGAGAGGAAGATAAAATAATAAAGCATATACTGAATTGCGGTGTAGTTGGAAAGGGAGACGTAGCTATAAAGACTCATCTATGTTTTACAGAACATGAATTAGTGTGGAAAGAACTGGATGAAACAAAAAGAAGAAACAATATGGGACAACCAAATTGACCAGAACCATAGAATTAGTTAACAATTAGGGAAGGTGTAAAATTTATAATAAAGTTAATAATAGTAGTATTAATGGGCATAACAATTATAGCCTCTCTGTAATTTTTGAGCTACTACAGTTTATCATAAAAACACTTACTATATTGGCGTGATTATGTATACCACAGGATGAGTAATCGGTTATTGTAGAGACAATGACGTATCTATTGCGCAGTAGGATATACGATTATACGAAAATGTAAATGATTACTCGTATATATAACTCGATCCTTCAAGTGTTATGTAATGCAATATATTTATTTACACATGACACATCGATATTTACATAAGAATCGCTTAGCTCACAGTATAGGCTAGTTATCGTTCGAGGTACACGGGTGAACAATGGTCTCGCTTTACCCTGGACCACTTAATCCAATTCGTTCTGTAGGATTCTAGAGAGCCTCGCCTAGTTGCGTGATATGATCTTAATGGCATTGGGCCTTCATTTTATAGAGAAGTTCAAAATTTCGGAACAGAATAACCTTACAAATTTTACTAGCACTGATTTTAGATTGGAATCAATAAACGTTTCCGGGATCCGTGTTCTGTATTTGACGCATACACTTGACTTCCAATTGCAGCTAATCATATGAACGTGATGGAGAAGATTTACGGATGTATCGACTTGCCTCGTGTAGATATAGTTCAATGAATCAAGATACATGTTCACCTAAAGAGCACTCATACATTCACTATGTCTTACGTGCTTAATTTCCACTTTCTCACTATGTCGATCATTCGAAAAATACATACTCTCGTTAAAGTGAACTGGTTATTTACTCCACACGATCCTCTACCAACCAGGAGGGAAGTTGAAGTCTTCGTATCCTCCACTGGATCCGTAGTCCGAGGCCATTCTACCAAAATATTGATTGAACGAATGATGTCCAGTGCTCCCAACGCTCTGTCCTCCATTATCCACCGTTCGTACCTTATGGAAGCTTCGGATCGTACCGTGAACCTTCTTCATCGGACCGTCATACCCGCTAATCACCACCTGTGATGCCGGAAAGAACAAATCATGCTTAATGTGCGCGTCGTCATAATCACGCGTTTTGTTTTGAGACATTTAACGCTCTCATCACTCAGCCGCTGAATTACAAGAATAAAACCAGAAAAACGTTGGTGCCGACATTAAATGCTCCGAATCATGTTGAACTTGCGTTGTCTTTGTACAATAGAATGCAGTACACTCTGTCTTTGAGTTGTTACCTCCTTGGAGTGTCATAACGAACATTCGACAAGTCAAGAGAACGTCTGTCAAAAGAGGCGACAATTTCGAATAAAGCTTACCTACTATATAAGTCAACTTTTGTTCTGCTTTGGTCAGTGCTCTAATAAGACGTTACGGGCTACTAACGCAATAAGGTTCCTATCCTGCTAGAATTTATTGACATAACGATGAAAAAGAGGAGGATGGATTTTAAAAGATCCTGTGCAGCAAATATAGTCAACCGAAGCTATCTAATTGTAATAGTAAATGGTCTGGTTGATAGAACTCTCAAGGCAATCTCGACTCGCATATCAATAGCATTTGTGTGGATCCCAAACCTAGTAGTGATATTACATTTGATTTTTAATATTAAGTCGATTATGGAGCCATCAACCTTGTTCCCACCACATCAACCCAGATCCCACCATGTGCTAGGCTGTTTTAGATAAACGACACTTAGACATCTTGACTACCACAATACCATCCATCGTATTGCAAAATCATGTTATATTAGCGTATATACCAGAGTTTCTTTGTTTGAACTCATGTGAGTTCAAACTAATTATGTTCGTTGTGAGATAGACATACGCTCAGTTATTATTTGCATGCTGTGATCAGCGATTTATAATTATTTTCTTAAATAGTTGTTATCTAAGAACTCGCAATATATAACTTCTTATTTAAGTGATATGAGGCAAAAATAGTCCAGGCTATTCATGTTTGTATGATTGCTGCACCGATCGTGCTTCTGAATGCATGGGAACTACCATAAACTCTGTGTTTTAATTCTGGCGATTATGAGTCGCAAAGTACCCTATATTATAAAGTCTTGTGGTTCATCTGAGTCGGCGGTTTAAGGTGCTGGTTTTTGCTGTATGGACTCCGGGATGGAACATTCAGATTAGAGGTAATCATAAATGTGGTTTATAAACGGAGACCAATTTTTGAAAGATTGAGCTTTCGATTCGGAAATATGAGACTGCGTTGAAGTCGACCATGTCTAGCACTAGCTGCGATCTATTAATGCTTCTATCTATCGATTTAACCTTGGACTCCACTACATTGGCAATTTCCTCTTACTGCAGAAATAGTTTCCCTTGATTCTCCGAGAAGGTCCAAACAGGATGGCAAACATCGTTATGTGTGTGATATCGAGTTTTTGTTGATAGTAATTTTACTAACTCGAGGTAGTATAAATCATGTGTATTTCCATTTCACCAGAGCCTTATTTGTAATTAAATTTGCATCGCACTTTTCCAAACATGGAAAAACGTTTTAAAGAAGTCTTCCAAAAAGGTCACCATTCTTATTCAATTCAGATGACACATTTCTTATCACGCCGGATGCTTTGTATCAAATCAGTATTCTTTATTATCATAGATTAATTATCATTCCTAGCTCATTCTTGTGTTTCAACAGATGTTGTAAGCAGATTACTAAGGCAGGAACATAAACGCACCTATTGTCAAGCGATTATTTGCGTAGCCTAGATTGATTAAGTTTCGATCGAAATGTGAATAGTGTATTATCATATTCACTTAATTAATAATTAATTGTTGTTAATTGTTAATTCTCCCCATTCCGGCTTAACGACAGCAGACATTATTTGACCACTACAAAATTATCTGGTCGAATGTGCGAATACTTTGAACATCTGCTAGATGTATAAATTTGGTTGGATAATCTTCTATCTGCGGTAATGTAATATACCGCATATATATTTTATCATAAAATAGGACTTAGATTCATCGTGTTACGTTTGGCCTCGCACCTGATAGATGCACGCTTTACAACTTAGTTCGAACATAAACTATTGCGTCGATGCGCTATATAAATGTTTGACAAAACTAACAACAGTGAATTCGTTTAAGCTTGTATTAAGGTTTTTTTCTATAAATTATTATGTGGTGTTTATCAGTAAATAATTAAGGTTTTTGACTTCAAAAAACAACATACATAGTACATACAAGTGCGGCTCCGAAGCTGGTAGTCTGAGGGGTCTTACTAAATGTAAAATTGTCGGCTCATTATTTGTTATATCTACATGAAAGTCTTTGAGACAAAATTTGGAAGGGAGCGTTTGGAAGCAGCTATGAGAGTGTCATGTCATTTTCCTTGTACCACCGCGAAAAGGAATTGATGTATTTTTGCAGCTTCCTCAGATGTTGGAAAGGCCGTATAACGTTAGCCTAGTCACCTACGTCGACGTGGTTCACGTCGTTTGTGGCCTTGAACAACTACCCTGACAGATATCTCAGGACAATGTCTATATTTAGCTAAGTACTAACACAACACGCTGATGAGATAATTGGATATACGTCTAGTTGGAAATTCTATGCATTCTAGTTTGAATAAAAGTCATTAATGGTTTACTGTTCCAAGCCTAAGGAATATAGGAGTAAATACAGTTGAATGATTTATTGTTCTCTCATTAACCTTGAGTTATGACTTTCGCTGCATTTAAATCAATTTATCTATATTTATATGAAGAATCCTTCCCCAAAAGGACAACACCGGCGTTACTCTTAAATACAACTCCGGTCTTTGTTTAGCACTAATTAAGCTACGTTATATCAACCCCGTTCCTCTGGATGTTCGGGGATGCTACTGTCTGGCCACAGGATTTGATCCCAAACCATGTGCCCCTCCTTTCTGGCAGTCCAAGACGCTAACCCATCAAGATGACGAAATATAATATTTACGTCTATATACGAATAGTCATAGTTTGAAATTTTGAGTGATTAATTTATCCACACAATAATATATTATCCTTGCATATTAACTATTATGAATAACTACGTGAACAGAGACAAACGAATATCGTGGCGGTGTAATATAAGATCTATAATCGGAAAAAGTGTAAGATGGTGCTGAAGACGCGTATGCATATTATATTTTACCTTGCTTGGAGACGCGTAGATGTGCTCTGATATGGCAGGAATTTTATCCACCGGCATTGCACTAACAGAACTTAGAAGGCTATGGAGTTGACTGGGTCCTAAGCCCATACTGATGCCAGGTACAGCAGGCAAAGACGGTCCTGCGTCGAAACGTGCGAACTCCTGGTCTTCATATCCACCCTGATTATTACCATATGAACGGCCGAAAGATCCACCTGAATGGAATAGACCACCTCGAGAAATATCGACACAGAGAACCACCACCAGCAAAGTCACCGAGCCTAAAAAATTATTCACCATTGCAGCACATCCCATCGTGTGTGAAGCGTTATTGGCATCTGGGTTGTAAGTTCACTCGTCATAGCGCGCAAGCAGTTGCTGTGAAAGAAGGGAATAACGATTGCGCGAGCAGTACTTCGGGCGAGGGAGGCACCAGTGCCAAATGGCAGAGCATGAGTTAGGGGTTGGCGGATTGGCTTGTCTGGTTCCACCAGGCGGATAGACAGATATTTGGGGTCATTTATTCTGAGGGCTTTCAGTTTCACTTGAAAAACACTAACATGTTTACGTAAATTCAAAATTGTCTATTTATGTTTTTAAATTATATATCTAATCTATTATTATTATTCTGATGTATTAATTATTATTATTATTTATTTATTAAGACATCTATGGTAATAATGAATAACATAATAATTTAAAGTGCACTGGTTTTGGAATTATTTCTGCTTGAGTCAGCTAAGTACAAATGGAAGACTGATAAGAACCACGACCGACGGTGGACCAACTTAAGTCATTGCGTCAATCGGTAATTCACGCAAGTCAGTGCGGAGTCATCATGCAAATGAATAATGAACCTTTATAGAATATGATAATTAGCTATTTTCTCCGGAGTGCTCTCTGCTAACGAATATGATACAAAATAAATTAGTGATCCATTTATATTTAAACCCCTGTATTCAGGTCATGCAAGCAAGTAATGAAATGTGTCTTTTGAGATTTCTAATTGTTATTTATCAATCGTTATTAAACGAACGTTATTTTCCTCCGGGGGTGTGTTCATTGGATGAGCTGTATTCCTTCATGTAGGCTGCTATGCTGGTCCAAACCCCGAGAAAACGAACAGAAAAATCTATGATTTTTGTATCACATTCTATTATTCGACATTATTGCTCACACCAATTGCAGTTATAATAAATCAGTAAGGCACAACATTTAACCATAATACTGTACAAACTACTCATCCTTCTTAATTCGGAAAATGGGCATTTCACTTTCCAAAATCACTCTATTATACTATCGGCTGTTTTCCAAAGATCTCAATATAACTACTATATTTGTGTTCTAGAGGACGCGTTTTCAGGATATCTTCAACGTTCATGAAAAATGGTTTTGACCAGAGAGCAACATTGGTATCTATTATATACAGCTAGAGTTGCGTCCGGAAATGCCTTTGTGAGCTCCATTTATTTGGTAGCCATTTCATATAGAGTAGGAAAATACAGGAGGAATATGCAGGAAAATGGCACTCATTCGCCGTAGAGCACTATTTGCGTTTGATTTGACTTGAAACCATTATGCTTAGAGATCTCACACTATGCAGATAACACTCGCCAAGTCGCTAAGAGTAATAACATGGCCATCTGTTATATATAATATTATATTTAAGTAAATATTGCACAACACCGCAAAATGCCAAGTGTTGTTTGAAAAATATGTGCGAAGTTGTTATTTTGTGCGAAAACTTTCCAGCAAGAAGGTGTGATCATGGTTCAGCGGTTTTCGCCCCAAAATGAATCTGTTCATGTTGCAGTAGATGCGATTTCACACACGCAAAAACAAAAAAGAAATCAGAAAAACTGTTTCAGATTTTGAATTAAATGAACCAGGTTAGTGAACAGATTACAAACAAAACTAAACAAAAATTATTTTCATTTAATAAACCAGTGACTGCTGTCGCCGTTCTAGTAAAGTTTAACAATATAAAATTGCATTGTTACCTCGCGTACCAATCAGAAGCTGGTGCACAGTAAAGCACCGCCCTGTCAAGGTCTGCAGACATTCACAGACACCAATTCTAGTAGTAATACAGATGGAGTATTTACGTATCTTTATATGCATTAACGCTTAAACGTTTTCTTGATAGAACGGGCGTATTAATGGACGTAGTAGAGGGGTGCGTTATTCTCATTACAAGAAACACTGTGATGATTCTAGCAGATCTGAGAAAATGTGATCCGATCTGGATGGAGTGCCGAAAGGACCTGAAGCCGAAGGTGTTGCAGATTTGACCAAAGTTGCTAAACTTAAAAAATACGGCGCACCATTCTATTATCACTAAACTTGAGTGATTAAATAACGAAAGTTACAATTCTACTATCAAACGTTGCACAAATCTACAGACAGAATCTTTACATATCGTGAATAATATGCAGGTTATCCCAAGCATAATAGCTTGTATTTTAAGGGGCAATCGAACTTAATGAGGAAACATTTCCAGTTTGATCATCCTACGAATATTTTTATGTTAAATGCCGAGGAGAATTGCGAGATTGTGCGAGAACCAGTTTTTGATTGAGATGGTACTGATCTTTGCGGGCATAGAAGACTCTATTTAGTTTAATATAGTTTAATTGAAAATTAGCACTAGTGATAAGTTTAATATGGCAATAGTTGAGTTCCGGTTGATATTTAGCTTTGAAATCAAATTTCCCGATTTTCATAGTTTGGAATTGCGGCCGAGAAAAGTGCGCTAAGCTCTTTTTTCTGCTCTTTCGTTTGATAACCATTTAAGCCGAATGCCCATTGGATTACCCAGATATTAAAATCTAGCCATGAGCAGGGATTATCTATTTTTGATAGGTAAACAAAAAGTAAATGTTCAGTTGGGGACAGGGTGTCAGGCCGAGGCCGTTATGGTCCCGAGGGAGGCGATGGCATTGCCTTTACCTCACAGCGAGGAAAAGGCCCTGCACGGATCAGCCTGTGGTAGACTCCTTCGAGGAAGCTTGAGAAGTTTCGTTCGATAGCATTATATGTAGCCGTCGATAATCTCGTAGCTAGTGTGGTGTCGCATAGCATCGCAGCACGTATTCGATTGATGTACAGAAGAATCCTTCAGCGTTAGCACAAGCGAGTTCGTTCTGAAAGAAGAACGTGACATATCTGCATAAATAGCTCATGAGAAAGCTTACTCTATTTTTGTTGGGCTTATGATTAGTCATAGTCGTTTTTGCGTTTGTGTTTTATATATTTGCATTAAATCTGGTCCTTTCCGGGCCTGTCATCAAAGATTTGATCGTTCATGGGTCACTTTTGTCCATAAACGTGAATGTGTTATATTCCAGTTCTTCAACGGCGCTTTCTTGGAAAGACACGGTCACTTAACTTGTATTACATAACTGCTTGTAAGTGAGTGGGACAGTGTGTTTTATCTCGTATATATATATATGACCGGTCTCGGGGTTTATATGCATGGATATTTTTTGTGCTTTGTATACTATGTATGCTCTTGCGACATGTTTATATCCGTGTAACGCGTCAGCCTTGATTTAGAGATTCGTTGGTGGTGAGGTTGCATTTGTTCCAACCCGCCGCAGGATCCAGGAGGCCGGAGGGATTTAATTTTGCATTTTGATTAACAAATGAAAGAGGCGACAGGTCAACAATGGCCAAAATCATTACTATAACCGATTTACTGTCCAAATCTCAGACTTGATAATAGAATGAGGATATTATAGCTGTTGTAATAATTAGAACTCATAGATTAACTATTTTCGGCTATGAGTTAGTAGCCAAGAGGGATATGCGGTATACTGCTTGATTTGAATGGTATCGAAGCCTACCAAGCACTGCTGACGGTGATGCTGTTCTAGGTACCAAAGGGTTATCTTCTCTCTGCTCCTCAATAATTTTTATTCTGCTTTTTCCAATAATTGGAATACTCTTTATTGCAGAACTTCAATAACTAAATGTATACGTTTGTTAACAGTAATGTATATATCGATTCTCACAGTCATTCTCGATTAACTTTTTACAGAATCGGGGGAAATTAACAGGCGCTGTGATTTCAAAGCATTAATGAAATGATGCGGAGAACGATTTATATAGACAATAGAATAATTTCTACAAGAAAACTGACAGGTTGACAAATTGACTGGTTACAGCCATTTATGAATCTGGGCACACTCCAACCATATTAGTTGGTTCACCCGTTCGGTCTTCGCGGTCGCTTAAGGGCGGGTCGCTTTTTGTTCAAAGAATTCGTCCAACATCTCTTCCCTTTGAGCTAGCAGTTCAAGACACCATCATATTCACCTTCCGCTTTCCTTGATCTATCGCTAATTTTTGTCATTCAGGACTCTGCCTTGGTAGATTACATCTGTGCTGAACACGTCGCGAGAATCGATTTTGTATTTTATATCAATTGTATACTCCAGAATCGCAGAGGGTTTCAGAGGGTAGCTTGATTTGATTAACGAATAGCATGACGAGCAGGCCTCAACTCGACCTTGAGGGCATCCAGTTGACGCACGCCCCATCTTATACGGAAGCTGCTGCGGACCCTCACCTTGAATTTTCTGTCGCTCAAGAAATCGGAAATCCGGTTAACAACCCTTGGGCTGCCCCCAGGGAAGGCAGGACAGATAGCAGTATATCGTGAGGCATTGTTTCGAAGGCACCCTTAAAATCCGCGCAGATGACGTTGACAACAGACCCAGCATTCAAACGAAGCCCGATTGAGGTGACAAATTTAAACAGAGCATCGCTGATAGAGCATCCCTTAACTGTAACTGAGCTAGCCATGTTCCCTGGCTTCTCCTGAGAGCACATTGAGAGGGATCGTGGCATACATTTCCATAGAGACATTTGTGTCAACAACGTAGTAAGACATAATGCAGATGCAACAACATAGTAAAATATATTGGACGTATTTCGAGTGCCTGGTCCAATCTAACCTCAATCCTACCATTTGCAAAGCATTGTTTGAGCAACTCTCGTGTAGATTAACAATATGGGGTTCGCCATACCCATCTTATCAACACACGAGTAACACGTGATCCGCAAGATCATTATGAGACCTTACCCACGTAGTACCGAGACTCAACCATCTTACATTCCATACATGTAGTGTAGGAATGTGTCATAGTAAAAATAATAATGACTTTATTTAAGGCTCTGTTTAAAAGAAGCTGGCACCAGCTCCCACTTTTTAAATCTGGACTTAATGTCACCTCGTTATAAATCGATAACAATCGAGGAAACCAGGCCTCGTCGTAGATCTAGGACCCATGACATTCCTCAAATATACTATTTAGACAGAATTGCGGAGACAGAGAAAACAATATTTTTGTGAGGAAAACTTCCACACGACCATCGCCGGCAACATATCTGTGTGAACGAGTGCGTACTTCAACTGGCCTCAACTAAAGCTACCTTTGTCGGAGACTACATAATACGAATACACACATTTAAGGCGCCCCATAGATGTAACTCCTTCAACAAATAATAATTCGAGTTAACTTCTTGGTAATGACAAACAAATGAGTGCCGCTCGCATTGACTGCTAAATCTCGCAACATGTAGTCACTATAATTTATAAGGCAGTTTTAGCCTTTATGGATCTTGTTATGAATCATGCCGGTTAAGAAAATACAGGCGTCCCACCTGCAAAGTTTTAACGCAGTCGACTTGTCACGAATTATCTCCCTATTGACTTGATTATTATACCTGAAAGTTGAGTACATCATATGTGTACTGCAAAATTCATTGCAATTAACTTATCCCAAGTCAGGCAGACATCAGACCGAAAAATGTGACGTTTAGCATTATTGTGAATGAGGGTTAAACGGATTGTTATCACGAAACTTTAAGCATTTCTTATATTTAATTTTTAGTTTACGTTGGGCTCAAACAATATATTATGCCCGAGAAGTTTTGTTGGAATGGGAATTCATCACAAGTCAGTGAAAAGCCCTACCAAAAACACGATATTTATCATTAAGCTTTATGAGAGCTTCCACTCCCTCCCAGGTTTGTCAAACCTAAAAGAGTCTTGGAGAAGTTCTACTGTGGCCGGTTTATAAAGCCATAGAGCATACACGTGGACCTGAATAGCTTATTAAAAAATGCTATTTATTAGATCTAGTTTAAATTGACTAGTTAAACGAGAATTTCGACCAACGGATTTTAAGATATAATTTCAAACATCAATTTCCTTCCAAACAACGATGGTCTATCTGTTTCCACTGTTCGAGGTACTGGTCCCTGGGCTCGGGCCACACGAGCTACGCAAATTGTCGTACTGTATGATTCAGGGTGTCACATAGAGCACACATGCTGACTATGTCTATGGATTTCTACAGGATAGGCTATCACCTTCGAAAATCTCTGGAAAGGTTTACAAAAATACTTTGATAGAATCTGGATACGTGGCTTGGCGCGAAGAGGTGTGCGTATGCATGGCTTCTCTACGACAACGCTTGTCCCTGCAAAGCTGCTGTTGTTAAGGTATTTCCGCCCAAACGGGATTAGTTGTGGAGTCAACTTTCATATTCTGCTGATATACAAGCCCGCTAGACGTCTCTTTATTTGGCCAATTGAAGAGAATACGAACAACTAAAACTGGGATGACTCCGACCAAGTACTTAGTGGTATATGATCGTTTGTAGGGAGGTCTTATGAGGGGTGTATAAGATCTACCGGCCGGACGACAACGCGTAATAAATTCTCAAGAATGATATACACAAATAACCTTTTATTAACATGCGTAAATAACTTTTTATAAAAGAAAAGTCCAGCTGGTTCCCTTGAATTAGTCTGATATATCCACCCTTGTCTTGCTAAATGCAAAAGGATGTAGGCTAGGCTATAAAAGCACTACATGAAGGTAAACTCTTGTTCGAGTCCGTTTCAAAATTTTAACGGCAAAACGTTAAAATTGCACTGTTGCCTAGGGGTATCGGGTGGCTAACTTTCTTGAGTCTTCAAACATGCGTAACTGAGCATTCGTTTTAACATTTTTTAACTCAAAATATAAGTACGTAGATATATATATAATATATATATATATATATATATATATATATATAAAGTATAAAAATGCTTTCAGAATCATAAACACATGAATTCAGGACTAAATAATTACTGAACACCTAAAGAATGGTGATAATATTTATCTATATTCACGAAATATAATCAGTTGTCAAATAATTGATTCTCCCTTGTGCGTTGCGTATGTTGCTCAATCTCACCCCCCAGCAATTCCGCAATTGTTTGAAAGCCACGCAAAAAATGAATTGTTAATAACATCGTATAAGGCTTCTATTATTGAAGTAGCACCTGCATCGATGAAGCTTTCTTCTCGTTCATACATCATTCACTCCCTAGCGCCAGTTCAAGATGTGTATATCTAATATAGCTGCACGGTAGCGGCGCGGCAGCGGCACAATGACGAGCTGGCATGTTACTTGTTGCTGCTGCTGCTCCTGTCACTATAGACCGGATAGGTGGTTCCTTTCAACACTCCCTATCGGCAGTTCTCGTGCCGCCCAAGCCCGTGTGGTGGTAGCTGACGCTGACGCTTACCGATACCCTCACTTACCCAGCAGCGTCCTTCCCCAATTCAAAAGGTGTTACCGCACACGTTTTTATATCAGTTTGAAATACCGGTGCGGTCAACTGCTGGCCGGTTGATATTGGTGAAAATTCGTAAACTCGTGAATTCAGAGGTATTAGATTCAATTTATAGGAAAAGCATGAGACGGTTATTTTTATGCTTTCTGTTACCAATAGCCTGGAGCGGCGTGCATACAAATGGAAAACGCGATCAGCATAGAAATGTTATTTCTGAAAGCAATCCGAGTGGGAGGAGCAGTCACCAACTTACTCCATTAAGCGATCAAAGACCGATCATCCCGGTGAAATCTGCGCATGAGACGACCAAAATTGCATCGTATTATCGTCCTGTATCAGCTTTACCTAATGCTGCAGTACTGCCTGAGGCGTCTTATAAAACATCCATCCGATATGGCAATGGAGGATATCGCGATTACGGTCATGACGTAAGGCGAGTACATCCGCCTGTACTTGGGAGTTACCCACAATCAAAGCATAATGGCTTTATTACGCACCCAGCTCAGCTCAGTGATTATGCTAGTGAAGTTGATGGAGGTGTTGGTGTTAGTGGTACACAGGAGCTTTACGGTGGTCATCATGGAGTGCAGGTTAAGGTGATCCATGGACGTCGAGATCAAAACGATTACACGGGAGTCAATATTCTCAGTGGTGGGGGCATTGGACCGCTGAATCTACACTTAATTCTTGCCCACCTTGGAGTAAACCGTCTTGAGAGTGTACATCAGATACCAGCCATAGCTAACCACCTATATGGACACCCCGAGAAGGTTTGTTGCTTTATCACAGTCCTTGTTTTTCAGAATATATAGTGTGTTTCAAAATGGGGCTAAAGACTTTAAAAGGGTGATAGTGCTCGGTAGAAAATATGTTTCCAACGAGACCACGTGACTAACATCATTTTACCCGCAAATCAAAAACTTTTTATTACAGCAAATGATATAGGCAGACAGGGTGTCTAAATTCTAGCTGTTTTAACACGGAGGAAGGGAGTAATATTCTTCACATGAATGGATACCGCTAGGATGCAAATCCAATCAGACTATAGGGGTTGGCTATGGGCGAAACTACATTAGTTTACAAGCACTTGTGTACTAGTTGAGTAAGTTCAGTCACTGGACAAACTACATACTATCTGGTAACACTTAAATTTCCTACTTTCTTATGATATGTATTATAGATAGTCGTTTAATTTGGCTGCAGTGTGGTACAGTAGCAAGGAACCAAAACACTGAACATTAACCATAATACATTCTTGATAGTGACGAAAGATGAGTAGCGTCGGGAATCGCCGGAGATATTCTAATCACGATTCCAACGGATTCAGTATATTTCAATGATACATGTCTATTTGTTAATTTTACGAAATTTTGGAGCCATTTAATTAGCCTAAATGACCCGTCGCTTGGTCGCAAATATCGCTCCACTTATCAAATTTTGATGTCTTCTAAAAGCAAGTGGAGAGTGTCGCCTACGAAACTCGAGCGGTATCTTCTTAAGAGCTGATCACAAGAATCTCTTCTGCTACTAAAAGGCTGCCTACGTCTCGAATTTCAGCAAAAATTCGATTGCTTTGAGAATGAGACGTTTTAATTACATTGAAATACAATAAAAAAGCTCTTCATTTATTAACCAATGCGTAGAAGAACACTATTGGGGTCGTCGTGTTTGCAGAGATATTTGGATGGACATACGTCATACGAACATTATCACTAAATGGATTGAAAAGCCACGTCCTAAATTATTATGCCCAACTATGTAGGGGCCACACAGTTTGTTCTCTCAAATACATTTATTAAAAATTCGATTATAAATATCTGTTTGATAAAAGAGGGTCCACACGTGACCTCAGCATGTCAATTTGGGTATAACTAAAGTATGAAAAATTACACATGCGAGAGGTGGCCTTGGCCACATCTTCATATCCCTATTAAACATGAAACCAAGATCATTGTAGAAGGCCGCTTCAGAAATGATCCGTTGCCCTAAGTAACACACCGTGTTATCTATCAGATGTGTTTTTAATACCGCGCTTTCGAGGCACCTGTTAGCTTCTTACCTATTTGAGATCGAACCAATTGCTTTTTGGATATTCAGCGTGTCTTCGCTATCTCGAGCTACCGCATAGGCCTTGCGATTGTCGGTCATCTTGTAGATAACTCCTAGTTGTCGAAGGTAGACGACTTCAAATTCTCATCAATAAACGTTTCTGTGATTGATTAGCTTGAAAAATCTATTTTCAAGCTAATCAATCACACCACATGAATTCGAAGTATTTATTGTAAGGGATTGAAACTTCGCAATTGCAGTACGCATGCAATGATATGATTTTCCGTATATAAATTTGATTAACCTAGTAGAAATTCCATAAGATAAAGGAGGTGAGCTTCTCTACATATACATGTCAGCACATCCTTCAATTCACAGTGGGCACAGTACGTTCATAAAAAATAATTCTCTTGTTACTATTTATATTACTTACACCCAGGTAGGTAGATAATCAGAGCGCACAAGCCTTTAGATAATTTAATTATTTAACTAAAAGCTGAACTGCGTGGACCTTTGATCACAATGTAACTTACATATATTCCGATTCAGTTGGAGTCATTAACGGGGTGCCAATTCGCATTTCAAACAGTTACCGACATTGTCGATGTTGTATCGGGACTTAATCGCATTGTTTTTGATGACGACATCGGTGCATTCGCTTGCACTGACGCCATCGCGTCCACTGAAGTATATGCCATAGGCTACATTTACGTTAAGTGTACGAACCTTAATAAATACTATAGGAATACTGTATTGACCAATCTGCAAGTAAATACGGCATCGATTCACATGTGCCCTGCGAACCGGAGACCCCAGAGGGGAACCACAATGCACAAGTGTTCAATCACGTCTGGTTATCGTTTCAGAACTAGTGTTCAACCTCATCGTAATTTGAAATTTGTGCCATCGGTAACCCAATAGCCTCTCTCAGTTATTGCTCACTAGAATCGAGATTTTGAACAATATAGGAGGCTTTAGATCGAGATTCTAAACATCAAACATAAGATCCCTACCTATGTATGTATGGTGTAATTTTCCCAATTGCGATCCGAGCCTATAGTTTACGGAACGTTTATATGATTGTTTCCACACCCGACTTCGGCTCTCTATAAAATAAAAACTGATTGAGTCATTTTGTTAAGCTATGTTTGAATACATTTACACATAATATGATACAAAAGCACCGATGTGCTAGATCGTCAGTTAGACTCTTCCGATGACAAAAACTAAGTAGATTCAACAGGAACAACCATTTTTCAATAATGACGTTTGGCTTTCTGGGATGTTCGTTTATTCAGTCGTGGTATTTGTTGGTAAGTGCGGATACCTCGCAGTAACAATGCCTTCAAATAGTCAATCAGGATAGAAACATCATTAATGAATCTAGCCTCGGATTCAAGCTTATGTTGAAGATCAAATGGCTGGGAGAGCTCACTCGTCGTTGAGATATTTCATTGGGTCCCACTCTTGTGCATTCCGCGTAACTCAAGAACATCGCGTTCATGCATTCGATGCTGAATCTCGTTATTATAGGCTTTGCTTTATCCGAGCAAGGTTCTTTGGAAAGAACACTGGTATGCCTTTGTCCCGATTTATTGAGTAGAATGCAACTTTATTTCAATACACGCCAATACAGTTCCTTGTACCGTATGTATTCAAAGAAAAAGCAATTTAAAATTATATCCTTAATTCTTTAATAACGTAGTACAGATATATAGCATTCATTCAAACATATTAATATTATTTTACTACTATTATAGATAATTAAATAAACAAAACTAAGAAAGGCTAGAGGTAACGATGAGGATTTATAACCGCAGGCCCTCCGGTTGAAACTACACAAAGGCAGATATGAACCTAACCAATATTTGTACGAATATTTAAGAAATAATTAAAGTTATATCCATTGTATAAGGGACATCAACGTTGTTATTCACCTTGAATGAAGAAATTTTAATCCCTTTTTCAGGTTGTGTTCAAAGATCACTATGGACCCCTAGAAAAGCTTCACGGACACATTCAGACCTTCCACTCAGTAAGGACCCTCGACCAAGGTGGTGCAATTATTTCTCACGGGAAATCATACAAAAGTAATGACGTTCTTCCTGAAAGAGATTTCGCGGACTATACTGGATATGAAGACTTCCATTTCCCTGCTGACTGGTAGGATATCAAAGTATAATATGTTATGCAGCCAGAGTGAAAACTAAGCTAGTGGCTCCAATTTTTATTAAATCCAAAGAATGCTGTTGCAAGACTTCAGAAAAAACGATTGTCTTGAAATTTGTTCTCGTTAAGTCTAATTCAGAGTTGACTGAGACTATATTATGTAAGTCCGTTATCTCTGTGCAAATGGATTTTAGTTCGTGTGCCAACACAATATATTTGGCTCGAGTGTCCCTCTCAAGCTATGCAAAACAAGATGGGTGTTTGACTGATTAATGTTTTAAAGCTAGGATATATTTGTAAGTATATTTCCACGTACTCTCTATTCTTGGTTTTGCAAAGTTTGGCCAAATTTATGTGTTTACTCTTTTGTATCTATTTTGATATGAATTAAGAAATTATTTGCATTTATTATAACCGTTGTATTTACATCACGTAAATTAGTCTAAGTTCTCCAGTTGTCTCCATTAAACTAATAAGGCCACGATTTTAAAGCCTACTATGATCATTATATCCTTAGCCAGTTACACGACTTTGGTTTATATTCTCCCGTATTTCATTTATCAAGACATCGAAGGATATGTCTGCTGGAGTGACCACCTAAACGTAACTATATCTAATAATTCATGTACATATCCGACCGATATGTTTGCCTATCATAAAAACAACCTCCGCAGTGGAGTGTCAGTACATACACTCGAGTTGCTCCCACAGAATGAATAGACAATTTATCTCCTGGTGGGCTCCGCGCCAACTGACTTCGTAAACTAACCTCAAATCTGAAGATTAATAAAAATGTTAGAAAGAGAGTCTGTATTATATAAATAACTTGGGTGAATTATTTCTGAGATGTAATTTCAATTCATTTAATTCCATAGACGATATATATATATATATGAACAACGGATATGTTTCAATAGAGCAACGAAGATATTCGTCGTCTTTATGGACAATTTCAATTCGAGAATTTACAAATATCAATTTACTTTCTGTTTCTTCATAGACATAGACGTATTAGACTTATAAATTATGTCGCATATGAATATACATCTTTAAAAAACAAAATAAACCTGTCGACTTAGACTTGCTCGCAGACGATGAATTGTCTAGTTGCAAATATGTGCGGCTAAGCCAAACAACCGTTGTTGGTGGTACAACTCGGGTTATATATTATATATATATATTTTTTTGTTTTAGATATTATACGAATTTTGCGTCAAATTACTAATTTCTGCTATAGCCTCTTATCGAGATCCGAGTAATTAAATTTTGTAATTCCAAAAAATAGAGTGTTGATTTGACATTGATGCAAGTCGGCAAGGCGGAAATAATTAGGGCGTGCGTAGCTGGTTATCTAAGTGATGAAATCTGCCTCCGAAATGAACTTGATATTATATAGTCATACTCACACGAAAAAGGCACCGCATGTCCGTTAATTCAATATTATTACTACTATTGCCAAATGTATTATATAATATAAATATAATAGATGTAGCAATAGCAGTAGTAATGTTTATTATTATGTTTACTAAGTAATTAATAATTTACGGCTGGACTGTGCGGCCCGAATCGTGGGAAGGTGAGAGCGCAGCAGATCTTTTAAATGCCGTATATACGATTACATGCATATTGATATCGTGAATCATCTAATCATAATTGCTGTAGTCATTATCATTAATCCATGTTCGCGGCGAAGATTTTCTACTGTGATATATGTGTGCTTGTGTTATGAAGTGCTTGATAAATGTAACACGAAATTCTGTAAAATATAGGATAAATAAAGGATCTAGATGAATTGTTGAAGATCGATGTCCTTTATATGTAGACGATCACATGTATATATATATATATATATTAGAAAACACTACGATAGGCCATGGTTGAGGAATGTTGGCGTATGAGTATATATATATTGAAATATGTATATAAATAATGTTAAGATTACAGACTTGTAACACAGATAGTATACAGTAGGGCAGAACTAAAAGTAGACTATTAGTTCATTAAGTAACTACTTCCATTTCGACGCGAAAATGCCGTTTAAGAGTGGGTTTAAATATGCTAAATATTGTGTTCATTGATCGTATACATATAGGAGGTAACGAGTTCCAGAGAAGCGAACCATGATCGGTAAATGTATTGCCACCAACGTTCTTACTACTTGGAGACAGTAGGTGCAGGAGCATCCACGCGTATTGTTTGATGACCTAACAATTCCACGTATATTGGAACAAAAACCGTAGATGACTTTAAAAATAAGACTACAGATTAAAAAGTGAAAATGCCAAGAAGAAGAGTAAAATATTATATTTTGTTTAAGATGGTGAGGAGGTATCTGTAGGTGACATTCGAATCATATGCCTGAGAGGGGTGACAAGATAAGCAATAATTTAAGCCGAAATACTCTATACACATGTCCTTTTAGACCCAAAGAGAGGATGTTATAAAACATGCACTATGGCGTTATGCCTTCAAGGCTAAGATCGCAAATATAATGGGATTGGAATTACATTTGACATAACTTTAATTATGTAACGCTTGCAACTGGAATCGTTGTGTTGTACTGCTGAATCTAAATTGTTTTTTATTAAGAATATTAAAGTCGACCAAGAAGCACTCTAAGTGGTCTAGAAGAATTCTTTCGATAATCTTGCCCATTCCTTTCATCCTAAATCCATGTATAAATATATACACACCCTCACATCACTAGCTGAAGCACTTCTTACGTCAGGATTGCTTTAGATCTATAATATAGTCTTGCGAAAGCGTAAAGACCACAGGTGAGAATGTGGCCCGCTAATTGCTAGGAATACTTCATACAAATTCCCACCGACGACGACTCCTTGCTTGCCTCTGCCATAGAAGATAGAGGATATACCAGAAAAATTAAAAAATTGGTCAGTCATAGTATCAGTTGGTTCCATAGAATCGTGCTAGCATCAGTAACATAGCTAGTGATGGCTATCGATGTTGACGGCCTTTATGAAAATTAAAAAGTTACTTTATCAGGTGGCAACAATAATTACCTTCTAGATATTCTTTAGATATCCACAGTATTAGCCTTACTCGAATATTACGAAATGATTAAAGTGTAACGTTAACCATAAGAAATCTTGCGCTGCTTGATAATAAGCAAGTATTGGTGGATTAGGCCCTTCTGTCCGTTAGAAGAGGTTATTCATAAATTTCTTTATTCGAGGTCACCTATCAATAATTCAACAAGAGCTATCGTGGCAAACAATTTTTTGGAACTTGTTTAGATATAGGTTAGACTAGTTAAAAAAAAAAGTTATTTTCATTAGACGATATCTTAAAATCTAATTACGGAAAAAAAATAGATTGCACAAAAGGTTACTTTCAAAACCATCGTGTATTTTTGAAGCATCATTACAGCATTGTTACAATTGCATCAATGCAATTTTCATCAATGAACCAATGTATGAATGAATAAAAAATCTCTATTAGGGAGTAGTTTTATCTGTATGTCAATCCTTAGGATGGCCATTCTTTCTGCAGACTATACCCATTTGTGTTGGTAAACCCGAACTTTGGCTGACTCCGCAAAGAATGTCTTCGCGTGGTCCTCGTTACCAAATCGCACCTCCCAAATTTATATAGTTTTACCCTCTTCGCCGTCTTTTAGACCCAGTCGCATAGGTGTCACGCTTGATATTGATTCTCATCTGCTCTCAAATGTCTGCGTTGATGACTCATTAAGAAGAAAGATAATACACAAGAGAGCAAATCAAAACTATAAATCGGGTGCTATTTTGAGTTTGGTTCGGTAAGGGGAACCCATTTATAATTCGTTTCTACATTGCTATGAATTGATTTTGTGAAAACCTTTGGTGGAAATGGCCCAATCTCAGTTTCCAAGAAAAGTATTTATCCAACCGCATATTTAATACAATTTTTCATTTCAAATTGACGGTTGCTCTAACTCATATTTGGCCAACACAAGCTCACTTCAATTGAATTCGACCGCTAATTTATTAACCAACCGGGATGGTGCAATTTGTATTGTTTTAGATTATAATTTATCTAATATATATCTAATATATTTATATCTAATATCTAATATATTTAAATAAAAAAAAATAAATAAATAAAAAAAATAAATAAATAAAAAAAAGATTATAATTTGGGTTGTAAGATGTATGTGAGACGATTATTGGTTGTCACTTTGACATTTACTGCGTTCATTGTGTTCGCTATTACATATTTTATAGGCGGAGTGCCTTAAAGTTCTCTATTCGCGATGACACCAAAGTAGTTAGGGGTTTTGGCGGAAAGGGTCGTGTGGCTTTTTTTCTTAACTTGTATTTCTCCCCCTTTTCTCCAACACATAGCATCACTAGTTTTCTTTATTTCGGAAGCTAGATTAAGATCAGGATCATGTAACCGCTCCATAATATAATAGTTTCCACTATGTCGTCTATTTGTTTGAAACCCAGGGGAGCTTTTATCTGTTATGACGGTAGCCCGATCGTCTACAAATGCAACCGGGTTCACTGCTTTCATATAGTCTTTTTCCATTATCTCAATACGATCTATGTTCCAGAGTGGCGGGCCTAGAACTCCTTTCGTCATTTGGTAAGTGGCACTTTCATACATAACATAGCGTTCATGTAGGTGTTACTGATTATTCTTTCCAGTTAAGGTGGATCTTTTTTTTATTAGCCTTTTCAGTACGATGCTCAAGGGCAGTGAGTTGGAAGCGTCTTTGATATCAAATGCAATCACTGCGCAAAGTTCTTCTGTATTGCAGTTTTCTATTTTTTCCTCCATAGCAATATCTAGTGTTTTCATTAGTGCAATTGTGGTCGATTTATTTTTCTTGAATACAAATTGGTTATCGACCAGTAAGTTTATCGCACGTATCTCCTATGTAATTCTCTGATCCATTACTTTTTCTACTACATAGCCCACCACAAATGGAAGGAACGGTCACCCCATGGACTGTCGCCCGATTGGCTGTCTCGTGACTTCACTGATTTGTTGAGTAGTATTAGGTTTGCTATTTACCATTGTGAAGGGCATTATCTCACATTCTGTCCATTAGATATCTAAATATTTCTGTGTGAATACCTCTTAGTGCCTGTACTTGTTCCGATGAGAAGCTTTCGGGGTCTGCTGATTTTGTGTTTTTTAGGATCTTAATTGCTTGTTCGATCTCCAGTGTTATGTTTCTCGGTATTTTTCCCTTGGTATACGTACTTTTCCCATGAAGGAGATTCCCTTGGGAATAGCAATGATGAAACCTTCGCCGCAAAGGTTGTGTCCGGTTTCACTTTGGGCGAGCCAAGTGTAGACATTACAATTTTATATCCTGTTCCCCAGGGATAATTTTCTATTTCTTTAAAGAGTTCGGTCCATTTTGGTTTCTTACTATCTTTCTTAATTTATTGAGATCTCTTTTGCGTGATCTATATGTCTGCCATTCTATGTCAGAGTGATATATCTTGAAAGGTTTAGCTCCAGTATTTCCCATTTGGTTATTTTGGTCATCGGGACCATTGTGCTTTATGTTCGGTCTATCATAGGTCTTTGCAGTCCTTCATGAAAGATCGGCTTCCCATTGTTTAGGATTATCATATAATTTCCTGTCGCCCATTCTACAGTCAACTCACCTTATTATATTTTGTGTTGATTTCCCCAGTCCATCGAGTGGGCGTTAAATTACCTCCCGGTACAACTTTTTTTATTTCCTGTGCATCTACTCAAATAGTCTAGGTCTTCCATGAGTTTGGAATAAGTTTTGCTTGGTAAGAAGTACACTTCAACAATATATATTATATATATATATATATATATATATATATATATATTTCATGTCTATTTAGTTGGGGGTTGACGATTTGTGTGGGACCCATAAAACCCTACTTTCCCCCGTCCCCCAGATAGTTCAGAAAGCCAGAGGCATTGCTTATTGTGCATGTATATCGATACATCCGTTATTGTGATTCAGGTGGTTTTGGTTGTGAATGGAAGGACAAGGTACGAAGGTACGCCACCCTCGAACGACTCACCTCTTTTCTTCTCCTGCCTTGGAAACCGTAAGCAGGCCCGGTCCCCTCACTGCCAATCTCCTCCAAGGGGTCTACCACAGGCTAGTCTGTCCCAGAAGAGAAAAGCGCGCAGGGTCTTTCCTTCTGCAGCACTTTTCCCTTGCTGAGAGGCAAAGGCAATGCTATCGCCTCCCTCGGGACCATGACGACCTGTCCCCAACTGCGTAACTAATTACTGCATATACTAACATATACAATAATGAAAGAAATAGCGTTATACATATATTAGAATAATAAAGATTTCATTATAACGATACCTTGGCTATTATCGGCGAGCTAATTGTTTTGTATGCTCCTACCTTTATTTGGGTTAACTATTATACTGATGTCTATTTATTTTCGTTTTCGAATCAAAGTGTTTGGACAACTGTCAATAAATTTGGCGATGGTACCGTGGTTTAGCAGTTTTTTGTATTATCCAATTTTAGATCAGCAGCATCATGTAAATTTGTGATCCAGAGGAAGGAGATGAGATCAATTTCAACATTACATCGCTTTACAACTCGACGGATGAGGAACTAGACTGAACTTGGCCAGTGGCCACGATATGTACGGCTTTGCGGCTACAGAACAATAGGATTACTATAACTATTCCAACTAAATATTGGTAACATAGTCGAGTGGCTGATCGTAGAACTCCGTTACGTGTATGTTGAAATCCAAACCACGCGTAACAATCACCCCAATGTGGTTATGCATGGAACTATTGCGTTTAATGGGCTCACCATTGTTGACGTAATAATTGCTGTTTTGACTAGTGGAGAGACTACCCATTTTGGAGATAAGGATGTCGTTAGCATGGCATCATTCTCGACCGACATCATTGGCCGTCTGGAGAAGCACCCGGACCTCTGAGCTACGTATAGGAGTGTACTTTAGGTCATCCGCACAGAATTTATGTAATTTTCCCTCAGAAAACCTGTCTATTAGGTCTAATTCAAAAATACGAAACAACAGAAGTTCCTTACAGGAACTGAAATGCTCTTGAAATACTCCAGAAAGGTGTACATTTGTCACTTTTCTTATTTTTTTGGATACAGACAATTACGCAATTAACAACTTGCGTACAATTATTGCCACTATTTGGTGAAAGTGATCCAATTTCATTCACTATCGTTTTATTAAAATGCTACTGTCAAGAAACTGAAAGCAATACGACACAGTACGATTGTACTGTACTATTTTGTACTGACTATCTGAATCCAAATGGTCGACGACACTGATCAAATCGTCTGGCAATTATGGCACCACACGCGAGTAGTTCAGACGAGAACGTAAGCCTATTATTAACCTAATGTCGGAGCTGCGACCACAATAAACAGTCTACTCCGCAATAATGACTGACAGCACATTCAAAGAAGCTCATTACTCTAAATATAGGGTAGTAATATGGCTCACCCGTAATGCCATTAGGAGACGAGATTGAGTGTTGACAATAGGCCGATGACTATGCCAAACAGTTAAGTTATCATCAGCGAAGCCAAGCTAGGACGGCAAGGAGACAATTCACAATTGTTATGGCGTTTCGTCACAGACGTGTTCAGTTGCTTCTTTAGATCGCCTATCAGGAGGCGAAATTAAGGCGAAACCTATCTGCAGATAATACCAGATGATTTTAGGAATCGGTGGCACGATTAACTCGAATTCGCGCTTATACGAAGAGCACGACGATCCAATCCACTCTGGCTCAATTTAGCCGAAGGTCTTCTATATAGATTTTCAGTGGCTGACCAAATCGTCTAGACGCTGTGCCTTGTGCTGACTATTCTGTGTGGAGTCGTCTGACTGATACTGGAAAACTCATTTTCTCAAATGGTGATCGGGAACAGTGTTATAGTGCACTAGATTTCTGTGCCTCTCATTTCGAGATGATTTCGTTCACATTTCCAATGACCTGAATCTTTCTGGATCTTTTGAAGCTAATGATGATTCTTTAAGTTTCCACACATAATCTGCAGATTCCCAATCGTTCTATGCATAATTGTATGGCGGAAATATAAGTTATTCGCTCTGAAAATACCATTATAGCCACTTAACGGGTGAATTCCACCTTTCAATAGGTCTTGATATTCTGGTGAAACTTCCCATCGGCGATAACTGATACATACTTTTTATACTTTTTGAATTCTTTATTACTCTTTATTTATTGAGCTAACTTAGACCAGTCACCCAAACAGTGTGCGCCATGTTATACCACCACATGTGTATGGACGCCGTTGGCGTCCGAATATCACATTACGAAATATTTTTTTGTGCCACAACGAAAACAGCATCGGGGGTAGCAGCATCTGGTGTGCGCTGAGCACCGGCAGGGTTGTCAAAATCTAGATCTTCCTAAATGCCGTGTCATGCAACAGGCGCACAAATTGTCGACATCTAAACTTACTAAAGGCTCTATAAATAGTTCGTTTGGGAAACGTGTAACTATGTGAAACGGTCGATCAACAAGCAAAAGACAAGAAGAGAAAACGACCTTGCATCATTCGTCTATAGAAATGATCGGGTAATAACGCCGCAGAGCATAATAATATATATGTAGTTGCAATAATAATGATAATAATAATATGATTACGACTCAGTGATCCGGTAACTGTGGTTGGTTGCCCAAAATTTGTATCGAAAATAATAAAGATACTGTTCGTATTATAACGATACTACGATACCAAACAGGATTTTGTAGCAAAGACTTCACCGATTATAAGTCCGAATCGTGGCAAGCTATGCAACACATCCTTAGAGACAATGCAGGAAAATGGTTGTTAGCCAATCCAATCATCAGCATACCCAACAACCAGGAGTTATCACAGCGGATTGTTAATAATATCCACTTTCAGAAAAGGACCTGTAATGGCAGATGTAGTCCAATAGTGTTATACGTCAATGCGAAAAGGTAATATTTTACATACATAATTACTTTAATTATCATTAATTTGTCTTAGAAATGATTATCATGCACACCTAGTGCATGGCTAATTATATCTACAAGGGCATAAATATGTATTAATAAATATCAACGGGCTTAAACAGACGTGGATCCGCGGTGGTCGGCGGTGGCATGGCGTTTCCCCGAAATTAGCATTGGGTTGTATTATAACCGAAACTCTACGCTATGTTTCGTATATTAATATTATTACAGGAAACAACTTTTGGTTGATTGTCTTAGTGATTAGTGCATCTAACCTTTAATATCCGTAATTATAACCCAAGTTCTGTAAAACTGATTTTCATTCCCGAGCTGGTTTTTTTTGGAACGTAAACTGGTAATGGTCCTTAAGCATTCAATGCTAAATGCATTACTTCAAAGTACACCACCTACATGTAAATAATTATAGGCTTGAACAAAGCTATGTTTTACTGGCATACCATATACACCTGCTGCTAGTATCACTTCGGTTACAATAAGACATTCCTGGCCAGCTATTTTAATTATAGCGTTTTTAACGAATTTTTAGCACGGGTAGAAATGTAAAACACTAAATTTATTAAGTGCTTCGTTGCGTATAAGTAACTGTTAGTAATCCGTACATTCCAGATCAGAATCCTAAATTTGGTACGTAAAGCGTCATACTTGAATTCCAAAAGACTAAATAGTTCCTTACGTTATTTGTGACTCCCAGTGATCTACTGGTCAGTTGGTCACTCGCCAAAGCGTAACAGCATCTCATTTCGTGAACCGCCAATTTTCGTTAGTTAAGGTGTGTATACAAGTGTATAAATATGTATATATCTATATATAACATGATATGATTGTATACGTATACATAATTTCACATTTTTAACAATAATTGAATCGTTCCCGTTAAATTTGAGCGCAAGGTCTTCAAATGCCAATCACAAAGGAGCTCGTGCGTACGTATTTTTAGTAGGCATCAAGAAAAAGCTGCCACGAATATATGACGACTAAAGATTACCACGACCGAATGGTACTCGTATTAGCGATGTCCAGATGAGATACGGCTACTGCAAAGATATTTCGAAAGGTGGTGTCTGCATTCGTAGTGTTAGTTTTGCAACGTCTGTAGTGATAATAATGGCGTCGGTGATTGTGACGACAATGTACTTGTGTGTAGACATATATATAGAGCTAATAAATAGCATTTATTATACCCGCTCATGGACCGTTAGATGGGCCATCGAACCAATTTCAACATCGGCCACTTTGTTTCGGTACAATATTCGTTTAGATGTTGCCGCCGTAGTCTTACCAGCTCCTTGTCTACGTTTATTTGAAAAGTGTGGAATTAAGAGAAGATCGCAGATTCGTCGTTTCACTTTTAGGTTCACTAGTTCAGCCGGGTGGAGACCAGCGGTCCACTGGTCTCCACCCGGCTGAACTAGTGAACCTAAAAGTGAAACGACGAATCTGCGATCTTCTCTTAATTCCACAAAAAGTACAAGCACAACCAACGGATTTTTGTTCGATGATTACAAAGACACCTTAGAATACTGTTTGACAGTTGTGCCTCGAACAAAGGTGCTGTAATGATTTATTTTTCCCTATGTTGCATTAAAGACTGGCCGCCGACAGCTGGTGGAGATATTGGTTTATCTTAAAAAACACTGACAAATATCAGTACTGGCCATTCCTATATAATCAAAGCTTTTACTTTTAATGCATCTTATGTGACTGATTCCGCACCAAACTAGAGATTAGCAAGGTTGTTCTCAGGTAAAAAGCTGCACCAATCATTAGGATAGCTGCTGTTGTTTAGGGATTTGAAAACTAGCAAGGCTGGCATAACTATAACTTTTCTAAAATAGACAATGACGGATCATAATAATAATTTATTTTAATAACTTTATTGACAAAATTGAAGGCAAAGTCCGCCGCGATTCGTATGCCATCAGCGCAGTTTTTTTGTGATCCTCTTTATTTATTTTCACCAGGTTTGGACAAATATAGCCTTTATGAGTCTACCAACATTACCATCGAATCCTAGCTCTCACTGCTCCTTTTTGCGTTAGGAATGGTAAAGTATCCGTTGTCATCCCCTGCAGGAATTTTATACGGAAACCTCCTTTTGGTTTGCAGACCAAGCGGCGAAGAATGTAGAATTTCTGCTAATGGCATCTTCACTGGGTTAATGTGGCACACACTTTTCTTCCCTTTGCACATTTCCGAGCTCACATAGACGAGACAATATAGTTGAATGGAGAACCCCCAGCTGAGCGACAAGACATTTGGTCCTCGAGATGATTGGATCGCATTTTCATTCATTGGATCCAGAAATTCGACCTCGCCGGCTCTCGTGGCCGCCCGGAACGACCCCTGTCATTCCCATCGAAATCTCCAAAGCACTGAAACCAGTTTCGACAGACTCTTTCTGTCACTGGGGATTCGCCTTCCACTTCACACACAATCCTTGCGGTCTCTACTACATTTCTCCCAGCACCAAAATGGTGAAGAAGGAGACAATGCCGTAAACGAACGTTCTCGATCCCGATTAGACAGGAAGGACATAGTTGTTTGCGTTCAAATCTTTGGAGTTCTTTATCGTCGCTCATTAACTGTGGATTCTTGTTAGTTTTGAGATTAAGGCGGTGGACCCCGGAGTTTAATGAAAAGAAATGCTTTCCTGGAAAGATAGCGACAAAGAGCGCGGTGCATATTCAGAGAAAGGAGAATGAAAATAGAACTTAGGGAGCGGTCTCTAGGCCGTGAATTAGTAAATAATGATCATATTTGTAAAAAAGGAGATCACGCTAAGGAACGAGAGGACCAGAAGCGGTGAACAGAGTGAAAACGAAAGCTGTGTGGAGCTGTCATCGGTTTCTGGTGACACGCGAGGCGCCGATTTAGCTGCAACCATCAATAATAATACACTAAATAGTATAGATTGCGCACACGTGCGCTATACAATTTGTGGAGGGACAAGTCGGTGTATCTGTTATTGTTTTTGGGCCAGAGAGGAAAAGCAAATATGCGATAGTGACAAGTGTGCAACAACGTGCCAAGAGTATTTGAAGTGGATGGGATCTAAGGATAAGCATCCTGCATACAAGATATTCTGTAGGGGCTGCATTGGATTAGCACGATAAAGCAAGCCTAAGAATGGTTGCAAAAGGTGTTAAATAAATTATGGACAAGGAAGCAAAAGAAAAATGGGTGAATAAAATGAGAAGAAAACAACTTTGGCGTTTTATCGAAAGAACAAATAGGAATGTTCGTTTCAGTCTACTTCAACTCTACGATATCAGGGTTATTTGCAGAGTGAGGTCAGGGATGTTAAAAATAAAGTTCTGATGAATAGTGATTGAAAGTACCGATTGTGTGGAAAGAAGGATGAAACAATAGGAACTATTGGAACTTTCGAATGGTGCAACGTAAAGTTTTAAGTCTAATTTCAATAATTTCGGCGCAAATTAATGTAGGTAGTATTCGGAATTTTTGGAATTTGGCTCTTTGTCTCTTTCATATTTTGATTATATATATTCGGAATTTTTGGAATTTGGCTCTTTGTCTCTTTCATATTCTGTCTGATCATATTTTATTCTAAATAATGACCCCAAAACATCAGAGATAGCGAGCATAAAAATTAGAAAAGCTTGTATAGAGGATAATTCCATACTTCTTTGCCTCTTGACACATTACCATCTGTTTGCCTTGACGGACTTTTAGCTACACAGTGGTGCGCCGACGCTACATGTGTTCCATATCCATTCTTAACAGAAACATATTTGATATATATTACCCTTTGCCTTTAACACGTACACTTTCCATTATCCTATGGTGTCTTTGCACCAAGCAAATCATCCCCTCGTGGCAATATCCTTACCTTGCTACTATTCTGCTACAACATTGCATGTATCTCATAATGTAGATATCTATTTTCACTCGTTTGAGTAATATGGGCAGTCACGGCGAGTGCAGACGCATTCATAATTATAAACTATAATCACATATGATTTTATCATTTTTATGAATTTTACGGGTTTTAAGATGTTGTACATATTTTTATGCGTTTTCACGCGGTAGTTTCACGCGTAACTCACATAGATATATACGTTATCGGCATTCATCGATAACGTGTATATCTATGTGAGTTTAGCTATTCGTGTTTGCTAGTTGCCCAAATGTACCTTGGTACATTTCTCCACTCAGTCCCTTTAAAAATGGGCAAACAATAAGAATTCCTGAACTATTAATCCTGTTATTTGTGTATATATTGTTGTATATACAACAACTACGCCAATGAATCCACCACCGCCTCAAATACGATTTACTCTACCGCAACCGTGGTCTTACTGTAACGTTTTAAATTAATATATTCTCTCCCGGTCGTGCCTCAACATTCGTCCACGCAACTCTTAAATATTTTTCAACGTACGGCCTAGTGTCTTGAGGAGCCTTTGAGGCCTCTCGCCTGATCGTCAAGGGTGTCTAGTAACTTGTGCGGTTCGGTCTGTTCAATCTTTGCGGTTCAATCTTCCAATCCATACGATGCAATTTTCCCCTCGCAATTTCACTTTAAACACCACAATGTGAGAGTGTCATCTTCGGACGGGTTTCCGTTTCAGGTGGACATTACCTTCGACCTGAGCAACCAAATCATCCTCGTGGAACGTCTAGTTAATGAATTAATTACAATATATGAATTTATACTTAAAGATGGCATTGGATTTCGGGTTGGCGCCCGACAATTCACCCTCACTGATCATTTTCTGCTGCTTGCCGCCTCATAATTTTTATCCACATAATATACTTGTTCGGACAATATACTTTGCAACAAATACGATATAACTCCAAACGAAAGATGAACTAGTCATGTAAAACGACGACACCCCCTTTCGCCCCTGTTGAATTTCAGATTCACAAGTTGATCATTTTTCAAAGATACACACATTGGTGTCACATATAAGAGAACTTAAGCATTGTAGAAAATGCAGTTCCTTCAATAAACTAATAAAGCCTTTACCTTTACCGACGTTAAGCAATATGAACATTTAGCAAATTATACCTATTCAACACATGCCTACCTCAAATGAGTGCTTAAAAAAAGGAAGTGTCACACTTCCACATTACACAATTTGGAAATGGAAGCAGACCCATATGCTTAACCATGGGCAATATATTTCATTTTATACAAGGCACGGATGAAAGTATCGCCCATGGGCGACGATGCTGGGTAACTCGGCTACTCGATGTTCAATACCCAGAAAAAAAACACCGAATATATTCGTTTAAAAGACTTCGTGACCAAAGTAGTCTCGCCCCGATGTTTATTTCGGCTTAATGCCCCACCTCGGAGCAATGTGTTACTTTACTCGACATTCTACCATACCAAATTCCTTCTGCCTGTGCGGATGCGTCTGTTATTCTTGAATTCAAAGGATAATAGTTATTGTAAAGCTATACTCGAACCATGGAGATGCTGCTTAGAACCCAGTACTCAAATAGAGATCACTCGGGGGAACATTTTAATTGCATCCTAGTTATCCTGCAATTAAAACGGCTGTTTTGTTTCACTAAGAAAAAACACATAAGTTTAAGATTATGCCTGTACTGACAACTTTAATATTACACTTTGCATTACGGCAATTATCTGTAGTGCACACAGACAAGACAGGTTTCTTCTCAGGGGCCGATGTTCCTAAAAAGTGTAGTATTGATTTTAGGTATTCTTCTGCAATCGATGGTGCCACTGGAACATCGAAAGTTGAGAACATTAGTGTAATTACGAGAACATTACTGTCAAATGGGCCGGCTGATCAGGTTATCTTTTATGTACTTAAATTAAAATACTTAAGTGAAAGTTTATCTGGTAAGGTGGTTTCAAGTCATTTAATAACTTATTGGACCACTGCGTGCTTCTAATTAAGTTTGTTAAAGGCAGTGCTCAGAGTTGAAGGTAATGTACAGAAAAGGTGACATGCTCTACCAGATATAAAATATCCCTCATCCCTTTGACAATTAATCCAAATAGGCATAAAAACATCACTGTGTCACATATAATTCATACAGTATCAAAATCTCATTATAAAATAGCTTTTCAGTACGCCGGATTCGGTTATTTTTGCTCATAAGTTAAATAGCCACGATTTATGTAACTGTTTGGAGGCCTTTTTAATAGCTTTAAGGCTGTTTAACATAGTTTAACACAACATTCATTGTTCAGATGTGCCGTCTGATACTTCCTATAAGCCCCCAATTGCAGAGAAATTCCTCGAGCTGTTGCTTTTCAAAAAGTCTCAAATGAACTAGTCCAGTCGCGTTAAGTCTCATAAATAATCAAGTGCATTGTCCAAAATAGTTTCACATTGTTGAAAACTTTATGAAATCAACGGTTTATTCACAACCCTTGTAACACGACATACTCTGTTGGTGCTTGTAAGCAGTATACTATCTCCATCGTTGGATATGAATCCTATCATCAGGGGTGGATAACCCCATGATTCCTAAATTAAAACTTGTAGAAGGATACTTACGGTTGATTGTAACGGAAAGCATCAATGTAAGCGTACTGCTGATTTTCAGCTGACCGGCAGACGACGTTGGCAAGGCCAGTCGTCAACCTAAGGTGATCATATTGAACTACAAAAGAGAGACACGCAAAAGGGACGAAAACATTTTGTCATAGATCGGCTATGTATATCATTCGTTAAAAATACATTACTGCTCTTGCCTCCTGGAAACGTAGCGCTAAAATTTGCCGGCGCAGTGTGAACCAAATCTCTCGTATCCCAAAGCGGTGAAATCAAGAGCGTTGCCATGAGCTTTTACTACTTTTTTTTTATTGACTAACCACTCATTCGGCGCTGCTCTCAAATATTTGGTTGCAAATTATAATCCAATTAATAATCCAAAATGGATCTTAACAAGCACTGCCTTCCTGGCTCAGGTTCAAAGTGGTCAAATGATTCACTGTGGACATTACAACCAGTCAGCATCTGAGGCGCTATAATAATGGTCTATGCAGGACATCGACATGAGGCCATACGGGGGGGACTGAACTCCTGACCTCAAAGGCCATATCTACAAATCGATGTTGATGTATATCTGTTTTCTGACGTGTGTATTTCCTAACGTCTTGTTCCCCGTTAGACCCATGGTCATTGACGAACTACGCCCATATTGTCAGCTCATCAAAAGGGATATCGAGCTAGTGACCGAGTCTTAGCTTACCGTCCTAGTATCAGATAGAGAAATAACAATATTAATACCCTTTATGTATTTCACATAGACCGTGGTACGAAAGGTAGTGGCGTTTGTATTTTTGTTCGTAAAGACAAGCTGTTCTAAGCGGTATTACATTAAACATTATATTAAATAGCCTTACTATCCTTAAGCTTTTCGCGGCTTTCAGGTATGATCGCCCCACTCACATAGGTATATGGTTAGCATGAACATGTAATTTGTCAAGCAATAGCATTGCTCTCACAACTAACGTATTAAACAAACAGGCAGACCTATCACTGTATACAAATTTGTGCCGGGTAGGTCTAGAAGCAAACTATTTCAATATTAAAGAAACTAATCCACGGAAGTGATGGAAATTTACGATCATTTGAGGTGGCTAGAACGGACTGATTGACTCGTGGAAATTGCCTCGTCTTCTTAGGGGATCTAGATACTTGTTTCATATTTCTTAGAATAAATATGCCTTTGATTTGACTACATATTGAATCACAAGATAATGAACAACGACTTACCTCCTGTGAAAGCATTCCCGTGGGAAACAAATAGTCGATCCCCGTAAACTAGCTCCTTCATCTGGAGGGCGATGATGGAACCAAATGTAGCTCCAACGGAGCCTGATACAATTGGCACTTCGCATAATCCGCCAACATACAGGTCAACGTCACGTACATGCCTACAGAAGATTAGGTGAAATCCAATAGGTGCAGGAAGATTTAATTAGTCGATAGTTGATTGTTAAAGTGAAAGTGTTGTCAAAGTTAAAACCTTTTTCCATGATTGAGCTACGAACGCCCAGATGTTAGGATAACTGTGCTATACGATATAACAGCAGTATATATATTATAATATACCATATATTATCGTACAGTTATTATCATTATCTTATGTACAACTATTTGGGCTCTAAGAGAATGTATTTCCCGTTCTTTTAGGAGGCAGACCTCTAAAATAACTAAGAAATGAGGTTCACACGACTGGTATTCAAAGAACAGATTTCTCACATCTTTTGATTGGTTTATGTTTAATGGTTTTATGAAGATCCAGTTAACAGTTAAGGGCCTGACGTTGGCTACGGATTACGATTTCCGATGCTGTTCTCGATAGCAAAAACTAGTGTGACAACCATATGCTTTAGTATTGGTTCAGGTTATGGTGGAAAGCTGTCGAATGCAGCCAGATGGTCGGCTGCTTACATCGATACCTGGAGGTGATTATAGCTTTCTTCACTTCCAGTTTTAAAGCCGAAAAAAAGCTTTTTTCACTTCCAGTTTTAAAGCCGAAAAAAAGCTTTTTTTACTTCCAGTTTTAAAGCCGAAAAAAGGGAGTGATAGTAAATTTTGAGACACAAAATATAATAACCATAGACACGCTTAAAGCGAAAACAAAAACTCGAATGGTAGTTAGTTAGCTCGACCGAAGTTTTCAGCACTGAAACGAGTGAACCACGCATTTTGTTAGGGCCCTGGGCTCGTTTACTAGCATTCGGCGGCACTTCGTCCTCCGTTGAAGTAGTATCGTATTCTATGACGATAAGGCTCAGCAGTGTCGTCCATTCTTAAATTACCACGGAAAATTGCTCAGTGAGATCGAATTACACCAACGGGGAACTACTACGTACAAGAAAGGCTGCTCCCAATCTTTCTAAATTAAGGAGACTCACACGTGTTTTTTAGCCCGATATTCTTCCATTTGAGGTTTACTGCTGGAGTTTTACAATTCTTAACCTCTCGCAGGGTTACCTTTAATGAAGCGAAATAGTCAACCGAGCGAACCTACTGACGATTTTATTATGTCATTTTTCTACTCAAATAGGAACCACTTGTATATCCAGATTTGCATGTAAGCTAAAGTATCGTTGACAGCGACTAAGCCTCACTTTTAACAACAGGCACTCGCATTCGTAATTTAAATTGAAAATTATTTGTTGAACCTTTAGTGATTAGGCTGGGCCACGTTTAAGCTGGCTTTGGTCAACCATCTGTTTGGTTTCAAAAGGGTTTACCGGAACAGACATCTGCGTGTATTAGAGCTACACGGAGATCCCTGACAAATACTTTTTCTCATTACACATGCATACGGGTTGCTGTTTTCACGCTGTATGCGTTCTGTTAGACTTGTGCATTTCCGACTCTAAATTCCCCAACCGTGGGATCATATTGTGGCGAAAGTAGAAAAGATACAACTACGAGTAGATACCGACACATGGTGGAGCTCTTTGGCTACATTGCAAACGAAAAGTAGCGCTTCAGGTTAATCCCAATGAATTCTACACGCGCCTATCTGAGTTGTACTGCTTAAAATATTGGACAAAAACCTGAATAGGAGAAATGAAATTCTCGAAAAGTTCGAACCGACTACAATATACAGTTCTCACAATGACATTCAGTATCGAAAATTGTATCGGGACGAACTTATTTAAATAAATTTTCCGGGCTGACCTACAGCCAACATTTAACGTCCACTGTACTGCTTTCGGCATTGCTTCATAAGACGGAGGGGATGGAACCCGTGCACCTACGTGTCTCCTCCGATTGCAGCAGGTGCACACGAATGCACCACACCACCGGGCTCGACGTATCGGGCACAGTGTTATTATCAACTAACAACAAGAAACTGTTTAAACGTTGCGACAATTGAAAAGTGAATTCTATAAAAACTACAAGAATAGAAATTGAGAATAGTTTATCGGACTGCAAATAAAATAAATCATATCCTATCGATGGATAGATATTCATTTTTTGTTTTTGCAATCAGCTGCACTTAACCTTTAGGTATTACTGTTAGGAGCCAGCCACCATTGCTTATTTTCGCTACCTTACTCACACCTGACAAGAATCCACAGATAAAAAAATTATAAAGAACTCCAAAGAATCTCCAGAGACAGGATTTAAACCCAACCCACGACGCTCACCACTAGACCATCCAGGAGACCAATGAATAAATATTGGCTTTTACCAATATTTCCAATACACTACCTGTAAATTCCTGGCAACACATCATAACAGTCAAGTCGCCAGTAAGGTCTTATATCCTCCCATCTCGAAATAGTCACCTGGCGACCTGCCACTTGACTGATGTACTCCTGAGCGTAGATATAATATGGTTGAAGCCCGTGGTCGCGACCACGTCGGATATTGAGGGCGGCCAAATCCATTCCAAAGGTATCATTAATTGTGCGGTAAGTGTCGTGGGCGACTCCCGGTGCAAATGAAAATGATATCTCCTTAGCTGGCTCAGGGTTCGTTAGGGAGGGAGTTGAAAAAAAATTTAGTTAGTTTTTTAAAAAATGTAGTTGCCAAATACCCAAACACTTAACTGCACCAAAAGAATAGGATCTACTTGCATGCACCATCGTTATATCAATATCAAGCTAAAGTAAATTAGATACTATAACCTGGTCACCAAATTTTTTATTGTTATTATATTATTAGATGACCACACGAAACAACATTTGGCGCTGTGGTGGTTCAATTAAAAAAGCAGAACAGAACTCGGGGATAACTTACCGGGCTGTCTGAACATTCCTGCGATGAAATTCTCGACACGGAAAGGTGTATTACGATTCGTCAAAATATCATAATAGCGGGGAATTGAGCTGAATGCGTCTCTCATTGCCACATCCGAATTGGGAATAGGTGCGAAATTAGTATTGTCGCGGTTTTCAAATACATTCCTGATGAGAGAGTGACCGAATCTGAACGCCCCCGTTGCAAACTCACTAAGATGGCACAAACAAAAATAGCCGGGCTGTTACAATAATTATCTCCAGAGAAAACCGCTACTCGTTTCATTGGGTTGTAATCAGTAAATAAAACCCAAAACTAGGTCTTATTCGTCAATGCATTTGTAGTAGAAATTTTGCGCAAAATTCCGTAGTACCTATAAAAGCGCGAATTCTGCAAGTTAGTGTACTGTGTACTTATTGCTGACTTTAAGCTGATTCACTTAAATTCACTTAATTTTTAGCACACAATTAATTCTGCGACTTACAGAAGCTCCAATATTTATCATTAAGATATTAGCTATAGCTTTTTTACCAACATATCTGAAGGTATTTTAAGGAAGCCTCGAGGATACTTCGATTAAGCCGAGACAACATGCTATAATTATTAGGATTGTAGTTATGATTGCGTTATAATGCATTCTCCTCATGTATACCATATTTACCTCCAAAGATTGGGATTCAGTGATGGATTATAAGTGGTCGGGTAGGCGAGGTTCAATCGATTACGTGCCATTAAGTTGTTGCCCAGTATTCCAGGTAAGAATTCATTCATTATTATTAGTTGAAAGTGCGCTTGGCTGATACGGCGAGCTATGTGATAGATGCGTGTATCGTCGAACGCCGGATTTTGAAGCTTAACGCTGTCAAAATGGAAGGTACATTAAATACATAGTGTTTTAGAAATGAATTCATTAAATTAATTTAATAACTTTATTGACATATCCTGTTAGATTCGAACAGGAGATCCTATGGTTCCAACTCACCGGAGTTACCCATTCCGGTGAATAAATTCCTAGCAAAGATGGGCACACAAATGTGTATACGGTCAATTGCCCCAATCATTTTGATAAAAACAAACTAGGGTTGGAAACTCCATACGACACGTTGCTATATAGGATAAATTTACACGTTACTATATTTTATATTGAAAACTTTGGTCGACAAATAATTTGACTAAAACAAAACCGGACAGCATAGTGTACATCATACATAACACACATAACCTACATACAGTTGTCTTCGCCGTTCGTAAAACTGTGTGGTAAATTTATGAGTAATTGTGTCATACCAGTAATACCTAATTGACGGCTTTTTCTTACCTTTTTCGAATCTGATATCGATATTTTTCACACAACAAGTTATTGAACTAAGGTATGATACACATCAATGCAGACCAAGTATCCTTGTTGTATGGTTGCCTATAGCACGAGGAGTAGAAGGGAAGTAGTAATCTTATCAAGATCTAATCGGAACATACAGTTTAGTAAACAACTCGTGTATAAAGTAACTTAACAACAATATAATTAAATAACTTGAAATGTCGTAGTAATGATAATAATGATAATTACGTATCGGCGAGGAAGTTGTGGTAACGGACCCACAGGGTAGACCAGGCTGAAATTCCTATTTGTTGATTAACTCGAGTTGGGTCACCTCCCTGAAAACAGGGCCGACCCGGAAGGCTACAGCCGTCATTAGCGGTGTTCTGTACTGGAGGCATAAGTAGCGGATACGGGTTGCGGTTAGTGTACGGATGCAACTCCCTATTCCAGTTTGCCAATAGCGTACCATTCAATCGACCTGAAACCAAGATATACTATAGCAATATTACATCTTTCAGGCTATCCTCTAAAATAGAAATCTTTACCTGATTGGAGGAGCCCTATGATATTAATGATAAACAACATCTAACAAGTGTGTTCCTGAAAATTGAAATAAGTTCATTACGTACGTAATCGTACTTTATCTCAGCGTTAACTAAAATAGGGGTTCTAAGTACCTATGAAGTTAATTAGCATGTAGTGAAATTGTCGCACCTCCTTGGTTAGCGCGTAGTTGCCTAGCGATCTCTGGTGTGAGTCCATATATATGGGAAAGGTCCATAAATGGTGTGACCGCGTCCATTTGCTCACGGGGTCCAAGCATGCATAGCGGACACGGTTCCGAACGTACGAAGTTCATGCATCTTCTGTTGTTATATACCTGGTCCGGTACCCGAAGTGGGATTGGGAAGCACTGGAACATCTGGTTATTTGGGTTGCAGCAATCCGGCAGCTCGTTTGTTGCTATACGGTCGCATTTTTTAGCCAAAAACCGAAAGATTAATATACACCATTACGTTAGTTATACGGCACAGGTCTAACAGATGCCTGATTCTAAAAGTATTGATTTCAAATTATAGCCTTGAGGTTTATTGCCCACATGAGTTTATAGTGTTTATACCCATATACGATGAAAGTAGTCATCCCTGTGAAGGTTCGTAGGAAAAAAAAACATTTTTGTGCGATTTTTTGATCACCGGTCACCCTAACAAAACGACTGCTTCTCTCTGATCTACCTTAACTAATATGGAAAAAGCATGGATTTATTATACTAAGCCTATAACAAGAAAACACACATAAATATCATCTCTCTAGAAAACTCTTGAACTTGGCATTGTCTTGAACACATTAGCTGTGGTGTAAAATCGAAATAGACCTGAATGGAAATGTCTTACCTCCGATCGTTGTAGTAGGAGTGAGCGAAATATCATGTGCAAGAAATTGGCCAAAGGACATTCGATTGTGATTAAATTGTTGGTCGTTGAAGACTCTGGGCAAAATGTCATTCAAGGCCGCCAAGGAGATTATACGTTCGTTTGGCAAGTCACCACCAAGAAAGCTGCTCGATCGAGGGGCGTCCACTCCTTTAAAACATGCATTTGCAAAGAATACTGTTAGTTCGATGTACAGCTTCCTATACAACCTAAGACGGTCTCAGAGATTGGTCTCTCTCTAAGGCCAGTCATATACTGGAATTTGTTGATAATTAGTAGGGTGTTAGGAACATGTGGTTAAAGTGAATCCACCATGTTAGTGTGACACCACCGATTTAAGGAAAGAAATTTGGATATAGAATGGTCTACTATCAACTGGGCTACCAAATTTAACAACTGACAAACGGATGGAAAAATAAATAACGATTTTAATCAAAATTAACCTTGGACCGCCAGGTATCCGTCGGTTAAAATTGGTACAGGTCGCCTATAGAATGATTAGCAACATACTGCGCATGAAGTTATTCGATAAAAATTGGATTTGTTTTGATAGCAAGCGAGCGGACCTCTAATATTACAAAAAATATCTTTGATATCAAATTTTTGAAACGTAGCAGTTCAGAAGGTTTGAAAGTTTAAAGGTGGTCGAGTTTGCTCTAAGCAGCCTAATGCTTGGCATGTTACATTTTTTGCTTATTTTAAGTGTAACTGTATAGAAATATATCTCTGAGGATACCTAACATTGCTTATTCTCATTTTAAGCTTAGTTTCTTTATTAAAGGAACTGCAATTTTTCCAACGCTTAAGTTCTCTTATATGTCATGGGGCTCGAACCTGCTGCTGTTCATTAAAGAAGGATACGACAAAATTTAAATATCCACGGTACTTGTGCGTTTTCCAGTCCGCAGACCTTCAAAATCTGCTAATAATAATCATTCTGTTTGCATGCACCGAAGTTGCATACATTAAGCAACTGACACCGCATGGTGACGTGGTAGCCTATTTGTGTAACGCATTTCGACGTTAAAGAAAAGTGACCCGGGATTCCATTCCCCGGCTGCGCGCGTCCTTTTTTGTGGGTCAATATCCTCAAAATTGTAGTATATTCATTTCAATAAGGCAAGACGTTTACACATTACCGTCTTCGTATGCTGGAGGCCGCAGTCGACGGTGGCACGTGTTCGTCCTGCCTAGAAGCGGATTCTGAAGATTATTGCAAGAGCCGTCGAATGAATACACGTTTGCTCCATTTGGGCAGGCAGGAGGTCGGCCAACAGTAGCTTGACATCGAGAAACAGCCGCTGTCCCTTCTTTACTTTGCGTAAGGACTTCGTTGCGAAGGCCGTATACCTCGTCTTTCTGAACCACATTACTGCAATAATGTTTATTTTCGGTGACGATAAATGTGGTTATTGCCAATTGTAAACATTTGAGAAATGCTACTGACAATATAGATAGTCGGTGGCCAATCAAATATCACCACCCAACACATGTGTCACAATTAGAGTATGTCGCGGAAACTAGGTCAAGCTAAGACTTCGACTGTCTATATCGAATACAATTGATATTAGACAAAATAATAACTAGATTTTATGACGGAATAAGAAAATAATAGCTATGCAAGATACAATGCAAACACTCTTTTGTTATTGGCCAAATACATGAGTTACATATATAAACATATCATATCACAATATAACATATTATCAAAATTTGCATACAAGTAATCACCTCATAATACCAGCGCCAACTTCCAAGCGAAACAATTTAGATCTGCATGAGACCACAAGTGCCTGTAGGCTTCTGTCACCACTTAGCTATTTACGAAAGAGTAGAAAGTGCTCAAGAATTTATGAAGCATTCTAACATCCACAGCCTCATGGAGGTCGCTCACTGGCCTATGACTCTAAGATGTAGGTCTCCATGACAAATAATAAGATTTGATTCATCACCATAAGGTACCAAGTGAACGCTATACGGTGGTGGTCTTCAAGGAAAAAGTATGCTCGTTAGTGCAATTGTGATATCATTTTAAATTTGAAACTAAGCTAGCTCTTACACAAGAACAGTTAGTTGTTCAAAGTAGTTTGTGTAGGATGGTGGAGGTAGCTGTATGCGCCAGCAGGGCTGTGCTGTTCATGACAAAAATACTTTGGGATCGTAGCAGATCTGCCTCCGCAGCGTGAGACAATTACTTTAGCTTGTTATTTTGAATGGTGTCGCGTGCTATTTCCTTAATAAATTTGACTACCCGCATATGATCTCCACAATGTTATTTCAACAACTGCCGGCCAGTTACCTCTACAGCTGAGTTTTTAGCTGTAAGAAGTCAGATATTGCTGGTTCGATTCCGTTCACATACCATACGTATTTGAGATAAAACTTGTTGTTACTGACTGACTGACAAAGTGAATCAGAGACGAATTAGGTTCTTTATTATGATGATTCCGTTTTGTCATGCTCCTCTGCGTTCCAATAATTTGACACAAGATTATTTGAACTACCTTATGCGAATAATGTATTTGACAATTTGTAATGTATGTGTGTGTTATGTAAATTTGCAATTAATGTCCTTACGAGGTGGATTCTGAGAATCAATGTCTTCAAGAATCATCAAGAATTCATCTTAAGATGGTCTGACGTGCAGAACTCCGGTTCTGATAAACTTCCACATATTTAAGAAAAACGTAAGCACGGCCAAGGTAGCCGATTCCTTCGTCTTCGTTTAGTTATTTATATTGTTCATATGTTTTAATATTGTTCACATGTCCATATGTATGTGCAGAAATCGTCATATATATATATTTTTTTTTGCTATAAAATAGAGAGAAACAACTACTATACATTTCAAAGATAGCACCTCTATAAATCACGAAATTTCCACAGTTAACGTTTAAACTAAGATGCATAAAAGGGTTTTTTTTTAGTTTAAACGATGTTAGTTTTTTTTTATAGTTTTTCCATACGCTTACCTGTTGACCAGTTCAAGGGTAGCTGCGCAGAACAGAAATGCTGGGTATTCATAACCTGGTGGAGTCGTCGCACGTGTGCTCATTTGATGTGACATGGATGCGCTTGGATTTTGGAGGTAGTATTTATCGTTGTAGGCCTTATCATCCTCCGCTTGATAGCTAGTAACTGTATTCTTGCCACCGGTAAATGCTGAGTCTATTTGAGACGGCGTCAGTGCGGCCTGCGCGCCCCACGGAGCTAGTACCAGCAAGCTGGCGGCAACCACACGTTTCATAGTCACGCTTTGTATCCTATGCCAAGATATACACAGATATCACACATTCAGTGCCTTCACTAGTCTCAAGTAAACGACACTCGTCCTAGGCTGCACTTCACATTGCACAAATCGGTTTCACAGTCACTCGAAATATCTAGCTCAAGTTCTCAGTAGACCGTTTCGAAGGGAGGTGTTGGAAGAAATCGTTTTAACTTTACCCGGCTGTATCAACATCACTGTGATTATTAGTGGTGAAGTATAAAACACTTAAAGTAAAGAATATATCAAAACCATAGTACCAATGCCTTCGTCTTTTACATACATAGGCATGTGACAGTATAAAATATTGGAAATTGAACCTAGGGCCAAGAAGATGACTTACCTTTATTTGTCGGAATCAGGCGAAATGTGCCAACGGCCTGTGACATGACGGTGAATATATAGGCAGAATGGACAAACGAACTCCGTAGAGGCCCTTCCACACCTGTATGCTATTCCATCGACGTGGTGAAATGTAACCTCCGTCATATGAGATCATGATAACAAAAGCAACATATCGATGGTGATGATGATTTCAATCGGTCCAGGTGTTTGTACTAGATGTAAGGCAGTGGTTAAAATCTCAGATGCTCTATCCTTATAATCGACAGTTGTCATATATGGTTATCTCTATTTTGGAAAAATTTGTTGCTCGATAACTCTAATTTGCGCTAGTGAAAATAACCGAAATAAGAGTTGGTTAAACTATGTACTTAGTCAATTCCGTTAATTATTCAGAATCGAATAATTGCATGAGGTAAGACAAAACTGTCCCATCTGTGTCTAATGCGTTACGTACAAAATGAGATAGACGGGGATGGTACTAGCCAAGGGCCTGCAAGTGCCTTGTTATTGAAACTTAATGACGTTATTCTTATATGTACTTTAATATATCACTTACCAATGTTTCTACTTTTAGGATCATAGCAATACGATTAGAGTGAGAACTACAATATATTTTCGACTTAGGAACCGAGTTAGCCCTGGCGGGTCATACGTGGATAGCGGATCGATGTTCCCGCAATGTTCCCAAATATTGGCTTGAGGGTTGTTGATAGCTGATAACTGTAGATAAGAATGTTTGCACAATGGACTAGTTCTTTAAGGTTGAACACGAAACGGTAAATGGAGAGATAGCGCTTAGATATGGCGCGTTGGCCTTGAACCAGATTCGGGCTAGGGTCGTCCGCATAGAAAACAAGCACTAGAACATACCATCAGAGTGTATCACGCTTCCGACCATGAAATACATGGCTAACTAGATATTCGTTTGTTTTAGAAAACCATAGTGGTAGTATAACCACCGGCAGCTTTCCTATCAGACCAAATCCCTGACGAAGTAGTGGCACTGTCCGAGGTGAGGCTGTAGCTGAGGAGGGCTGAGAAATTTAATAATATGTTCGCGTAGACGTCATTGGCTGGTAATCTCTGCACCCAACAGAGCCATTGATGCTTACACAACAATAATTGCTTATATCCTAATACTGTTCATACAACAATCGACGTCCTAATACTGTTTGTACATAAGGTACTGCATAGTCAGAACCAACTGTGTATAAAATAACTTATAATCATTCGGTCATTCTATGTAGAAGCCAGGCCGATTATAATGTACAATGCATTATCCGTATTAAGCCATTGAAATTATAGAGCGTGATAAGTAGAATAAGTCGATAATGCATACAATACATATAATAGTTGTTAATTATTTGTATTTTTGTCCTGTTAAGTACTAGAAGGCCAACGCAGGTAAGACTAACCCTACAGTAAATTTTCACTATTAAGATCTTACGATGTTAAGATCTAATAAACACATTCTACGTTGTATAATATCCGCAATGTAGCTCTCCTATGGCGTTCTTTAATCGTATCTTCTTGCTTGAGTGCAAAAGGATTAATATTGACGGTAGCTCAGAGGTGGACTAAGGTACCCGCATCATCACTCAAATGCCCTTGTTCGTCAATGTAAAAATCGGTCGGAAGATGAAACGATAGGCATACGTGATCATCTATCGTGAGTTTGTTTGAGACTTGGATTACATTAGGAAAGTAGAAACCTTGTGATTACAGGATGGAAATCCCTGAGGAGAGTTTTGTTCATATGCAGGTTGATTGCTACATGCGCGGATTCTCGGACTTGTTTTCATGTTATACGTGACCGTCTATGACACTCGGTCTATTTTGCGATGGATTCTCAGAATGAGCTGACATCGATTCAGTACAGGTGGCACTGTAGACACATTTCTAATTTCACAAATGTGTTCTCGAGTGTAAGTTATATGACAGCAGTCGCGTTATGGGACAGGGCAAAGAAAGTTGGAATTGCTATTGCGTGGAAACTCCGAACAGATATATACTTGTCCGAAGCGAATAAATTCTGTTCTTCGAGACAGACTTTTGTAATGTTCTGTTTCTCCAAATCCGAACTCATTTATATATTTACCCAGAATTCCAATATTGAAAAATGTTTCGATATAAAAGACAATCACCAATTTTTGATGATTTTTTGGTTTACTCAAATTTCGATAGTAGCGTGTATTGCACAACCGAAAAGAAGCTGGGAAAAACCAGAAAAAATGTTCGTAGAGGAGCGCGAATTTCGGCTAGAATGTTTAAGCTCTGATTGAATTTTCAGCAGGGTTTGAGGTCATCCAAGAGAATTATTCTGAACTTTGCTGACTCTTTTTTACTTGAAATATATTCTACTGTGTATACACTTACAGGAAAGGATAAAAAAGAGTGCAGGAAGGTTAACTTCGAAACTGTCAATCATTGGTTAATCTCTCAGTGAGTGAACTTTACGAACATTGTGTGTGTGTGTCAGTAAAAACTGTGTTACTACTAGGTTCGACATACATATTAAAATATATCGTCGGCGCCGAGAATTCTATCTGACATAAATGTTATTCACTGGAAAAGCCTATCAACTAACTGCAACTAAGATACACTTTTTCCAAAGACCGAATTGCCTCGTTTTCGACATCACTCAAAGAATTGAATTTTTTTCTACCAATTCTCGTTGCCGACCTGAACGAGTGGTAATTAAAAGGAGCACGCTTGGCACTAAACACTCGTACCTCCTCTCTCCCCCAAATGGCTCGGAAAGCTTTGTGGCATTACTTCGACTGTTCCATCCGGGGCGATCATACAGTCCTGCTACTGTTGGCCACTGGTTGGAAGGGGGTCAGATTCAGCAGATCCGGACCGTTCCTAACCCCCACCCCTCGTAACCTCCTTATCCTTCCCCCCCCCCAGACTCTGTGATCTGACCATTCTGTCCCGGGAAGTCAAATGATCTTGGCCTGGCTTTCTCCTACTTATTATCTACCCAGGCAACAACCATAGCCTAGTTCTCTCCCAGCCTAGGTCATGAATTTTTAAGCTGGTCGAAGTCACATGAAAAAATGGTGAAAGACCACCCTTTCCTTTTGATGAATTCTGGACGTGTTTTGATCAGTTCTTGTTGAACGCGATCAGGCCGCGCAGAGTACAGAGCAGTGTTGATCTTTTCTCCTTGTTTTTCAGGCTCAAAGTGATTATGTCCTCGAATATGGGTCCTCCCACAAACAGCATGGCAAACTTCGGCTTCATCCCAAACTTTGGCTCCATGCATCCTCGCCATACACAAGGGTGATATTTTTAAATGTATCCGCTGCAGTGTTACCTTTTCGTAACTCATACAACAAAATATGTCGAATGTGCCTTTTTATACTACTCATTTCGATACCGTTTTGGAGGCCAAAGGCAGCGTTGTCGAACCAAACGAATTGTTCCAAACGATGTTGTGGTCTTCTTTGTGTGTGGTCAAACCCATAAGCTTAACGAAATGATAGCTGGGTTCAGACAGGTCCAAACTCTATCTAGGCAGATTGGAAATACTAGCAGTATCGTTTTTTGTACCGAAACAAAGGAATAAACAACTGCTACAATCCGGAATCTGGTGGTGTGTTTACGCACTGCACAGTCGCTCTCGGTCATTCCCTGCTTACTGTAAAATACAACCCGTACAACTGGTGTTTTCTATCGTAGTTCACCATCTCATAGTGCTGTTTCTATAAAACACATAGGTATAGCGTGGTGTCATCTTCAGCGGACATTGATACGACTAAAAGTTACTATAGTTACGCGGTGTCAGATTAGGCAGGTGGATCTCTGGCTGGAAACTAGGAAAACGACGGTGGGGGGTTGCTATGCGAAATACACTAAGACTGGCATATTCGTTTACTGTGAAGGACCCGTAATTTTCAGCTCTCTCCCCTGAATACGTTAAAGACGATGATGAAGACACTCAAGATCACAATCCGACGAGCGTTCGGAACGTGATCCGACGAACCGGTCAACGACACCTACGGCGCGGCAATGCTGTCACCGTTTGCTTCGACTCGAGACGTACGTGTCTTAATCAGTGTCTTCTTTAGGGGGTAGACGAGTTGTACTACCCAGAGGTGACTAGAGAATGATCGACACGCTAAAGACAATAAATTAAAAGTTGTCATCAGCAAGGGGCATGGAAGCAGAAGTTATTCTACACGTAGGAGTTATACACATTATATAAAGGATCTCTGCGGTTAGATCGGACGATTTCTCTCTTCACATTCTTAAGAGGAGCCCATTTAAGTGTTTGCTTAATTTCTTCCATACAATCGGGCGCCGCCCTGGCAAGTACCTAGACCCTTCGCTTGTGCGCTGCCCGATAATACGACACCCAAATACAATTTGGTATGTCTTCAACGAGGAATATCATACAGACCGTCAACGAGGACTCCAACTGTGGATTTCATCCAAGAACGCCAACATTCCTGTTACGAACCATCCCTTACTGCTGATCTAAAAACAATGTTTCGAATCTGGCAAATTCCTTGAGCAGAGAACGTATTACCTATAGTAAAATGCGCGATCAGCATATTGGCCTACCTCTCATATATCGTGATTAGGTTTTCAATTAGATATGTTTATATACCAAAAAAATGCATGTTCTGAAATAAGTCGTAAAGTCAGTAGGCGTACCCTTTTGTTTATTTGTTGTCAATGAGCTTTCAATGAGGACGCTGGATCATTGAGGACGTAATCATTTGAATATTTTCCATAATTGTCATTATATATATATATATATGTATAATCATACACTTACCATATACGTATATTAGCTGAATCGTCATCATAATCATCATAGTAATAGTTATTGTTGTGTTCATATTGTATTGCGAGTGGGTGCTGTTGCTGCTGCCGGCTGGTGGACTAAAATGGGACAAGTGAGCTTTGCCGCCCACCTGATCCAAAACACCGCTTGTTTGTTAAACATGAGATCATTGCGCTTATTGACAATGCTAACCCGTTTTGATACTCTCGAGCGGGATATCGAGTATCCTTTTCAGAGACTTATTGTTCTTCGGAACTGCCCAAGTAATATGACGAATATATATAGGGTCTAGATATAACAGCAAAAAGAACACAATTGCACTGTTCGAAGCGATTAAGCTGTTTCAGACAAACTGCTTGGCCTATAACTAGTCATAGCCTTACAAGTATGCACCAATAGTAGGCTATGTTTCAGACAGATAGTGTAACTACTTGTAAGTAGTTCCCGATCGGTTCATCACACAACTGTTTTTGGCTTCAATTCATAACCTGAAGTATGCAGCAAAATAACACAAGTGATCAAAATCTATACCAGAATATTCACATTTTCCCTGTCCCAGGCTAATCTGTTACTGGAAATTATTGATATTTAACGGGGGTGGCAGGCACATCTGTTTTAAATAAACGCACCAGGTAACATTGGCACCAATGATTTTATGTTGGAAAATTCGCTACTAAAAGTCGATGAGGAGAAGACCCAACTTCAGACCCCAGAATGGACGAACCGATCTGAATGCCGGAGAAACATTTGGAACCAAAGTCAAGCCTGAACGAAGCGATAGAATTAATACCAAAAAAACTGGGTGTCAAACAACTCGATGAAAATTACTGGTTATTTTACACAGAGGCAGATAGAGACAAATTTAGCAAATTATACATTAATTATAAAAAAATTATCGTTACTAACAAAACTCGTCTACCACACTTCGCTAGTAATGGTTGAGTATGGGCACCGGGATAATAGCTAAACTCTGTCTTAGGCAAGGTGAGATGGCCGGTACAGTGTGAATGGCAGATATGCACGGGCTGAGGTAATGCTTATTATCAATTTCTTTAGAGCCTAAACCCCTGAAGGATTTCGTCAATACAAGTTGTTAGTCACAAATTAAAAACATAGATATTCCATGATGTCCACATTTTCTGAAGAGACTCATGCATAAGTAACGTAGCAACCAACTGTTCACGGTATAGCTACTTGACGACAATTTAAACTCTCATTAAAGTGCTGCAACTACCGCCACAAACGAGGGTTATAATATTAGGCGATTTCTTCAATCCTCGTGTTCTCTGAAGATAACACCATTTTCGTTGTTCCTGTGCCTTCAAGAGTATGCAGTTGACCGCGCGTATTAGGCACACGTCAAAGTACGTATCGTAACACAAAATACTGTCTTTAGTTAATACTGAGAATCACTGTTTTTACTTGTTGTATCAAAATTTTTGACATATTTTCAGCTAAGCATTCATCTGAAATAACGCGACACGATGTAAATTTAATTCAACTACAAGATAATTCAGCTTCATAATTGCTTTAAAATAGTATGGACGAGTTACATGTAACGGTATTTAACAATGAAGAGATCCACGCTTCTGAGAATTATACTTACGTTATATATAAAGGTACACAGAGAATTTTTCTTATTGACAAATGTGTTTAATTACATGTATCTAACAGGTAGCTGTCATAGCGCTTCCTTCTTTTAAAAGTGTTTGAAAGCTAAAAATAAAAAAAGTCTCGTAGCTACTCGTAGCTATCGAGTACCGCGTCGTATTAGCTACTTAAAATATTATGAGAGGGTTGAAAAACGAAAGCAACGTATAGTCGTTCGATATTGACACCAGCAATAATCAACTGTTTATCCAGCATGTCCCCGACATTGTGCTAGCTCGATGATCGTTGTCTGTATTGGCAAATGTAAGTACATAATTCTCTTTACCCTATAGAGACTTGTTTACGTCCTTAGGTAGTTCGTTAGATGATGTGAAATTCCGAAGAGTCAGGTATGTTGCCGTCTTTTGCCAACTACGAATATATAATTAAATATAGCTGAAATTTGGGTCTATACGCTTGAGCGTGCTTTGGTATTGAACACATGGGTGAAATATTCTACTCTGAGTCACTTGAGTATATACTTGCTTGTATGCACGGTTTGTATTCACCAAATATTGTAACCTTTGTTTTGGTACACATTTGGTTTATGTCGCTTTTTTAAATTGTCTGACGTCTTTAAGTCCTAATTGGTCACGTGCTACCCAGATGTGTTCTAGCATTTGAACATATCACACAAGAGCTTTTCCATGGGTGTTGATCCGATAATCTTGTGGAAGAACAGTGACTCGATTTTGTCGGAAGCCACGATCCTCAGTGATGGCAACATTAAGAGGAGGCGACCAAAGCGAACCGGGTGTGCAGAGTGCTGCGCCCTAACATGCTGTTGCAGCATTAGTTGGGCTTGATCTTGCAGAGCCTCCACGTGGTGACAATCCTGAAAACATCGAGCATAAGCGAAATTACATCTATTGCAGTAAGGCATTATTTATTCCAGTTTCAATTTTAGCGACATTTATTTGAACAATACAGAGCAACGTGGACTCTGGCCCAAGAACCGACGGTAGGCATTTTGTTGTGTTAGCTAATCGTAAATCATATCTATTATAATTTTTCTTGTTTAATATGGTTATATTGTATGACATGTTTTTGATATATATATATATATATATTAAATACCTTATCAACCAGAGTAGAAATAGAAATCCAGATAGAAATTACCTATGATACAAATCCGTCTTTGTGAAGAGTTAACACATTAGGTCCTCCTTTGACGGGAAATCCGCAACGCTCACAAATTACTTATACGCTCAGTTCGAACGAATTCTTTTCATCTGACTGCCACGCCTCTTCGGAAATTTCACTTCCGTTGTCGAACTTACCAGATTCAATTTACATAATATCTCATGTAACTAATGTAACGGTATGTATATGCATGATTTTGAGTAATATTGTCTAACCAAGTGGACCATTTGGGTCATTTGAGCTCTAAAACTGATGTTCAGCATCATAGTTACGTCTCCGAAAGAGGTGACAGATGCAGTTTCAACCATGTCCAATCTGTTTGTTCTCCCCTGACTATTGCAACTGATCCCGCAATTGAAAATCGTCGGCAAATCTCACACTAAGATGTAACTATGTCCTCTATTTCTGTGCCAGAAACAACTTGGATGCGACAGTTCGACGAAATACGGTGGCGGCTATCTAATGTGTTATTACCTATTGAAAACATAAATTTATCAATAATGGCACAGTATGAATGTATTCACCTTAAGACCACGTGCCTCTGCCCTGAACAATATGATCGCTTTTAGACAAGCGAACTCCGCAGGATCGACGCAAACTGAACGAAACTTGCAGAGAATTTCCTGTAGTTGGCGCACAGCATTAAGTAACGGAAGGTTGCCCTTAAGGGTTGAAGAGCACCCGAGGTGTTCGTTGACATCGAACAAAGGATGAACTCCGCCTGACGGAGACGAGGGGGACGTTGCATCCAGGGGCAGACACCACTGCACAGCGCAAAGTAGAAATAATTCGGACCATGTTTCCTCCAAGAGAATTACCTGAAATTACAATAAGCAACAAAAGTCATACCATGAAATATGTTGAAATACAAGGTACCCAAAAAGCTAGGCCGGGGTCAAGAAAACTCGATTAGATTCCATTTATTTTGACGCCAGGGAGTTGTGTAATTTCACAAACATCCTGCTATTAGTTAAAGAGCATTAGTGCCCATTACATTTGTGATCAAATTGGGTAAGCTCACATACTGTAGTCTTAAATTATATACAACGCAATATAATGACTTTATGTATCATTCTCACTGGCCGCTGGGCTCGAGTGTGCTCAGAAGTAAGTCTGTCTGAAATAACGCTCTGGCAAATCATTAATTGCTTTATGTGGCCTATGAGACGCATCCGCAGCATGGACGAGTTTCCTTCGAGAATATACATAGTATAAGCCGAAAGGCGGCCAAAGCGCGTAGGTAGTTTGGACGATGGAGTAAAAATGAGATCGGGCGGGAGATGTATAGCCAGGCGTCACAATGTTCAGATGAAGGCGCACTGAACCGGGAATGGTTTAAGTCTGGTTAGGGAGCGAGTTGACAAAGCATTCGTCGGGCAGACGCGCAAAATGGAGATTATTTCAGGGCAGAAATGCTAATTTTCAAGAAGCACGCGTTACATCGTACAATCTTTTGGATAATACTAAAGTAACTGTGCGTGGAGAACAAAAGGCAGTCAGGGTTCGTGGCAAGGCCGGACATTTACTTATGACTAGGACCGCAAGTATAGTAACGAACCCAATCCACGATATGCATGCTAGTGTGTGCCGAACCTATCGTTGCGAACGAACATATGCGAACGAACATATGCGAACTCCCATCATATGTCGGAGTTTATGTTTGCTGAAGAAACACAGGCGAGAGAATTGCTTTCGTTCCTCGGCCACAATTTGGTATCCATTTCAAGAAAGAATGGGGGCCACGACATACCCCTATTTGCAATCCTATAGAGGAAGGTATCTGTTCTGACCAAATATCGAGCTCATATTATACTTCTCTGACAGTTTTTCTCTTACAATACCTTTTGTGACGTTATCTGATCGGTAAGCTATTCAATGTTTATTTTCGAAACAGCACAACAGAACATGACTTGACCGATGCGAACATTATTTAGGCAGAAGCTGAATTTGACAGTGGTAATGAGGATAATATGAGTGCGTTCCCCGTATGGGAGCGAAAAATTAGCTAGGATTGCTGTGTCTAATGAGACGTAACAGGTGCGGGATTATCAGATAAAACGACCCAAACAGCTCTAACGAAGCGCTGGCTAAGTTTCTGTCTGTAAAAAGCTAGAGGCAGCAGGTTCTTGTCCCGCGACGTGACATATAAAAGAACTTAAGCATTGCAAAATTGCAGTTCCTTTAATAAACCTATCAACTTTATCCTTTATCCTGTAAAATGCCAGCCAGAAATCAGTCCTCGACCAACGGCCAAGTTCCTCCATAATTTGGTGACAGCGAGGAATTTCAAGTCTGATAGAACCTGCTGATGCATCGAGAGCCGGCTCAGTTGCCGTTTAACTCTTTGATTCCTGCCCACGGGGAGCATTTGCTCATTAGCCATGCTGCTCTTTAAAGCGCCTGAAATCGCAGCTGAAAGACAATTAACCTAATTTCGCCGAACCGAACGTTGAGCAGCTGCCATCACGAAGCCATAATACCGACGAGGCCACCTGCAATGCCCCGCGCAGGTCTCTTAAAGGAACTACCTCATATTCCGCGTTGGCGTTTTATATGCAAGGCGGGAGCGGTGAGCCCCTAATGTGCTCGAGCAGATAATGAGGACAGAGGAGGAACTTAAGGGCTGGCAATGCGGGTTCAGCAGTTGTTCACCTCCGCACTCTCCCGCCGCGAAAATAAGGCTGTCGGCGACCGCTGTGATACGACGCGGGGCAGTGCCTATTAGAGCGCCCAATTCACGTCTACAACAAGCCGCTAGTTTGCTGTCTGTCGTCGAAGTATAAGAGCCGAAACGGGCATACTAAACAAAATTTTCTAGGTTGACTCTCAGCCGACATTTGACATCCGCGATACGAAACGGGTACATTGAGCGTTCCTATTCGAAACAGGCGATACACGATGACGCATCGCTACTCAACCTTCAACAACGAAGCTGAATGACCCGCGGATGTTGGCCTGAAAACCTGAAATAATGCGAGGGCGCAGCAGACGAGGCAGTATGACCCAATCTGGAGGTACATTTGTATTCATAGATGACCCTCAGCTGACTTCATTCATTGGTAGGCCGCTGTGTTGAATTCTTTAAGGATCGGTCATGTCCGTTATATTGGTTTATTTGGGCTTTCTTTAGTGGACCTATGTGACAGCAGGACAATGTCAACCACGTTCCAGCAAACTACGATTTGTGGGTGTCGAACTGACGATCACAAATCATGCAATTGCACCCTAAGAGAGCGGCGTGGCCACTCGCGCCACGCCGCCATGCAACGGCACATAATTATAAAATAAATCTATTTCTTTTTGTATTAGGATATATGCGGATAAAGGGTAGAACTCAATGGTGTAATAGGTTAAATACTTCAGGATAGGTTAGTAACTTGATATTGACAGTCTGTTTACAGTGTGTTCCAAAACAAAAAAAAAAAAAAAAAAAAAAAAGTCTCGAAAGAAAAACACGTCTTTCTTGAGCCTTACCAATAAATGACTAACCTGATCACGAAATGGCAGATTTGCAAAAGACGGCAAATTTCTGGCCCATTTAATGGCCATAAACAGAAGACGTGCCGAGGTCTCGTAAATACTTTCTTGACTGGTCGGGTAGATAAATGGCGATGTGAGCGAGCTTACAGAATGAGTCGATCCAATGGGTGTTCCCATTCCTAGCAGAAGCGGTAGACTAGATAGATTCGAAGGAGTTAGACCGGCATGGCCACCAGACGAGGAGGACGTCGGTCGAGACGGAGCAGGCGATACGACTGGTGGCGGTGAACCACCGTCCTTAGAGGAAGCGCCTGATCCAGAACCAGTGCCATCTGGGTCATCTGCAATTATTTAAGATGCTATTTATAATATTGTGCTTCTCAACACAAATTAGGCTTAATCAAAATGCAGGGTTAAGCCTACAACTAAATTGGTGTGTCTCTGAATCTATCTCTTTTTTGGTCTGTTGTGCGATTCTCCGATACCTAAGACTCAAACAAGGAATGCTGCATGGCTCGGGGGGTATAAGTGGATTGTCCTCGTTTTACTATCCTTATGGTTTTTATCCTACTATACAGGTACAACCTGCTCTAAGGGAGTTTAGGGGGAAGTTCACAGCTTTCCCCTGAATACCATGGCGCAACCATCTGGAAAGTCAAATGGCCGTTGCTGCAATAACGAACTTCAGCAAATGGAAAAATAATGTGGCAAATCCTCACTTAAGCGTTTTAATTATTGCAAGGTAGAAGAGGTACTGGTTGAGTCTAAAAGAAATCAGGAGATAGATCGACTTAGCAGCTGGCCGGATGCTTATCCGAATGGTATTCATTACACGGTTGATGCCTCTTATGCAGCAATTCATGAACACGGTTGATGCCTCTTATGCAGCAGTTAGGCCCCCGGAGCATCTGCCACGCTGGCCGCTCGTTCCAACGTGGTCTCTGCAATGAATGGATTCAGGGAAGCTCGTCGAAACGACAGTGTCCATAAAGACGGACCCAAGGAATACAACATATGAGAGAGTTTAAGCATCGCAAAATTGCAGGTCCCTTAATAAACCAATAAACCTTTACCTTTACCAGTGGCACACCATCGAGGGTTGTAGAGAATGTCATCCCACAGTAAATTTCTCGGACAGACTCTCAGCCGACATTTAATGACGGACCCCTTTAAAAGTACATTTGCATTTAACGGGGTCCGTCTTATGAAACAATGTCGAGAGCAGTACTTGCAGTTCCATGTCCACACGTTTGACTTTTCGTGCTATAGTTCAAAATTGATTCCCGATGGTGCAAAATATAATTTGATGGCCACTAAACTCGGCCACTACGCTCATGTGTAATAAACAATTAACTATAATCTCATTTTCTGTGCTCCAAACTTTCTTGATAGCATTTATGTGATCTAAATACATTTAATATTACTCACCTTTATTGCTGTGTTGACTATTGTGATCGTCGTTCACGTGATTGCTTAGGGAAATATTGTTACCACTTCCGGTACCGCTGCTGCTACTGTTGACAGAGCTGTGGACATTGTTGTTTGAAATTGACGCGATCGCAGCCACCGAATGGTCCCTAGGCCCATGAGACAAAGGTAGTGACGTGGGAGAACCTTTCATCGACGTACTTGTAGTGAACTTGAAATGCGCTAGCTCTGGCGGACAGATTCCTACTGCCGTGTTTAAGTTCACGATCTGATCCGATGAGGACACTGATACGGCTGAGGAGTTGAGGACATCTTGTGGACGGATAGTTGCTGTGTTTCGGGGTTGACGTTCGTTTTGCACCGCTTTGGGTTCCACAACATCATAACAGTGTTAGGCATATTGGATATCGATTACTCACATTGTCTGTTCAATTGTTAAGCATAGATAAACTTGGGTAGTTCGTGAGCGCAACAATAATAACAATAATGCTATGTTAACCTTTACCTGTCGCACCATGGTCTAACATGTGCTGTGAGCATCAAATGAGTGCAAGGAAAATATGAGATCAAGCAAAAGTAGGCTTTACTGGCATGTAACTGGGTAATTGGAGCATTTTGTATATAGAATGTGAAAGCGTACGTCAAGCTTATCAATCACACGTTATTATATTATTGATGTGTGCTAGTCAAGTATGGAACCCATCGCAAGCAGGCACTCTTGACCTTTTTGAAAACATGCAAAGGAGATTTCTACGCAGAGTTCAGTTTAGGTGAAATGCTGGACGAAGGTAGGTTGAAACGTTATCTGTGGGGGACAAAATGAAGGCAGCAGACATAAAGCATATCAGAAGAATAATGAAAATGAAGATATGTTTGATATAATGTTTGATCTAACTGTGAGTAATACGAGAAGAGGATGTGTACACCCTCCCCGGATGACGTCTAGGTAAGTGATATACCATCTATATTGTAATAAAAAATAAGACAATTCTCACAATATAAAAAACACAAAACAGACGTAAATTGGTTAGTTTAAGAACGTGTAGACGTACCATCTTTGTTCATGCCCATCTGTAAACATTTTTTGAGACGACAAGCTTGGCACTGATTACGATGGGCCTTGTCTATCACACAACGGCCAGTGCCAGCCTGACATCGGTAAATGAGCTTGCGCCGGACCGAGCGTTTGAAAAAACCCGAACAACCGTTGCAGGCCAGGATCCCTGTGTATTGGAAAAAATACGATTCATTACCATTAATGCAAAAAATAAAGACATTTGAATAATTGAATCAAGTTGAATTAGCCAAGTACTAAAATGAAAAGTAACTGTTTGCAAATTCGTAAGTCCGTGGAGGAACAGAAAAAAGGCAATTGCATAAATATGGTCGGCTTTGGAACCCAAAATATGCGCCCATGCAAATAGCACTATTTTTTATTATGAATCAATAACTTCCCCACCCACTTTCGCTTTTAGAATTCCAAATTTCCATGCAAAAATAAATAATGAAGTGGTTCTATTAAAAATAAATTCCTAGTGGGTCGTCGTAATTACCAACCGTAATGTTTTCCCGAGGACGTGTCACCGCATACGACGCAGACAAGCATCCCGTTTAGTCGATCCCGATCCTTGCCTCTCCCGCGGCCTTCGAAATTTTTCAGAGTATCACTTGTTAATTTAAGATTTTGATTATCGTATAATTCAGCGCAGTAACTCTGCACAGATATATACTGGTGGGCAGCGGCGAACGGGTCCGGCCCAAGTGGCGATGGCGGTTCTCGAGGTTCGTCTTTACAAAGAGCCATTTCCATATCCACTGAGTTTTCTGGAATCGAATGCCACATAAATATAGTATACGTCTAAAAACTTAGTATTCCGAGCTCTACACATCCAGCCCAAAACCAATTTTTCGAAATGTTGACCTTATTCAAACGTACAGTAGTTCGGAATTATTTCTAGGGATTATGGGGGGTGGGGGGGAGGGAGGTCGACAATGTCCCGAGGAAGGCGATGGCATTGCCCCTCTGCACAGCGAGGGACAGGCGCTGCAGCAGGAAAGAACCTGCGCGGAACTTTTTCGAAATCTCGAAATATTCTCATTCTTCAAAAACACACGTTTCTCATTTTAGAGATGGTGAAACTTCCGGATGAATTTTTCTATTTACAAAAAACTCAATGAAAGAGGACGGTTGTGAAGTATTTTTGAAGCAGTGTATTTAAAAATATACTATAGGGGAACAGAGGAGATGTAAGGGACATTTATTCAGACAATTCCGCTTTAATATTTAAAAAATTATTATGAAATTATGTAAGAGGGGTTGTTATATAAGCATTGCATAATATTTTCCGGTTGCGATCAGTGGTCAAGTTGTGTCCAAAGAACATTTTCCTATTAACCATGGAAATATTTTGAACCAGTAAGTGAGTTGTAAAACACAAGGTTGATTTTACTTTCACGATTGGCAATGCGGTAATAACTATAATCTAACATTTTTATTGTGAGCGTCGTCATTATCAGCACCTTAGTCTGCCTAATAAACGGTTTCCTAAACGAAAAGCAAAATTTATTGATAGTAACTTGAAAATGAGCAATTACTACATAAAATTTCCCTTATTTGCCAATAAGCATTTATAAATACCGAAGATAGGTTATTAGGTTATTCACATATGGTTATTCACATATGAACACAAATGTGTCGAAAATGAATATGAATACAAATTTTACGAGAGCTAACTTAAAAATTGCGTGCTCCTGCAATTGGAATATATTCGTTCCCAAAGAATTGGAATATTCCAATTGTATCAGACAGGGATGCTTCTTATCAGACAAAGAGACACCACACGAATCTCTATGGCGTGTAAAGTATTGCGGGCACTGTCATTTTAGTATCACTATTAGTTATTTGTATCAACTGCCTAACGCGCACCCAAATCTATGGTTCAAATAAAAAACAAACTTAAACTGGGTTTTAAACAAACTTTCTCTTTCTTCTACGCCAATTTTTTACTTAGCTGCAAACTTACATTCACACAAAAACGAATTGTGCGACTTAAGCGATTTGGTTGCACTGTACAATGGTTTTATACTAACATAGAATTTCTATGGGGTCTCCGTCAGAGATTTTTGGAACTTGTGGAAAATCGTATAAGTTCTCTAAATACACTATGGCCGGATATTATATAACTGAGTGATCTTGCTAATTTCCTCGAAGAAGTCCGTACAGGCTGATCCGAATCACAGGGAGCAAGCGCGCAGCATACTTCCTTCTGCAGCTTCTTTCCCTCGCTGTCAGGCAGAGAGGTAATGCGATTGCCTCAGGATCATGACGACCTCGGCCTGACACCCAGTCCCAAACTGCTTCTCTAATTTTTGTATATTTTAGGAAACACAATCATAATCAATATCCGACGTAGAATAAAACGATTTCAATAAGTGTGTTGTCGCTAAGCGGCGCAGTTTATTTTTATTACAGTAGAAAACTTCAAGATGTTCGATCAATATACGATTCAATATGCCGTCCTCATGCCCGATTAACTCAGAGGTACTGGTCGGCTATTTCAGAAATATGTTCGCAGTAATCAACACGATCCCCAGAGAAATGCCTCAAGTATCAGTGGCGTGGGACGAACCGACGACGATGGAGCGCACCCTCATCGCAGGTAACTTCTCAATCCATGAAATTCTTAGCGCTCCGGATCGCTTGCGAAACAATAAGGTAGCAGGCCCCGACGAGATAAGGAATGAATACCTCAAAGGAGCCCTCCTTCTGACCCTGTATTGGACCCTGTATTGGATATTTAATGAGTGCCTACGCTTGGGCGCCATACCGTCCAACTGGCGTGACACGCTACTCCTGGTCATACCCAAACCAAAGGAGGATCCATGTCTCTCTGTTTTCTAGCGAGGCATCGCAAGGAAGAGTGTTTGTTATAAAATGCTGTCTTTGGCTCTCACCAGACGACTCTCCACCTTCCTGGAGAACCTGGGGTAATCCCCAGTGAACAGCATGGTCTTAGGAGAGGCCACCCTACCCTCTCCGCGACGAGGTTGCTTGTAGACGATATCAAGGAAACGCTGAGTAGGCCGCATGAGTACATCTTCACCGCGTTCGTTGACCTTGAATGCGCGTTCGATCAATCGCCAAGGGACACGTTCCTGGCGATGCTCGCGGAGGTTGGTGTCCCACCGAACTTCCTTGCACTTCTCTCTGCGATCCTAAAGGAGAACCAGATCATAATAAACAACGGAGCGGCAGAACACAGCCCAGTCACCCAACGACGGGGGTTGCCCAGAGTGATAACCTCTCCCCGCTGTTGTTCTCCGTCCTTTTGAATGACTCACAAGTTCGACTTAGAGGTCCCAGAGACCTTGTGAAGATCATTCTGTACGCTGACGATTTGGTTATTTATGCACAAAGCCGCGTCCAGATACAGCAGACCTTGACGCGCCTCTTCACGGTTGCCACCGAACTGGATCTCAAGGTCAATATTTCGAAAACGGAAGCTATGAAATTCAGACGGGGTGGCCGTCCGGCGTCAGGCGACACTCTGTATTACGCTGGAACAGCTATCCCTTACGTCAACAGGTTCCAATACTTGGGCATATGCGTACCGAGGATGCTAAAAGCTTCTGTTACCACATCAAAGAAATATTTCGCAAGGCGCTGGGGGCTGGCGCCTCCATCAGATATCCACATTGACTGTCACTGAAGATCGCCCTTCAGCTCTTCAATCTAAATATAGCCCCACGTACGGTGTGGAAGCGATTTGGGACGACTTATCACCTGAGAGCCTCAACCGAGGTCCTCAACCGCATCAAAGCCTGCTTTCTGAAGCGGATACTCGGTGTACACATCTCTACAAGGAACCGGGTTGTGTACCTTCTCGCGGACACACTCTTGTTCGTCGAGGAACTCCGTACTCGATTCGATCTCCAGGTAACAGAGGCCTATGCAGAATGCAAACGGCAGCGGGAAACGAAGTTCGCGGAGATCAACCCTGATATACTCAATACGGGAGCTATGAAGGACTCCACATGGAGGGAGACGAATCGCTCGAACCGACACGTCGTCACAAGGTTCGCCGCGCACGAATTTCATCACACACTTTGCGAAGAAAGAGGATTCCACGCTCGTCGATACCAAAAATGTAGAGCCCGCTAAGCGCTATACAACGCCACCAGCTGTCCACTTGTAGTATCTCTAAATATTTAGCCAGACTACCGAATAACTAATCACCTTTCTTTTATATCTTACAGCAATTGTTTGAATGGCCTCCTATATCAATATGCCTCAGATATGTATATATATGTTCATATATATTTGTATTACTCGTTGTTTGCTGGCTACCCGACAAGGGTGTATAAACGAAAATTATTATCAAAATCCAATATATTTGAGTCATATTTTTATTTTCGCTTTAGGCCGGGTGAAAGGTACATCTACATACATGTACATGTGAAATTCACAATTCATTATAAAACATTTTTTTTGTAAAAACACTTTAAAGATTAGACACTGTCATCGATCTTGCTGGTTCGGGGAGTTGAAACTCAATCAACGCTTTTCTTGGTAACAACATGAACAATAACGTTCTTATTAAATATCTTATTCTGTATTTTATCTTAAAGATAAAGTACCAGATTTCTTCCTCAATAAAATACAAATTACTTATTGATTACCTTCAACCATGCACTAATAAATATATTTTCGGGCTGACTCACAGCCTTAACGTCCATAGTACTGCTTTCGGCATTGCTCCATAAGATGGACACCTTCAAATACAAATGTGGAACAGTGCGTATCCAACCCGTGCACGTACTTGTCTCCTCCGATTGCAAGGCGAACGAATGCATCACGCCAAAGGGCTCGACATCGCTCATGCACTGAAAGGCAATGACGAGAAGCCCCCGAGAGGGTGGAGTGGCGCGGCAACATGACTTGGGGCAACCCGGGCAAGGTTTAACGACCCTGAGAAGCTATATACTTTACAAATGACGGTAGGAAATATAGAAGACAAATTCATTAACTATCGTACTGACAAAGAACTCTTACAAAATGTTGATAATGAATTAAAAGGGACATGGAACAAATATTTATCGATACGATTCTAAAGTTACGCAATGTGATTAATGGCAGAGAGGGACTCGAGTTCGAAACACTCTCCTGATTCAGTTAGAAATGTAGCCCTGAATACCGGTTACTTGAGCCGAAATTCGTCAATTTAATGTCCACTTAGAAATGACAAATTTTCGGACCGCTCAGGAAATTATGTCTGCAAAATTATGCTTTGAACAATGGATTTAGGCCGAAAAGTTTAAACTATGTGTTCAACTATATGATGTATTTAGGGTCAGTTAGCAGCTCAGACGACTGTCAATTCGCACTTCCACTTGAACAAGTCGCCCGGCACTTGCACTTGAAACGGGTCAGCTCGCATTTGTCACTGGACGTAGTAGATTAGATCAGATTGTCACTCGGTGTGACAAACAGAGATTTCATCGAATGTGTAATATAGTGCGCGTGTTCGAATGAATAATTGATGAATTGTGGTCAATCGGGGTTACGACAGGCGGCGTTTAAGCGAGAATCTCCGTCAACCCGCACTTGCACATGAACTTGTCAATTAAGCATTCTCTCTCGAAACAGGCCAACTCGCACTTGCGTTTCGAACTAGCCATTTAGCACTTGGTTATATAAACAGAGAGGCACAAAGTGTGTTGAAATCATATTGGAAATCTCACTTTGTCTTTCTATTCGAAACTGTCTTGGGAAAATAACTGAAAATATGGCAGATCTGCGGTGGTAGATCTCGGCTGTGGTGCTACATCACTGAGCTGCTGTCCGCCTTCCCGACGATTTATCGGTGTTCCGGGGTTGAATTAGCAGCATTCGATGTTTATTCTTATATGATTTTGCGACACTATCTGTGACTGTGGTTATTGTAACAAAGCACACACTGACTAACTAAGTGGACACACTGTAAACGTAAGGACTTGGTGGCTTTCAATAGGAGAGTTAGATAGACACAGGCGGCTGTACAGTAAAAATCAATAGAGAAGGGTGGTGGCCTCGAAGTGGAGGCCAAATAATTGATCTTGTCTACTCGCAAGTTGAAACTGTTTATATAACCAAGTGCTAAATGGCTAGTTCGAAACGCAAGTGCGAGTTGGCCTGTTTCGAGAGAGAATGCTTAATTGACAAGTTCATGTGCAAGTGCGGGTTGACGGAGATTCTCGCTTAAACGCCGCCTGTCGTAACCCCGATTGACAACAATTCATCAATTATTCATTCGAACACGCGCACTATATTACACATTCGATGAAATCTCTGTTTGTCACACCGAGTGACAATCTGATCTAATCTACTACGTCCAGTGACAAATGCGAGCTGACCCGTTTCAAGTGCAAGTGCCGGGCGACTTGTTCAAGTGGAAGTGCGAATTGACAGTCGTCTGAGCTGCTAACTGACCCTAAATACATCTGTAGTGTTGGTTGGTTGTTGATCAGCTGAACATGGGGTAAACTGTGTATTGTCTTTGAGTTCCGTAAGTTAGTGTTCCGCACGTTATGATATACTGATGCACTGTACCAATAAACATTCCCACGAGGACCATGCGTGACATAAGACATGCCTTGTCTTCAATATAGCAAAATACTATATTGGCGCAGCCGAATGTGAATTTGTGTGGAATTTTGAGCGTGCTTCCCTCCCAGCAGTCTGTCGCCTTCTTCTAAAGGGTGGAGTGGCCCCGGCGCCGTCGTCTTCAAGAAGGAAGATTGCCAAGACATACAGCAGCAGCAACCGCTCGTCGCCATGTCTGGAGGAGCAGCAGTAGCTGCAAGCGCGCCACCGCAGCCTTTTCTTCCGCTGCCTGGACCTCCCGAAGTTCCCATTGAGATTTGGCTAAAAAGATTCGATAGATTTTTGATAGCTGCTGAATTGGAGAACGCCACCGATGAACGTAAGGAGGCTCTTCTATTCCAATCTTTGGGTGCAGAGGGCCAGCGTCAGTATGAAGCGGTGGAGGATCAGGTGGTGACGGTGCCGTCAGACACAAAAGACAAGAAGTTTTACATGGCCTGTGAGCGACTTAAGTCGCGTTTTTCGCAGGGGCGGAGTGTGACCGTGTCACGCTACGAGTTTTCGAAGCGTAGGCAGTTGACTGGAGAGTCTATAACGGATTATGTTGCTGCTTTGCGCGCACTCGCTCGCTCCTGTGATTTTGAGCATTACGGCCATGATCAAGTGCTTGTGACACAAATGATTTTGTGCACTAATAACGATGTCATTCGCTAGAAATTGTTGTTGGAGGAGGGTTCGACTCTTTCATTGGAAAGGGCTTTGACTCTAGCCCAGGTGTCCGAACAGAAATCGGCAGAGGCACGTCGCATAGCCCACCCACAGCAACAACAGCAGCAACATCCTATCGCTGGAGTACGAGAAGAGCAGAAACAGCAACCATTCGAGGAAGAGGATGCCGGCGACATTGGATGCTACGATGGGTGCGGTGTCGACTGGGGAGTAGAGCAGGTCGATGCATTGCGTTATCGCGGCAGCACGAATTACAACAGGCGTCCCGCCGGCGGCGGCAACAGCGGAACAAGCGCTGCGGTTGGAAAATCAACTGGTGGTGGTCACGCTGGCGATAAACAACGGCAGCGAAACGGATGGCCGACGGGGGTGGTTGGTGTCAACAACAGAGCGACGATTCGACGTCTTTGTGGCCGTTGTGGCAGCAACAAACATGCATCGGACTACGAGGGATGCTATGCGCTCAATGCTCGTTGCATTCGTTGTCACAAGGTTGGCCATTACGCCATCGTGTGTTCCGACGACAATCCCGTTATCGCTACTGTTGCCGTTGAGGATAATACAGACAAGGTGGTTTACGTGTATTCCATGTCTCTTCTTAATAGTGATAGAATATCTTGTACTGTTAAGATGAATAGAACTGATATAGAGTTTATGATTGATTCTGGAGCCACTGCAACAATAGTAGGTAGCAATGATTTTGTAGGTAATATTGAGAATCTACAGGCTCCTAGTAAAAAGTTAGTATCTTATACGGGGCAACCAATTCATGTACGAGGAGAGACGAATGCGTTGTTGGAGTTCGGGAATCAGAAGACATGGTGCAGGGTGTTTGTTGTTGATGGGGGACAATCGGTGTTGGGAATGGACGCCCTCCGCGCACTCAGAATGCAAATCGATTGTGAAAAAGGTACATGTTTTGTATCAGCAGTTGACGAAATCAGTCTCCCTAAAGGTTTTGAACATTTTAAGACTCTTTTTTCTGGGAAATTGGGTACGATTAGAGGCTATAGGCATCTAATTAAGGTTAAAAATGGCATTACTCCGAAACAGCAAAAACTGCGGCGATTACCGTTGGAGATCAGATCCAAAGTGAAGCATTTAATTGATAATCTACGGGCGCAAGGTGTCATCGAGCCAACTACCGCGTCTGAGTGGGTGTCTCCCCTTGTTATTGTACAAAAGAAGAGTGGAGATTTGCGATTGTGTTGCGATCTCAGGGAAGTCAACAAAGCAATTGTTGCGGATTCATTTCCTATCCCTCATCTTGAGGATCTGTTGCTTGAGCTTCGTGGCGCTTGCATATTTTCCAAAATTGACGCGATGAGTGCCTATTTTCAGCTTGAGTTGGCCTTGGAATCTCGTAACATGACGGCGTTCATTACACCTTGGGGACTTTTCCGTTTTAAAAGGGTACCACAAGGATTGTGCTCTGCATCTTCAGCCTTCCAATCTGTAATGCAGGATTTGCTTGGCGATTTAGAGGGGGTGGTCATTTATTTAGATGACGTATTGGTTTTCGGCAGTACCGTTGAGGAGCATCAAGACCGTTTGTACGCGGTATTGTCCCGTATCGAGAATGCCGGCATGACTCTGAACTCAAAGTGCATCTTTGGTGCACCTGTGGTTGATTTTGTTGGGTACACGATTAGTGGTGCTGGAGTCACGCCGACGCAAGAAAACTCCCGGGCAATTGATGAGCTGCCGGTACCAAAGAATACTTCCCAGTTGCGGTCAATGCTTGGTGCAGTGAGTTTTTATATGCGATGTGTGCCTCATTTTGCTGACCGTACAGAGCCTTTGAGACGCCTTTTGAAACAAGGAGTAGTTTTTGTTTGGGGTCCTGAACAGCAATCGGCATTCGAGTCAATCAAGCAGCAAATAAGGGAGGCTGTTCCTCTTGCAATTTTTGATGCTGCTCTTGAAACTGTTGTGGCGACCGATGCTTCTGATTACGGGCTCGGTGCGGTGCTAATGCAGCGGCATCGAGATATGTTAAGGCCGGTAGCGTACGCATCGTGTACGTTGAGTAGCGCGCAGAGGAATTATTCGGCCGGTGAAAAGGAAGCCTTGGCGTGTGTGTTTGCCATTGAAAAATGGCATGTCTATTTATAGGGCCGCTCGGTCTCAATCATTTCGCGCGGGCGATTGGGTTCGTATAAAGAAACCTGGCATTGTCGCAAAGGGCGATTCTCATTTTTCTGAACCTCTTCAAATAGTGAAGAGAGTTAGCCCGTCATCATATTTGACGACTGACTCGAGGCGTTGGAATGTGTCGCGCCTCTCACCAGTTAAAGTCGGTGATAGTAGTTTGAGGCAGAGATCAATGGCTTCATCCAAGGACACCATTGTAGAGTCTGATCGAGTGATTCTGGATTTTGGTTTTGGCGATTTTGATTCGAGAGGTTGTTTGTCTGCGCCTTTTGTACCATTGTCGCAGACGCCAGGTCCGAACTTCCCCGTGATTTCCAATGATATGCGATCAGAGTTGACATCTGATGATTCGGATAATGTGATCAGGGAGACGTTAGCTCATCCATCATCGGGATCGACAGTGCCTGACCCAGAACAACAGATTTACCATCGAGATGTTACAATGAATCTTGATTCACCGCTACCACAGCAAAGTGGCTTCAACCCGCAACTTCAGCAGCGCGTTGATCTGTCTTTATCTGGAGCACCACAACAGGAAACGGTTGCCTCCAAAAGAACGCAACAACGTTCTCGTCAAGTTAGCAAAAATAACGGTCAACCGACATTTTCTCGTCGAGCCACAAAGAGATCTCTGATTGAAGCAAATGTAACTCCCATCCCGCAACAGAGACAACGAAAACCACCGGGGTGGCTGAAAGATTACGTTGTTGATGATGTTAGTGATTGGTCTTCTGAGTCTGATTCATAGGGGGGGAGAATATGTAGTGTTGGTTGGTTGTTGATCAGCTGAACATGGGGTAAACTGTGTATTGTCTTTGAGTTCCGTAAGTTAGTGTTCCGCACGTTATGATATACTGATGCACTGTACCAATAAACATTCCCACGAGGACCATGCGTGACATAAGACATGCCTTGTCTTCAATATAGCAAAATACTATAACATCATATAGTTGAACACATGCATTTTGCACATTCGACGAACTCTCCGTTTGTCACAGTTATTATTTTTAATACGCGAGCTATATTAATGACGAACCAACAAACCAGACTTCAGATCGTATTGCTTTTTGAAACTTGGCTCGGTGTGTGCGGCCTCTGGAAAACAAGTGTACGTGCCTTGGGTTCCTGGCCACGCAGGGATCCTGCCGAATGTGACACCCGACGGACGGGCTAAGGAGGCTCTCAAATCTCTCTTGTCAGACCGTGTCTATTACAATGCCTATATTTGGGATTTTTTGTGTTTGCAGTTGAAAAGTGACATAATCGGTCGTCACTGGATACGTTGCTAGAAGAAATTGATGAAAAGCATTGTCACCTGAAGTGTCCGAAAGTTTTCACTCGTTGCTGTTGTTATGTCTACGGGCTTGCGGGCTCCCGAAGGAGTGCGTGGTCAAACGATGACTCCGCCCACAGGAGTATGGCGAACGTGTTATGAGCAGGTGGTTTACAAAAAACACTTGCTAGAAGAGTGTTCCTTTATAGAAATTGGCGACGTTTCTTCCCGTAGCGGGACGTGCATATAGGATCCCGTGGGGGTTTCTGTCGGGGCAGAATTTCCTAAAGTTACTTAGTTATTTCAAGGAGGTGAATCAAATGCTTTCCTTTGACTGTGCGCAGCCGCATGTTGCTTAAAATAGTGAAACCGTGAAGCTGGAGATATTTATATTGTCTATCATTCCTTAGCACCGGACTTCCTCCCCTGTCGTGCTATTTTCAATTCTGATTACAGATTAGAGAAGTTTCTTTAGTCCAATGAGGGCGTTGGTTTTAGGAGAATACTTCGTAGTGACGCCAGGTCACCGGGTCTAAAGCGTCTTCCGATATGGCGCAGCTGCAATTCGGTGACATACCACCCTGGCTCTCCCACCCACTGCGATCCTCCAGCCTCTCTGGGATTCCGGTGATCCAGGGCTTTCTGCTCCTTCGTCCCTAACGTTCCTTCGCTCAAAGTCTTCCTTAGAGCAGGCTCAGTCAGACCCTTGCAGCCAGGCTCACACTGATGCCGACACACACTCACCTTCAAATCAGCTCCACTAGACTCAACCAAAGCCTTGCTAGCTAAGAGACAAACTTCAGCCCAGTCTTGTATCTCCTCTTTGCTTTGCCAGTGCTGTAGTAGGGGCGAAGTGGCTCGTTTTTGGGTCGCCGTGGGCGGAGTCAAAACGGACGAACGATGTTGCTGCCACCGCTGCCGCCGCCGTCGCTGCCGCCTTAGTTGTGCCATGCTGAAGGCTCCGCCTTCTTCCCCTTTGCCCTCTGCGCTTACCCTAACTCTCCATCGAATCCCTTTGCTTGTCCTACTGCCCCCCCGTGTCCAATGAGTTGCTATGAGAAACGTAACACAAATACACTGAAAGTGTTCGCACAAAAGTGAAACAATACCCGTTGAAGCTGCAGCGCACTAGCTTACAACAAAGCAACCACCTCTAACATACACATGCTATGGTACTTCCGCATCACCACCTAAATATATCGTTTATTAAACTTAATGTTGATTCTTAGGATAGGTTACTGCTTTCGGTTTTAATTTTACTGTTGTGTCACTTTTGTGTACAGTGTATCTAATCGGTTATAACACATGGGCTTATCTTGACCTTATGATTCGTATGTAACCCGAAGGATCAAAATTCTGCCATACGCGGAGAATCCTTGGATTTTTTTATCACCATTCTCTACCTGTAGACTCTTGTCAGGTACGACCGTTCAGAATTATAAAGATGACCCCGATAGGTCCTTGTAGTATTATTAGATTTAATTTACCGACTACCTTTTGCCACTCGATAAGCTTATTTGCCACGCAATTCCAATCGCCTGTCAAGTGGCCCTGGCTATTCGGGATCGGCTGCTGTTAATCTTCCACGGTTTGGCTTGCACTAACTTATTGCTCACTGTCATTAATCTGTCGTCCATCACATCTTTTCTCAAAATAATTACTTGAAAAACTCACTCTTCGTCGTTGTATTTGAGAGTGTTTGGCGTATCAGCTCAGATAAACACCTGCCACATAGATTATAATCATCATTCAGGATCATTTTGCATTTCTCATCGCAGAGTTTTCTCGTCCGACAAAGCTCACTATAAACGCAATCAAAATAGTTAAAGCAGTTTTCAAGGTTTTCCGGATAGGTACATATAAATATATATATATATATATTATAGCTTGGTATACGGGAAAAGCAGTCATCGGTTTGTTTACGTTTTGAGTAATCTTAATTCAGCTCATTTGAAAATTGTACATAACATAGATCTTTAACTCGTTGTAGCGGAATCTTTCTCCAGAACAATAACAACAATGCGGGACTTCTCCTGTAAACGGTTGAATATTTATGCACCATTGTAGTCATCCCACTCGAATCCCAAAAAAAACCGGCTTTGAAGTTATATCTTCGGAAATCCACAACGGATTTTGATCACATTAGCAATTATGCAATTTGAGCTTACTCAAAATGTATATACATATGCCTTTCATGAATCTTTATTACTATTTGTATATCTATTAATACATTAAACTCTGAGTGGTGCCCCAGTGTAGACTTATCCTTTTCTCAGCCAGACCTTTTCTTATTGATATATATTTGTAGGTTATCGTATTTATTCTCCTTAACTTTCATGTAGTTGATCTACTATGATTTGCCAATATGTGCAGGTTGTATTCTGTGTTGTGGTGCTTTTAATCCTAGTGTTGAGTGTAGCTTTTTTGGTGTTGTGGTATTACTGGAATAGTGTACGGGTGTTATGAGACAAGGTGTCTCCGTGTCGAGATCGTATACTAATTCTGAGTGCCGGCGAGGCGGATCGTCTCGATGTCACCCTTCTTTTTTCATACGATATTTAAGTCTGCCACTATAGCACCATATCGTGACTTTTGCGAGCCTTAATAATCTGCTGTCGAGGTAAACCCGAGTATGTAAGCGGACTCATATGTATATCTCCTTGCATGAGCCTGCTTTTCTGATCCTGTATAATTTATAATGAATTTGAAGAGGAAAAAGTTGACTGGGGGACCACTTATATTTCTGAGAATATAGCAGACGATCTACGAGAATGAGGAGAATAATGCAACTGGCAGGCCCTGAGAGAAATGTCCTGTCTTAATTATCATATAGTATTTGTTTTTGACTAATATTCTCCTGATAACTTTAAGGGTTTAATATGTCTCCTGGAATAATCTCCGTATAGTTATTATAGTACTATAATATATAAATGCGAGTAACTGATTAATATTTTTCATATTATAAATTTTCTCTAGGGGATCGACGATATTATTTATCTGTTTTCCTTTAGTAATAGTAGATAATATTTCAATAATTTATTATGGTATCATATTTCTGTTTTTGCTGTTTATTTATTGATGAAAGAAAGTTTACGGAATCATTGGTCGCAGGCTCTGACATAAAATTTTTCCCTTAATCATCCGTGATATCTTCTAACTTGTTGAAGCAATTATTATCTTATGTAAACATTTGTTTAATCCCCCTACACGTCTGATACAGCATAAATACATACCAATATATATATAACAATTCAACCCGCTTTACAGTATATTATTATATTGCTATTCATGTTGGGCTGAGCTAAATTCGAAACACAATGTGCAAATCTGTGTTAGTGTATGTTATGCCGTTTCAGCTGATATCATAATCTATATACAGTCAGACAAACAGAAAAAAATCGGGAGCGGGTGATACCTTTGGAGAAAGACATTATGCCGTTATTCGATTCGTAACATTTTAAGAATATCCTGGACTTATAAACTATTAGGTATAAATCTGGAGATCGAGTATGACGGCTAAACGAGGGCGAGAAGTCAGGTACAACCACAAATCGCATCTTGTCAATCGCTTTTCTCTGCATGACTGACCACACCTAGTAGATCAGTCCACTAATACCTATGAGTACACGGAGATTGTCGTATATGAGTGTACCACCTGTCACAGAGCGACTCTCGTAAAGCCGCAAGTCGGTCAAGATAGAGAAGGGAAACAAGCGATAAAATAGTGAGATGGTTCTACACGGTCAGTGGGTTGGATTATCCGAGGTTTAGTACGCCCCACGGAGCATCCCACACATCGTTGATACTACACCATGCAGCAGACAAGTCTCAATTCATCGCGAGTTAAATCAGCCCTGCTGAGAGGTCGTATGATTGAACACCAAAGAGTCCCTTGGTGTTCCAGGGCCAAAAAATATTCTAGGAGGTTTAGGCCATATCTCCACAAGCATAGTTGTTTACACGAGCTGATATGTTTGAAAATACTTTATCCATCTTATTTACTATATTTACTGTTATGTAAGAAAATTGCATTCGCCAAGTTGTACTATCTATTTTGAAAGAAACGCCTGCATTTTTTACGAATCCACTCATTCTGACTACAGTGATGCGAAATCAAACTCGACACTCCCTTTCTCTATACCGGTACTTATCTATTATGCCACGCTCGGCAATAAGGTGAGAATTAACTATAACAAGCGTTTTATATTTGCAATAAACACTATATATTTAAACACTATATCTGTGAAAAATGCAGCTGCGAATAGTAAATTCATTAGAAACCGAAATATTTACTTTACACTGGCTTAAAGCTAAGCAATACGTCTAAGGCATACTTCTAAAGATAGATGTAGAATTATTTTTCGGGGTATTTAACAAGTTGCACGCTGGCCTCAGCACGACGGACATGACAAACCGCTTTATGTAGCTGTAGGCTGTTCTTGTTATTGGCAACTCAGTTGTTCACTTGATGGTAAGTAGTACGATTTTGATCGAGCAGCTTCATTGCTCCATTTGCACTATTTCTAGGTTGTCTTCTTCCGGACGTCGCCTGAAATAACTGCGCCACTTTTTGAGTACGACTCATCGGTTTCTCGAAGATCACTCTTTCTCTCTTACAACTGAACCATAACAGATATTTGTGGCAACACGCAGATTCTTCAAAGCTCCGAACAAAACATTTGAGCCAACAGCATTTACCTGTTCACCGTATTAGATGTGCTCTCGCCTTTATCAAATCATATGTCACTTGTAGCTGAACCACTTGAGCCCCTTTCAGATATAGTTGTCAGACTTGTCCAACCTTCCTCGATTGTCAAAGTCCCTCAACGAGTTTTCCCATAAGCGGACATGCGTAGAATTGCATATAAAGTGAAATTCTTAGGGGAGCACTTGAGTTCAGAAAGAGAAAGGAATTAGCCTCTCTCCTCGTTGCCATGGCTGAGATCTTCTCCTCTAGAGAACGATAGTTATTATTATATACTCTATATAATGCGGGTTTAACACAGCTGCAAACTCCTTTGTATTGGTGATGTACGAAGTGTGCAACGACGTATGGAATAATAGAGCACGAAGATGTTGGGTTACTTAGTGAGTTGCCGTTGGTGTTGTCAATTGTCCCATGGCTTTCGTCACCTGTCTGAATTGCCTCAACCTCACATACAAGTCTTGTTGAAGACGGTAGCAGTGGTGGGTAGAGAAGGCAAACCTCATTTCGGTAACGAAGTGTGACCCTTTAACCAGATTTACTATTATTTGCAGCGAAGCAAGCCCTGCCTATGGGGAGCGGTGGAGGAATGGCGATGGGATAAGTAATTGTAATGATGGGGTGGTAGGTACTCCTACTTGCTCGACCTTTGTCCTGTAAAGTGAGGAGCGAAGGTTCAGACCAGCAAGTCCTATTGGGGGAGTTGGACATTGTTATTCTAATGGGCACGGTTGCGTGCGTTCCTGTCAATGGAGCACTCCAAAGAAGGCAACTATATATCCCTTTGGTACCTGTCGACGCCATCTTCGAACCAGTGTTTTATCTACTTTGGAAGGAACAATGTCGAGTTTCACATAAAATAATCATATCGGTCTATTGTCGACAGTCTCTTTTCAGTCATCCATTTAAAATTACTCCATTGCATGTAACTTTAAGCATAACAATGGTTTCCGGCGACTTTTGAAGCGCTAAAAATATTTATGACCAAAGGTAATCCAGACCAGGTCACGATTTTTAGTTATTCTGAGTGTTCGTACTTCGCGCCGACACGTGTGAATGATTATGTAGGGATTACGTGTGAGTTTGAAAGAAAAAATGGAGGTAATTTATATGTCATCAAATACAGTTCGCTTAAAAGGTGAAACAGGTAAAAACAAAATACATTCATTTTGAAATATTTTTTTCGAATCATTCAATAATGCAGTGGTGGTTCATGGCAATGAGTTTCCCTAATCGACTATATCGCCTGTCTATAATAGTCTCCTCAGATACGGCGTAATGCTACGATTTTATGATCAAAGACAACTCCCCGGACACGACGATACAACAGCAGCTTCTCATCGATATTGATCATATAGGTCTCCAGGAACATTAAATATAACCATCTTAGGATATATTTAGACAACACACACGTCATATAACTTCTTTTCGGACTTCCCGATAGGCATCTCGTACTCTCGGCCCACTCCGTCGCGCTTACTCACAGTGCTAGCTGGTGAAATGATCTAGACCACCTGACACAGACAGTGATGGGTATCGAAGGTGGGCATGTGCAAGACCAGGCTACTTTAATCCGGCCACAATGGGAGTTATACATCGTCCTGGATCAACCTGTCAATTCTATTCTTTCGCTTACGTCGATATATCCTACCTCCATAGCCCAATCACGATAACCTCATGTGACTTCTCGTTCCATTCCAGAGTTTACCACCTAAAGACTAGTACCTGCTGCGTCAGGTGCGATTTCCCTCAGACGCAGCCCTCTTAGCACTTATCTTCTGCTTCTGAACATCCTCGAATTACTACCAATACCCATGGCGATGAGCTGCTTTGCATATCCGCCTGCCACAATCGTCCTCTACCTCCAAAAGCCTTCTCGTGCGTACCGCAGTGAAAACATTGCGTTGAATGTTTCCTTAGCTTCGTATAGTCTGACCCTGCTTCGCTAACCTGATCCAAACACGGCATGCTGAAAGCAACGAGGCCCGCATCCCTAAATCTCCATCTCGCCGCTCATGATCCTAGACTGGCATTAAACGATCGTTTCAGTAATCCCCACTACGCGAGGCGCTCAGGCCTTGCAGGACTACACGAAGCTAGCTCCAAGAGCTCATCGCACCAGTCATGGCCATCGATGCTATCCGTGCTCGCGATTTCGACCCTGCCTCCACCTTCCGCTCAGCTTCTCAGACCAACCCTAGTCGAACGAAAGCATCCTATATGCCGAGCGGGTGGGACAGGTCGAAAGACAGAAACCGCTCTGTAGCACAAGCAAAAGTTAGCGCAATGAGGAGGACAGCTAGATGTGTGTGCGTGTGTGTATCTGTTCTGTATCTGCCTTTTACCTAGTGGTGAGAGCAGCACACGGCACGAGACAGTTCGTCTCATCGGACATGGGTAGCTGGGCAGATGATAAAGGAACGAAAGGAGAAAGCAAGAGTGGGCAAAGAAAAAGATTCGCACCTCAGGCAGCTCATGAGAATAGACGCCACCATCGACAGGGCTACTACCGTCACCAGCAGTGCCATCAGCAGCAGTAGCAGCGCTGCGAAGAGGACCACTCTGACTGATTGAATTTTTATTATTTCCCTCTCTATCCATAGGACAACTGCCGCACCAGCAGGCGCTGCGGCATGCTTTGCCTGTCTGTGTACGCCGGGGTTCCCTTGAGGCTGCTGCCTGTTGTTGGTGAATGCCCGGGGACCGACTAGTTTCTCTTGCAAAGGACAGGCTGGTGGGTGGTGTATGGGTGTGCTTTCGCTCCAGGGCTGATGGTAAGCCCTTGCAAGCTCGCAAGTTAGACTTGGTCTCTCCGAACATACCCGGGCAAAAAGGATCCAGAGTCTGTATGGTATCACACAGCACCGCGAAAGCAAAACGGACTCGGAAGAGACAGCGGGGAACCATCGCAGTATCCGGGTGGGCTTGTTAAAATAGAGAAAGATAGCTCTATAGGCGGGGGGGGTGTTTATATAGATGAGGTTAACCACCCGAGATCGGGCAGCAAGAAGACGGTGTGTTGCTTTATGGGAGAGCAGTCCCAGTTAGAGCGGGCATGGTGAGGGAGGAGTGATTTGATACACTGGGTATGTTTTGATTGCCGTCGCAACAAGGCTATGATTGAATTCCTGGCTATATGTACAGACGAGAAGACCGGCACTGGAAGTCCGCTAAACCTCCGGAAAATTAATATATATTAATATAGTATCATTGGGCGAGGTAGTGCTGAAAGATAATTATTGCCTATCTATTATTTTGCACATATTATAAGTAATGGGGGTCAATTTTTGTTCTGTCCGCGTCGTAAGAGATTAAACCTACATTGATTAAGGTCTGTCATTCATTATATGTAAAATATTTAATAAAATTCGTTGATATTTGGTAATGAAATCTCACGAAGCTGGACGGTTTCGACGGTAGCGCGCAATGGCGCTGGCCGAATTTTAAGGGACGCTTGTCGCCCTCTAAGGAAACCTGTCTAAGTAATTGTTATGCATTCAAGTATTGACTGAAACGAATTGCACGAAAAGTTGCATTCGAGTTTGCCAAACTTTGCTTGATATCCATATTGTTGCTCGGAGCTTCACAATTTCCCGTACCATACGTGTGTTTTGTAATAATAATAATAAGTGAACAAAACCGATAAGCACGTGTTGATGTAGCAAATGTCATGGTGTTGTTGGCTCAATATTTTCGACACCAATAGACTCGTCCGCCAACTGGCAAAGGCTGTATGGCTTAGCTATAGAGTAAATGTTATATAAGCAGTGACAAAACGGGCTTCTCCGTTGGAATGAGGTACGATTATATAATGCTGTTGTTGCAAGGCCTGAATGCTCCTGGCTTTCTCGTGTGTAATGTTTATGTGTCGTGTGTCGAAAACCCAGAGCAGTCCATTCGCCCAACATGCATTCAACCAACGATGTCATAGGTCGTCTCGACAGAATATCTCTGCGAAGCACAGTTAAGCCCCGTTGCATAATGTTATCATGTCAAAATTGGGGTGTGCGTAGGAGACAGATACATAGGACTAGCTAATCAATTGAGCCCTGGTTGGTCGATCTGACGGTCGGTGCAAGCCCCTGCCGAAGTAATACGCAAGTGTCCCAGTAATTGAGGTCTGGAGTTTTAACGACTGAGGGCTCCACAATACCAACTAAATTCAGTAGCAATATTTTCAATAGGTGTCCGTTAAAGGCTTTAGTTGCCATTATCCCGTAAATAAATAAACCACGCAAATTAAAATTAAATACCTAAGCATTATTATTTGCATGCAAAGTATTTTTAACATCTTCCATATATCACCCTGTTTTAAAGGTCCGCACAAAGTATGCAGTAGTACTTTTGCGACCAGAGGCCGATTCTTCACATAACATAAACAACATTTAACTTACTTTAGTTTTACTCATTGTATAGTAGAAATACCATGGCCAGGCGAATACCATGGCCAATGTTCTTAATTCATGTTTATATATTAAAAAAATGTCCTACCATTCAATTTTTCGTCGCATTTAATGACTTGCCAATATTTTACAAAAATTTCCAAAATATTCGGATTACATATAGAATAGGGCGCCATTGATAACTATCATTAGAACTTTATTACAACCTTCATTAGAACAATGAAAATATAGGATCAGAAGATCTTTATCCATCAGCATGTCGGCTGCAGATGTGACATGGACCAACAATCTAAAATTTATATCTAAAAACTTTCACTATGACCAATACTACATAAGAAAACGACTGTCAAACACTGTACATTGCTAGGAGTGAATATGCACGCCAAAAATTTGAATGCATCTAAATAGACGCCTTTTGTAGGAATAAAGCATATAATATGGTTTTTACATCAAGTGAGGCAATAATGATAAATAGCATTATGAACTCTTAATCGCACAAATAAATACTCTTAACTACACCGCATGATGCGTAGAAAGATGCAAAACTTGTCAACATAAGCGATGCAAATTATTTTAGGAATCGATTTTTCAACTTTCTGTGAGAGTGCATTGTATAATCTGTACCACAAAGAAATTCGTTATAGTACTGTTGGATTTTAAGGACATTTTGGCTCAGATTGGAAATAATAAAGTTGCAGTACGGTAATAAACTTGAAATAAACATGAAAATTCGACGTACACACGCGTTTGTGGTTAAACGTCTTTTTAGCCTACTTCTAGTTCTGTCATTTGCACGACCTTTCTGGTTATTTGATAATCGACGCTCACACACATCCGTAATTTTAAAACAGATCCATATGGTTACAGTCTATATTGTCCACAACTATCACTATAAAACCTAGGGCCAACAACGTAATTTTCTTTCACGCGGAAACTGAAGCCATAGTTGTCTTATCATAGAGAGATTATTCATATAATTTGGGTAACAAAGACAATTTGAGCATTTTGTTGCCTTTTTATTCGACATCTAAGGCATATATCGGTAAAACCACTTAAAGTCATTAAGAACAAGGAAACTTCAATGGATGTTTAGGTGTTTTCATTCGAGCGACAGGTAGACTAGCCACTATTAATAAAAATGAAAAGTTCCCGACTATATACATCATAGGTAGTTCATGATGGAAACATTAAGCAATTAACCTATTCAAGCTGATAACATATTATGATTTTTGTGAAACGATTGTCTTGATAAATAAACTGCAGGTTTGAGCAATCAAACGCCGGATCCCGCCCCTGCTTTGCCGAGATCGTTCTTTGTCCATTAGGCTGCCACGCCATGTATAATAGGTATGGCATAATAAACACACCAACCTTTCGTATCAGCTTATTTAACAACTTCAGCAAATAATGCCCTACACTCTTACCAGTTATCACAAGGGAGTATAAAAATGAAAAAGGGCTCTGGCCGTTATTTCTCTAGATGTACATGTCTATTTTTCAGATCAAATCCTAAAAATGTGTTTAAATATTATATTAAATTCAGTGCTGCAAATAGAACTATAAAATCTATGTAATGATGATAAAATAGTGAACTAAAATAATTGCTTAGTCTACAATATCTGTTTATTGACAATGTCGTGCGTACGATGCAAAATTCAAACCACCATCCAATTTCGTATCGGGGTATCAACAGTAGCAGTCGCATACTACTTATGGTTAGAACGGGGCACACCACACGTTGGCACTGCAGGCAACAACGATTATTGCGCAGCAGGACTCCATCAGATGCCTGCAGGTTCTATCCGAACGAAGCCGACAGAATTTCACACTAAGAAGTGCGAACTGGCAATTCCCCTAAATCCAGGGTGGCACTTCGACTTAGTCTCGTCGTTTTCGCAATGAGGCACGTGCCGCAACCTTCTTTAGAGCACCGACAAATCAGCCACACTTCATTCTGACATATACGAACTCACGTGTCTGACCCGCTGGCTAAGGGAGCAGGGACGTGCTCATGTATCAAAATAGAGTTTCCCTCTGAAACTTCGGATTAATTACCCGATGGATTCAAGTATTGGATAAGGCAACCATAGCCCCTCATACGCGAACGACAGCTTTGCACCTTCTGCTCTACAGTCGATGTGACGTGTGACTGACTGGGACTTAGCAACCGTCCCTTCTGTCGCGATTTTCATATCGAGGTAGCCAAAGTCCACTCAGTATCGCTGCAACGAATTCGTTTTAAGTAACCTTCACTTCCAAAAATCTATCGTAGTAGTGGACATAGTCGTTCTTGCGAATCTGGTCCTATTGGATGTGTTTATATATGTATTATCGCTACGGACTGAAGTTATATTTCGTTTAAAGCAACTAACGAAATTTTGCCAAATACCTGTGGAGTACTGAATTTTATTGAACTGCAGGCATGTCGGTTCGTGTTTACTTTACGAATTGAAGGAGATTTGGAAGTGGGTTGTGGCACTACTTTTTCAACAGAACGATCGGCTGAGACTTTATTCTGTTGAAGCACATGCATTATGGGGGCACTACTCCGGGCCGTACGTTTTGATTTTCTTAGGACATCTTGCACCGTTAGTTTGATGAAAATTTCCTCCTCTAAAAAAAAAAGGACATCTTGCATCAGTTTCCCTATTGTGTAATTGATCAGGCTGTAGCATAATAAAGATGCTCCGTATGGCATCGATTAACGCATCTTCATTGAAAATAAAGCGTTAGGTTAATAGATTTTACGAAACAGAATCGAAACCACCTCAACGACAGTTGATACAACACTTTAACCTTTAATCGTGAACCAGCAATTCTACAAGTATCTTCATCCGCCGTTAAGTCATGTTCAGTTGCAATGCATTTGTCGGTCCATTCAATGTGATACACAATCGCAAGGCCACTTTCTCACTCACATTAGATCACATGGGCATCGTGGCCAAAGACAAGAATCCGCTTAGAATACATACAACGTGTGATAAATAATTTTATCACACGAAATGAACGTTTTCATGTGTATTGCAACTGGATGTGTTAGACGATACAGTGTTTCATTTTGCCTCCTTAAAATCGTTTTTGATGATCCTCTGAGTCTTTGGTTGCGGCTGGTTGCGCAATTCCTTATATACTGCACCATTTTAACTACCAGTGCTTGTTTAAACAAATATTTATATGGCAAAACGTTTAGCCGTCAGCGCGGTGGCTTGGACGGCTAAGTCTCTAGCTATCGGAAGCCAGAAGCTGCCCTCTTCTCTTGTATGCTCTTCTTGTATGCCTCGTACGTCTTTTTGGTGCTCATCAGCGTCATGGCCACCTTGCGTACCGTCATCTCAAGAGGATGCCATAGTTGGCATGGTGGAGAGACGTACACTGTGAAAAGCAGCAACCATGAATGGCCTTCACATGGATAGAATCTCCAGGCGTCATATCTCATTACGAAGAATACCATTGTGATTCCAGATCATCCCGAATTTTTTCCATCACTTTTGGAAAATTTTAGACATGGAAGATGGAGAAGCGGGCGGTGGTACATATTCCTTATAACGACACAGTTGTCCCATACTCATACCTATAGTCGGACGTTTTTGAGAGCACAAACTAGCTGTCTTGTTGTTGTAGAGGATCTAGCTTAACTAAAGGTATACCCCCAGTAATCTACAGACATACTGATTAAGTGGTTCCACGCCTTTGGGGGAAAGTTAAACAAATAAATATTAGAGCATGTGAAAAAAAACTAGCTGTCTTACACGAGTATACGATAGTCGGTGTCGCGTCTTATATTCATAATATTAGATCAAGAACCACTTGCTTATATTATCATACGAAAATAATCGTGTGCGTTAGTCACATATTTAACCTGCGCGGATGCTTGGAGGAGGGCGTGGAATTGTATATAAATATTAAAAAATATCAATAAATTGTGTCCTAAAGAACTGCACAATTCTGATGTCAAGCACCGGTCTGATCTGAAAAGTGGGCCTCCTTATAGATAAGTTGTTTATCGATTACGAAGTAAGACTCAGTGAGTTCTAAAATTGTTCTCGTGTATTAATCATACGGTTAGCTGCCAGAAAAAATATGTAGGAGCGACAGTGGGTTGCCAGTTACGAAGAAGAACTTTTTAGTGCAATTAAGAAAAAAGTGGGTTTACTGTTCAATGGAGGCTGGCCAAAGTTGCTGCGTCGTGTTCAAAGCAATTTTTTGTCACGCACAACGAGGAACAATTCTCTTTAAGAAACGGCTTGTTTTCTCCGAAAGTATAGGACAGTCGTTGAAGACATACAAATGACATCGAAAATTGTGAGGTTAAGTGTGAGAATAGAAGGAGCTTTTGACAAAACCCAAATAATCGCTGGGATGATGTGAGTGAAATTCAGTGTTTGTTCAGTTTTAGCTCGCCGGTTGTATCTTTGCTAATATGTGATTTAACTTATAACTCATATATATATATATATATTAATAAGCTTGCGGAACATGGTGATTTTAGCCTGCACTTTACACAAGTCATTCAATCCACAACGTTAGTTTGTAACACACTTTTTTGCTGTTTGTTGTAAAATAACCGAATTTTATATGCAGCTCTATAGGAGCTTAGTTATACCCAAATTTACATACTGCTGTGAAGTCTGGCGACCGTATCTTAAAAAACATTTAGACTCTATGGAGCAAGTTCAATCAAAGTTCTTAACGTGTGTCTCGCTTAGATGTGAAATCGATCGCTCGACTCTTAGCTTACCTCCTCATGCAGACTTACATAAAAAGGCAGATATGCCATTTTACAAAAGGCTACAACGTATTATAAATATTCTAATGTCAGACAAAATAATCTTCGGAGTCGACAAACCGTGTCATCAGTACAAATCGCCAGAACCGCAAGAATCAACAATATGTTTTCTTTTCAAGCCACACGAATGCTCATAGACGTGACTGCTTATACTATACAATAATAATTTGTGTAAACCAAATGCATATCTTCGATTTGTTAATAAAGGTGTTTTTGAAATTGAAATTTAAAAATTATAATTCAAATAGAGAACGGCTGCATTTGAGTCAGCACCAATTGGGTACCCTTAACAGCGTTGAGTTCGATTTCAAGTCCATTCATATAAGCATTTATTAAGATGTCGGGTGAATTGCCATCAACAAGAAACATTCAGTGTGTTCTCTATTCGCCGTCTGATATTGTAACCAGTTCTCAAATTATTTTCTGGATACCGAGCATAACTTGTTTCAACCCAACGATAACATCCTGTACAGGGTAAGATAGGTAATTTTTTGAAGCTCCATTGCTTGATATACAAGGAAACATACTATTTGAATTTAGACGAATGTTAAAATGACGTTTGTGTACAGCTCGCATGAAAGTCATGAAGGTATGCTTCTTCTTGTTTCGAACTCGGAAATAGAGATGGAGCTTGCCACCCCAGAGCACAACAGCGTACCCAAAAGGGTTCTTTCCGAAAGAGGATGTCTCGCTCAAATAGGTTCAGCTGCTTGGGGTTCAGGTGTCTTCACAAAGCTAAGCCTGCACCTAACTTCCTCCCTGGTGAGTCCTGGCCGCTTCAGCCCATTGCAGTTATAGTGGGCTTCCCATTACAACGAATCTGCAGACCAAGTAAGGTAGCATCTGTTCCTATAGAGTTGGTGGAATTAAGCTTCCGCATCCGGATCGGGTCCACTATCCGTAGACCTAGAACTTAAGTGGCGAAACCAGCGAGCGATAGCGTATACCAGTCTTGGTCTATCAGTGCAAACGTTTTATGGCTTAGGATCTTTGTCACCTTCTAACAAGTTTCAACCTCCCCCAGGTGTTTGTTGTACAGAATGCCAACCCAATTTGAATTGAGTAGACAAGTTATCATTAAAACATGTTCACGTTTTGATGATAAACCCCAAAGAACACGTTTGCTCTTCAGAGGTATAACAAGGGGAAAGCGGGGTAGGTATTCTGTCTTCTGTATAACAAGCTGGCTCGTTAGTAGAACATCGGTCATACAAGATAACTTTGTACACATCAAGGAACTTCGTCGATTTTTTCGCTTTTATATCAACCACTCAAGTGACCAGGCCAACGTTGGAAAGGTTTGAATATTTCGACGCTGCGTCGGTTACCAAAAGGGTTACCATACTATCAGAGTGCAGCTAAAAACGTTTAAAGTTAGCCGATGTTATGTTAAGTTGCAAAGTCTTAAGTTACCCGATTTTACGGTATATGGTGTATGTTATTTAATAAGATGTATGCATTACACATGTTTTTTTTTATATTTTATTATACAATGTACTTAGCTTGATTCCCTTTAGAACAAAAACCATGCGTTAGCATTTTCAAGTCATCTAGTATGAAATATAAAAGTACAACGTTATCGAGGAGGCCGTGAACCCAGACATTGAGACGTGTAAGCGGTTGGATACATCTGACTATATTTTAAATTTATGAAATGGTCCGGATCGAAATTCCCGCAATTTTCTCTAGGCTTCACAAAAAATATGAATTAATAATCATGAATTTTAATAGCAATGAACTTAGAACTTGCATTTCACTTTCCCCAAGCAGCGATCACTCTGAAGTTAGACATCTTGAATGCTAGACATTATACGGCTGGTCCAACGGCACGCGTTTCTTGGATGGGATGATGCGGAAAAAGGAGGAATTATTATAGAAAAGATAAGACGGCCGGACCTAGAAAGCCGATCGGGAGAGCCTCCTCCGGAATCGTTTTAGAGGACCCCCCCCCCCCGGGAGGACTCTGAAAACATTGTACTTCTCTCGCATTCATATCTGGGACAACTTGTCGAGGTGCGCCAAAGTAGACCATGTTAGTCTGCTATTGGAACCGGCCTTAATACTCTCAAACACAGACTGTATTCTTCATCACTTTGTCATATATTTAAGCAAACTGAAAGCTAAAAATAATGACCTTGCCACAATATTTATATTCAGTATGACAGTTTTTCACTAATATTGCAATATACCATAGAGACTTTACTTGATAGCAAGGGTGACCCGGCTGACCCGTCGACTGGAATGGTTACTTCGTGAATGCCTTTTGTGGCCAAAATATTTGAACAGAGTATCTATAAACACAGAAACAGTTCTTTGCTGCAAACGAAACAATACGAGCTTACTAAGTTTAACACGATCGACTTAGGCACCGCTACAAATCTTTCAAAGTCATATATCAGATAAAATGCACTCTCCTGTTTGCAGTGTTTGCACAAGTGTCACACCATCATCCCGGAGTCCAAAGGCAGATTTATCCCACAGAGCAATTAAAAGAGCAATCACTCTCCATTTTGGATATAACTTACATGTTTGATGTATTTAATTTACATATCTCTAACCAAAGACTTATCACTTCTGTCTTGGGTAGGCCAGAAACATGGCATGCGCCAGAAACTCTTATTTGTAAGTTCTGTTCCGTTTGACCTCAAAATTAGCAACACGCCCTGACATTCCTATTTCAGGATATACAAAGCGCCCCCCAAAGAGCTTCCGTACTCTTGGGAATGTTTGGTTTGACGATTAATCCAAATAACAGGATTACTCGAGACAAGACTCTCTGTATACAATTTTTGAACTAAAAAGGACTCACACGTATACATATAGGTCCAAAACTACTATTATTTGAATCAACTAAATTCCGTAGGCTACAATAAAAAAATATTCTTTACTTTCACAGAAATATTTTTTATTTATACAATAAAAGGAGGCAAAGGCATACAAAAAGGCTCTTGCTCCATTTCAGTATGTCTATATCACATTCATTCTTATGCACAACTATATACATGTATAATGTCAACTAAAATTTTATATTAGCGTTGGATTATATATATCTTCAAAAAAAACTTTGTCAAATATGATCCTACACTCTCAGAGAGGCGTGTATATAACATAGGTCTCGGCAAACTACATTATACACTTTGCCCACGTTGACAGTGATCCTGCCGGCCAGCACAATAATGTTATAGGTCAATCGTTTGCAATAATTCGAATAAAAAGTAACCTGTGTTCTCCATTAATTCAATCATTTACGTACAGTTGGCTGTATGATGCATTTAAATAGTGTGCTGTTAGTGTTATCGTGGTGTGGATGCTACACCAAAGTTTTCCCACACGTCGTCAACTTGATCTAAACCAATCTTACTTGATTACCTTTGGCTAAGGTCAACATGCTGTTGGGGGAGAATAACAGGATTAATTGCCAGATTCAAACTGTGTGATCTCTAGAGGTGTTGATGCATGCGAAATACTAATCCAAGTTCAGTCACCTTGGTATCCTAGAGCACAATATAAATCACCAACAATGGAATGACACACTTGTATCGAGCAAGCAAAATCAAACGTATGCGATACCAATTGAAGAACAGGACTGAACACCAGACGATCGGCTGCAATCTAAATCTCACTGTCCCTAGTGATGACGCCACTTTGAAAACATATTTAATTTTCTGGTCAATGTTAAAGTAAACAATATATTTAAGCACTTACTTGAATCCGGACTCCTACGTCCAATATGTTCTGGAGATGCTTCAGGTGAACTCATACTGTCTATGGTCCAGATCAGCTACACACTGTAGTTTACCTATAACAGAACCCTTTTGATCCAATTCGCAACAGGGAATCACCAGGAAGACCACTTGCTTAGTATGATACTATCACCCGTGTAATAGTCGAGTTGCTTGGTATTCGACCTCGGTGTCACCTCTGAGCCAGTGGCAGCAGTCACACTGCAATGGCTGGCCTGGGGATTGGGGGTAGTGGCGCTGCTTGCTGGCTCGGTCCTGGATGTCTCGGTCCCGGACGGCCTGAGCCTGGGTACGACGAGTGACAGGCCGCCGAACACGGGCGTGCCCTGATGCTGTTGGGCGGAGAGTCTGGAGGTCGTGATAGTGGGCGGCACCATCCCACCGTCCCAGCCCGCTCTAAGAATTCTGTTACCATCCCATCACATCTTCGACTTTCGACGTGCCAGAGGTGGAGATCCCTCGAAGAAGGAAAGCAGCAGCGAGCAGACACCGCCAGCATCGAGAGGGCGGTCCCTGCATAAGTACGGTAGCCTTCTCTCCATCAAACCAACCACACCCATTTCCAGCCACAAAGCGGCTGAGACCGATAACAGCCGCAGACCCTTCAGTTAGATTCAAGCTATATGGTGTTCGCTACACACCAAGTTGATTGTTGGATCAAGTAGCGTGAAGCCTCTTGGCAGAGAGCACGGCGTTGAAGTGGAGATACCCAGAGTTCATGCATAATGAGGGGGAGCGAAGGGCGACAATGGCTGCGGCGGCGTTGGCGGCTCCTATGCGGGAAAAGCTAGAACTTTCAAAGTCCCCTCTACCATCCAACGAAAGCTACACTAAAGACTGTCGTCTCTTGGAGCTCAACAGAGCTGTTGTGGATGTTGGTGTGGTTCTGTGGATAACTTTGAATTGTATTCTGGATGGATGGATTCTGTGTTAGCTAGTAAAGTGCAATTTTCGGTGAACGTGGCATCGCATTCTACGATTCTTAATGTCCTGGTCATAAGAAACTTCGCACCTTAAGTTAAGCTTAGTGAAATTAAACATACAACCTTCAAGTTTTTAAAATCGTTTGTGTTAGAAATTCTATGAAATGCTCTGCTGTGTTGTGGAAGAAGTATTGACACAGTAGACACAAATTTACATAGAATATTGCCAATGTTCATGTGATTATTACATTTCTTTAAAAAATTAAAACAATTTTATAACCAAATTGTTGAATATTTTTGTTCCATCCCCAGGTACGTCCATAGATCACACAGAGATGTATCTGATATAACATCGGACGTATCCGTTCGACTTCTGTAGAATACATCTTGATTTATTGCACGTTAGTTTACATCAAAAAGAAATGTTTGCATCTGCTTCAAAGAGACCTTGGCAACACTCTCTCAAATAAACGAGCACTGATTGTCTCGAAGATTATTTGATGTCTATGATCATTTTATGTTCCACAAGGTATCAAACGATTATCTCATGTAAACCATGCTTGTTGCAAGTTTACATGAGGATTGTAACTCTCCTTCTAAATTAGGGAGACATTACATGTATCCACATGTATGGGTGTACCAGTATCCCTCGGCATTTGTCGCGCTATTTTGGGAGTTTTATTACCTGGCTACAAGCAACCCATCCTCAATGATTCCTAGATACTATACTATGTAGAACAGGTACCTATCATATTGGAAATCATTTGATTCTCACAGTAATAGATGAAGGTTGGAAAAACGAACTTATTTCAGTATACCAACCAAACCCATACGCCGTCTCCCTCGAAATTTGTCATGTTTTGTTATGCTTTCTAACATATAATATAAGTACTATATATGCTAATATTATAATCATATTGTAATAACTTTAGCATATATAAGTACTATATATGGTTTAAGCATCGATTAGGTGGTGTTAACTGAGTCGGCTCGGCACCTTGTTTGGTAGAGTCCTTGGCAAAGAGCTAAAGACCGCTGATTTGAGGACAGGCATTTTCAGCTTTAACCTCACTTGGTTAATAGAGTCATTATTATTTCACCGAATTGCGTAAAATTGCGAATTATTGTAAGGTGCTTATACCCTGTAAATATGATCTGGTATAGTTGGGTTAAAAATATTCGTAATATTTTTCGAATTCCTGACAAGTTGGTCAATTAATGATTGAGCGAAATGAACCATGTGCCTGGCCGCATACTTTGTTTATGCGCAGCTTATTATAGATATTGAAATACCGACTCAATTCTACACAGGCAGGTAGTAGTTGTCAAAAAAATTCAGCATAATATTACGTATCGTGTTCTCCATGATGATGAATATTACTCTCGAATGAACGCGATGAAACGCATTGAGAGATGTAGACAGAGCTGCTCCAATGGGACCGAGTCCACGAAATGTAAGCCTCTGGTTATAGGCAGTGATCAGCTTAACGTGGTTTACGGAGGCCTTTACCGATGCGTTACGCACACGTGCAAATTGAATTCGAACATCCCCGAAAATATCATCAAATTGCGCTGACACTTTGCCCACCTGGAGGAAACCAGAACGATAAATTAACAAAGACCAGGTTATTTTCGGTGACTTTCAGCGGTTTTCATATATGACCTTAGCATGTAAGCTTAGAAATAACAGCTCGCAATTCTGGTAGAGCCTGCTGGGATAGACCTAAGATCATTTCGGTGAAGCTAATTTCGAATAATCTCATTTAAGATGAGCTTTCTCCTAAGATGACATACATAGGAGAGCGATAACTTAGCAACAATTGATGGACCGACCAAGTCGAGCATGCAAATAGCGCACTTACATTAATATTTCTGGATTATCGAACGGGTTTTCAGCTTTGAGACGAACGTTTTTTGAGTGGACTCTCTCAGTTATTTCCCTTTGTGTGACAGGCCTCAGCACTTAATTTTTGGATATTACTATGAGGACCTTTCGGAACTGCCTTTCTTATTTTTTAAACGGTCATACCTGGCAAGAATCTTCTCCCTCTAGTAGTCCTAGACGCTCATCACTAGACCATCAAGGAACAGTGGTGACTATATGATTGTTCTTGAAGTACTATTATTAGACTCTTGGCAAAAGCGCAGGGAGTATAAATATATACTCTTCTTTTAAAAATAGATGCATAAGGGAGGAGGAAAAATACCTTCACGAAAAACAGTACAAGGTAAGGTAGAAAATATGAACTACCATCGAAACCACTAGAACCCTTTTGGTAACAGGTTAGAATGACTACGTGGGTAGGGAATATATCCGAAATACGAGCTTGTTTGTCATTGCCTTTCAGTTTATAGTAGCGAGAATATGAACCAACGAGGATTCTACTCAAACCCATGAGTCAGTCTAAATCCCCCAATGGCGGGCAATAAACTAGCGGGATTGTGTTTAAGAAAGCTACAAACAACGGTTCGAATAAATTATTATAGAAAGAATATTGATCTTACTGGTCCTGGGTATAGCGGAAGATGCCAGTCGAATAGAATGGTAGGGTAGAATACACCGACGTGAAACAGAAGTTGAATATAGAAACTGTCTGTACAATTCACTTCTGTAATAATAAATCACAAGCACATAAAGCACACTAATTTGTAAGTCCCAGTTGATAATAAGCTAGTATCACACCATCCTATCTCCCTTAGGGATAACGGTGTCGTAAAAGCACAATTAGACAGATATGTATACAGCCTAAACTCTCCTCCTGCTACAATATGTTTACTATTTGCGTGATTACGTGGAAACTAATCTGCGGCTGGGTGGTAAGAAAAGCCTGGCGCTTTTAGTGAGCTAAGGACTTGACACTAAGTATTTTTGTTAGGATTGGGAGAATCATCAGTATGGAAAAATACTGGCAAAAACTAATTCGAACTCGACTCATTTTAGTTGCAGGTCATAAAAGGTTTGACATAATTTATAGCTATAATAGTAGTATTTTAAGCTTTAACGAATGGGACCATAACAAGTTATTTAAAATTCGCTGCATGAAGAGACACCGTCGTCGAGGTGAATCATCCGTCATTTAAGGGATCATCCGGTTACTTCGGGGATTTTCCGCACGAAAACACAACAAAAATAGAAGGAAAACCGTACGGGTGCCAGGAAGATTAAAACCTTATTACCACATTTGTTGGAAGCTCCTCATTCATAGAGAAACGTATATTCAAAATATCAGAGTGACACGTTGACAGGCAATTTAATTCACGATTCAAAAACAAATTCTAACTGGCGTGATTTTAACTATATATTATTATAGGTTTGATAATAGAACATGAAAGAAGATGCTAGCTTATGCGAGGGCCAATAACAACTATTGATATTAGAAGAAGGATGGTTCGATACGGCCTATCGCCTGCTCCAGCACGATTCGCCGCCTGGCTGCTAAGATCGCCTCGGCCAACGAGAGGGACACGGTCGTGACCCTGCTCGGCCCAACCCAGTTGGGTAGCGGCCAGACGTCTGGGACAGAGATCGCTGCTCACGCGGCTCGCGCCTTCATCCACGCTCATCCGAACGCGGCCCTGGTCAAGCTTGATTTTCGCAATGCCTTCAACACGGTCCGCCGGGATCTCGTTCTGCGAGAGGTTGCTGAGCACGTCCCTGGCCTCTTCCCTCTGGTTGACCTGGCCTATCGTTACCCCTCCCTTCTGATTCTGGACAACGCCGTCATCAGCTCAGAGTGCGGGGTCCAGCAGGGGGACCCGCTGGGCCCAGCCCTCTTCTGCCTGGCCCTCCGGCTCCTCGCTGCGTCCCTCCAGTCACGTCTGCGGCTGTGGTACATGGACGACGGAACGTTGGCGGGTGATCCGGCGACCGTCGCCTCCGACGTTCAGCGAGTACTCGACTACGCCGCCTTGCCCTCAACCCCACGAAGTGCGAGATCTTCTCTTTAGACGCGCAGCCCGACCTCCAGCGGTCGCTCCCAGGATGCCGTCTCACTCAGAGGTTGTCCCTCGAGCTCGTCGGCTCCCCACTTACGGACGAGGCCATCCGGCCGCTATTGGACCTTTGCCTCGAGAGGACGGCCGTGATGCTCGACCGACTGCCCCTGTTATCGGCTCACCAGGGGCTGTTCCTCCTTCGGTCCTGTTTCTCGGCGGCACGCATGCAGCACTTGCTTAGGACATGCCCGGCCGGCACTGAGGCTTCAGCCCTTCACGAGTATGACGACGTGGTGTTGGACGCCCTGACCACGATCCTGAACCTCCAGCTTCCTCCGGAAGCGGCATCGCAGGCTACCCTTCCGGTCCGCTTCGGTGGCCTCGGCATCCTCAGTGTACGCCGCTTGGCCGACGTTTGCTACGCCGCGTCGCTTACGGCGGTTGCCGACATGGTTGCTACAGTCCTCCCCCCCGAAGCGCTCGCCCACTTCTCCGCTTCCCGGGAAGCTGCCCTTGACCAGACGGGCGTCCGCGCTCGGGTCCCTCCGGACAAACAGAGCAAGCAGCGGGTATGGTCCGATGCCCTGCACAAGGAGCTGCGGGACTCCCTCCTGGCCTCAGCGCCACACGTTGCTGACCGAGCTCGCCTCCGGGCTGTCGACAAGCCTGGTGCGGGGGCGTGGCTCCACGCGCTGCCCTCCTCGTCCCTTGGTACTGCTCTCGACGATCGCTCCCTCCGCTTCTGTGTGGGCCTCCGCCTCGGGGCCCCTGTAGTTGCGGCCCACAGCTGCGAGCGTTGCGGTCACCCCATCGCAACGAATGGCCATCACGGACTCTCGTGCGAACACAGCGCCGGTCGCCATCCGCGACACACGATGCTTAATGACACGCTCGTGAGGGCCCTCCACTCCGCCGGTATCCCTTGCACAAAGGAGCCACAAGGCCTCGACACCTCTGACGGGCGCCGCCCTGACGGGCGCCGCCCTGACGGCCTCACCCTTATCCCCTTCCATCGAGGCCAGCACCTGGTTTGGGACGGCACTGTGGTTGACACTCTAGCACCTTCTTATGTCAACCACTGTGCAACCATCCCCGGTTACGCGGTAGCGCGTGCGGAGCGGGCCAAGCTAAGGAAGTACGCCGCACTCCAAGCAACCCACCTCTTTTCCCCCCTTGCTTTTAAGACCTTGGGCGGGCACGGCCCTCTCACTGCGAACTTCCTCGAGGGGGTCCACCATAGGTTAATCCGCGCCACCGGGGACAAGCGCGCTGGCTCTTTCCTCCTGCAGCGCCTGTCCCTCGCTGTGCAGAGAGGCAATGCCATCGCCCTCCTCGGGACAATGTCGTCCTCACCCCCCCCCCATAATCCCTAGAAATTCCTAACTACTGTATGTTTGAATAAATCCTTATTTATGTGTATATAAGTAAACTATTGATATTTCACCCTCAGTGCGAATCACTGAGAAGGTAAATGACGTTCAATACTGGACACATTTCGGTCCTAGTAATTTCTACAATTAATTGAGTCGTGGGCATATAGTTTGTCACTAATCGTACATGGAATATAACTACGAATCTCAAAGAGGTATACATACAAATATAATAAAAAAATATAGACCTAAGCAATAATTCGGGCACTTCCGAGGGTGTGTACTTGTTTAGCTAGCATACTATTAATAGTTTAGCAATTTTATGGCAGAATGTGTTCTCTTAACAGGTACTTCAGACGTCCTTTTACACACGTTTCTGAGGATTCTACACCTGTAGCACAATCATTCGTATTGCTGCATGCTCTCTGTGTCACAAGAGTGTTCAAGTGATTTTGTTTAAGTGATCCAACTCCGTAGTGAATTCAGCTATCTTTTTGGACTTGCTCTCAACTTTTTAAATTAGGCAATATGGCTCAGTATTACTTAGTTAGTTGGCTAATCAATTAAAACCAGGCAACAAATGTAGGGTTCATTTTAGGGTTTCATTACTCTGAAACAAATCGAGCTAAAGTCACGAAACGTTTCCTACTGGAACTCGGATCTATGGTGAAACTAATCAATACTTAACTAATCAATCATCTGTTATGTCTCCTTTGGATTTAAACAAAAAATCCAAAGCAAAAATGCGTCGGGGCATGCTTGCGACGCAACTTGGCTTTGGATTAATTTTTAATTATGGGAATCGACAACTAGAAATGTGCATTGCGGCAAGGTAGGTATTTTGATATTTTTTCTGATGTCTATTCTCAAGGAGAGAACATTGATTTTGCGCACCAAACAAGTGTAGAGTGGATGAGCTTTGAATCACAATGCGCAACCTATTTTAAAATATAGGCTTGTCACGTGGATACAATGAGCGGTTATATTTGGTCGGCTTCCAACTACATATAGTGAAGACTACCATAGGCTCTAAAAGCTCCCATGCTAAACCTAACTAACTCACCCTCTTTGATAGTCAATTATTGCTCTAGGATACATTTTCAAAAGTTGCATATCTCAAACTCTTCTAAAGAAGCAATACCGTTAAGTTTAGACAACTTCTGCTCTAGTGAACAATGAGATTGTTGCAATATATAGATCTTACTTATTTTCATTAAGTACGTTTGTTATAATACAAACTATGAAGACCATAAATTTACCTAAAAGGATAAATGGCAAGGTTTGACAACACTGCGGGAAAATGGTGCAAACTTAGTTCCATTGACGTATATTTTGCTTAATATTATAGTGACCGCTTTTAGAATAGCAATTATTAATAGTAATAATAATAATAATGAGCATATTCGTTTTCATCACACTGATCAAGGTCGGCCAACGCGTGGGTAACCTTCCACTAAATTGTTATTAAATCAGTGGAAGGTGTTATCTTATAATATCGAACTCTCTCAGGTGTAGGTGGTACGAAACGTAAAGGTTCTTCCAGGACCTATTCGATTAATCACACTTTACTATTGATGGAGAATAAATTAATTAAATTAAGTATTATCATCAAGTTTAATTATGTTTTTTAATATCTGCTGTCCGTATGGTAATACTATCTGTATATCGTAGGTATACTTAATAGAAACTTCGAAACAGCGTCTTTTGTTAATTCCTTGACAATTTCTTTACTGAAGAAATACCTTGATAAAATCCACCTTGCTCTAAATGGAAAAGGAAATATCATGCGTAAACCAAATCTCTTTTTAGGCACGTCTCTTTTATGATGGCTGTGTACATATATATTTACATTGGCATATTCCACAAATTTCAACGGTTATGGAAACATATGCATGCTATGTACAATACAATACCAATTCTGTTTCATTAACCAAAAATGTTATTATATTTACGATAATAGGTTTTTATAAATGTGATATGAGAGGGATGGGCACTATCAGTTCATTGATACATATATATCGAAGTCATTCAGGTTGTTGGGTGATATTGTGTCCGGTGACGTGGTGCCCTCGTGTCCGCTTTGCAAACAGCGGACACGTACATGCATGGGTTCCTAAAAGTTGCAAATTTGCATTTGGGGTCTGTATTACGAAGCAATGCTGAAGCAATAGAATTTTTTCAAACATGAAACACGCTCTAGAGCCCTGTGCAGTCGGGTTATAATTATCTATTTTGCTTTTGTCTTTATCTTTTCGAAGATTTAATCTTTGCTGGGACTTAGGCTTTTTCATGGATGTAAATTTGACAGTGGCCTTGGTAGAACAAACGATAGCTCTGTGCACAACAGGAAGGAGACTACCAGAGGGGTATAGCTGCATTTCGAGGATAATTTATAAATATTTTGCAAGATGGCCTTATCAAAAATCCTTAACCGAGGGTAGCTGGGGCTGTCATAGACCGGGTGTTTACAGCGGCGGGCCGTCACTCTGTTTTACATACACCGATGCCAATACATGTAGACATATGGCACTCACCTCTGATACTTTTGGCAGAATTAATATTGGGTAACACCATAATAACCAATGTAGCTGTGTTCACACATGGCGAACTGTAATATACCTTTTTATGAGTGGATATAAATAGACTTCTCACTAAATGTCATCTTCGATGTTACCTATCACCCACTTACAGCCAGGGCTGTACTGCATAACTAATCTCCGCTGTACCAATAGCTAAAACACGAAATGGCTCCTCGTTGCGTTGGTCGAGCTCCGAAAGTATTCAAGCCGCCACTAGCTTAGAACGGCTCTATTGACGTCAAAGTTGATCGACCTCATAGGGTCATCACTCGGACAAATCAGGCCTCAGGTCCAAACCTGCGGTGGCCTCAGGGAGTGTGGATTTTATAGCCAGGAATGCCAAAATTGTACCAAATGATTGTGGCATCTTAGTATATAGTGTATGCAGCTTTTAATTTCGAGCTGCCGATTTCAACTTTTTGAGCCCGTTTTGTGGAAGACAAATTTTCTAAACCATTTTGCTTTTTTTGCTAATACTATACTATAGCCTCATTCTAAAATTGATTAAAAAGTACACACTTAGTTAACTTATGTTTCAAGGCGATTCGAACGATATAATTCGTACATGTTTATGTAAACGATGCCAAAAACATAAACATGCTTTCACCAATTTGGTGTGTATAAAATAACAAACTTTATTGAGCTACCCATTAATCGTTTTTCTTTTTTACCCTGTGCTGATTATTTACTAATGGGATTTTACTAATTTACGCCTTTTAACTCTCTGAAGCTCCTGCAGAGGAAATTAGAATTACTTTTGGCAAACCGTTCCCAAACATTTGCCTCAAGGTTTGGGGCACGTACTCCAAAAACACTCTGACACCCATTTTAAGCCCACATCATCCTGACAACAAAACTGAATAAATAGGAATTCCTTCGTACTTATTCAATCTTGTTGTTACTGAATTTTTTAGCATTGCTGCCTGTGGGAGCTGGTCGAAGAGTATTGGCAGAGATAAGAAAGTGAAATCTCACAATTTTCTGCATCTTACAAGTGCAACTTAGGCGTATAGTGGACATCACATTTGAGAACTCCTATCGAACCTTTGATCATCACAAGTCGGCTAAAAGTCACACCGGAGATGCGTTACCTCTGCGTTACGCGCTGTGTGAGTTGCTTTCGCATTACTGCCAAAAGAGACAAAGCGTTAACGAGGCTCATTGTGGCATGCTTGTAAAGGAAATAACAACATACATGAATTTGCATCAAAATGACATTCAGATGAAATCGTTATATGTTGAGTTTTTGCAACTCGCTCTGTCAAACGCTATATGTGATTATGGTACTATGGCTTTCAGAAGCCATGTAAAGTTCTAAACTCTAGTATGGGTAGGAAAATTATAAACCGTTGGAACCGCTGTGAACTTTAGATTAACCATATTGTATTTTATGAATAGTTCCTTAGGCATTGTTGGCAATTAAAAAAATCCGCCTTAATGAGATTTAATCAGCAATCAAACGTCATAACTGCTCGGAGGTAGTGCACGATTAACCTGGCTGACGATATCAGAAAGATCATACTTACCAATTTCATCACGCAGGTATACGTTGCTTGCATTGTAGAAACGGGAATTTTTGAAGATAATAATCCCGATGTCCAATGCGTCCTATTTTGCAAATTTAATTTATTAATGAACAGTTCAAAGTTGAACGACACAATAGACGAAAAGTGCTGCTACCTCAGTCATTACCCTAACTCAGTTTTGTCGATCTAATATGTGATTCGGTTGCACCTTTTCACTGAATTTTAACCTAGGGCTTGTCTGTATGTGTTTTGAACATAAACGTTTTCATATGTGCTAATTCTTTTATATCCTGAAGATGGACTGAAGATGGAGGGGGTGCAGTACTTATTATTCTATATATCATGTGAAAAATATATGCAGTAAACGACAATTCGTTTATACAGGATTCTACCTATGTAGTAAACTGCATTACGGAGGCTTTAGTGTCCCGAGGGCATAGAAGGTTTCGTAAAACATATTATAATTGAGAACATATGCTACCAGTAAATGTGACCCCACTGGTGAAAAACTATTGCAGTTGTAGTTCCCGTTGTTGAGGTTTACCCCTACCAAATCACCATAGAAGCTATTGGGTGGAAACAACACTTTAAAGGTGATGGCATCAGTGGGTGTACTACATCCAGATGGTGTCTGACGATAATAGGAGACACATAACGGTGTCACTAGATAACTGAGGTGCTTCAACCAAACTTGATAGATCGTTTGTGACACAGAAATTTATCAACACAGCCTTTTTAGTATCCCCATAAGACAGATAACTGTTTTTACGGTTTATGCCATCAAAATGTACATATCAACAACTATAAGAACAGCATAAATTTCGATCGCGTTTCGAGAGATTTCACAATATGTGAATGTTCGTTTTGGTAACACAGCAGGCCAAATAGAATAGCATGCATTGGAGAAGCTGACAATACCTTCAAATATAGAGGGTTGTATTCTGCTGCAATACGGGGTGCCCAGGTGTCTCTTGCGCGGTACATGATATTCGTGACAATTCGATTCCCTTGACAAATAACGCGAGCTTGTGGAATGACGAGTCGAGCTAAGCAGATAACAAGCGCAATACAGAATAGCCTACTAGTAGTCAGCATGCTTGGAGTCCGTCAACCCTGCAACTAAAAACAAGAACAGTTGGCTATGAGTGAATACAGAATAGCCTACTAGTAGTCAGCATGCTTGGAGTTCGTCAACCCTGCAACTAAAAACAAGAACAGTTGGCTACAACATGCATTACCTTACATTAACATGTAATAAAAAGTGCTCATGAGTACTAATATCTTTCACGTCATATGAGTACGGTCGCCTGGTTTGGTGTAATGAATACGAGTCTACAATGCATGACCGTTTCAAAAGCAATAACCTTTCTATTTTTCGTAACTGTCACTCAGTAGATTTTCCTTCTATGACCATCGGTACCGTTGTGTAGCATTGCTTCAAGTGCCTGTTAGGAGAGGAGGCTACTGTGAGCAATTGTCGTGTTGGTCATTAATAAGGATTATTTAGCCTAATACGGGTGGTCGGTTATGATGGACTTATCAGGACCGGCAATCACAATTCGTTGTTTCCATAGTCGTTGCACCCAAACAGATGCGCATTAACCACGTCGCTATATCAATCTTCCACTATTTCAATTATATTCTTGTTCACCTACCTCCTTATTGGTTGATTTACTGAATTCAGTGATGTAGGTCAACGAAAGCCTTAAGCGCGACAACAATTCATTCTACAACCCAGAAAAACATCAAGACACATAGCTTAATGACGCCAGGTGTCTCCCTACATTGAGCATCTTGACCGCCTCACCTATCATCTTTAATTTACAATAATCTCCAGTTTTTTTATATTTTATATTTTACACTTTGTGGAAACGACTTATTTAAAATACCTTCGTCGTCTGCAGATCCAGATAAAGTTGGACACACGGACTGACTTAGGAGAAACTCTTACTTACATATTTACTGTGTGCATGAAGTTTAGTACCAAAAAATTCTAGATTTATACAAAAGAGACTGGAAAAACTGTGAGAGAGAGTAGTTATATTGTAAGTAAACTCGACTTTAAATTTGACTGGAGCTTACTGTGCATTGGTATATTTATTCAGGTAATAAATTACTCTCAAAACGTTTTGACACACAAAACTATAACCCGCATTGAGTATTAAGCCTTCATTCAATTTTCATTATTTGTGAACCCTCTATTGGCTTACCTGTTGTCCTATTATCTCTAGATTTATTCCCTGATTTGATAGGTGACGACAGTGGGCAGCGACTCAGAGAATAAGACACGTAACAATTGAGCGATTAGCTTCATCTGTTCGTTCTCATGTGGGTACCACGGATCTCTATGATCAACGAACTGGTCCAGAGTATTTGAGTCATCGTGGCCTCGAATTAGTCTATCAAAATATTATCCGATCCCGTGTATAAAAAGTATATTGACAGTTGTTTCTGATTGGTTACAACACTGACCTGATCTCGTTCCCACATGACTCACACAAAAAAGCTTCGATGTGTGCTTTGCCTTCTGTAGAAAGCGGAAAGTCGCTCCTGATCCGTCTATATCCCGTTTATATAGATTGCATTAAAATCCACGTGTTGCCAAATATGAAGCATACATGTAAAACAAGTAATAATCTTCAATTATAATGCAATGATCGTTTGATCTGATGGTATGACGTATACTTGCATCTGCAGGCTGCGCTCCCACCATTCACGTGCACACAATTCAAACAGAATTAGAGTTATAGTAGAAGCTTTTTATCACTTTTTATGGCAGCGTGGTAGCTTGGACTGTGGCTAAATCTCTGACTGTGAGAAGCCGGAAGCCGCACGTTCGAGTCCCACTTCCTGGGGATAAATAAGGGAGCTTAAGGATTGTAAAATTGCAGTTCGCTTAAAGACCAATATAGCTTTACCTTACCTTTATAAGAATAAATATTAACGCATTGTAGCCTGCACTCTACAAGTTGACGAACATCCCCATCCAGCGCTCCTTGTAGTAGAAAGGACTCTGCTCGTTTATCTAGATTGTTAAACCCTCGGAACCACTCCTCTGTTGCGCATGGGGACCTGCATGTCCACCAACACCTCCCCCAAGAATGATAGGTTGAACCTATTTGCGGTGATAACACCTCAAGCCTTATGAACTTCTAATTTGTCTACCTGCTACTCTATTGACGTCTCTACCACGTATCGTCCCGTTATTTCACAGTCTTTTCCCCCTTTTTCTGCTGCATGGAATGTGAGAGAATTTCAAGGCTAAGGCAAATCGCACTGTTGAAATTGCCTCATAACTTTATAGTACTTACTAATTTCTTATTAAATGATTCAGAACTGGACACTATTTCGAAGTAGATAGCAAATTCTTAACAGCATATTACAATTGTATATATTTTGAGATATATGTCGATTTTTTAAAGGCATTCATAAAGTAGAAAATCTCACATCATCGTTGTGACTAACATAGTTGTCATAGATTTCCATTTCAAATTAGGCGGCACTGACAAGACGTCAAAATAAAAGTCGGAATGTCAATAGACCGGCGGGTGGCGCCATCTAACGGAATACGTTGCCATGCAGTATAAAAACTAGCGACGTTCATGTCGTCCTACTTCTTTTCTCTTCTCGTGAGATCAGTGAGTTTGCTTTCTCGTGATCCGTGTCCTTTCAACACGGCCCTGCGGGGATTATCACGGTAACCTATTCCCTTACACGGCCTTCCCGTCGTCCCGGTCTACTTGACTTCCAACCATACGTAATATCGTGTAGTCATTTAGCTTAGACTGATTCAGATAGGGATGTGTTCGTAACATTTGGTGTCAGAAGTTAAAGGAAGCCCGAATTAGGCTCCTGACGTCATTTGGCGTCATTCCCAAGCGGGCAACCCAGCCCGACAAGTCACTTCGTGGGCTAGTCAGCCTACGCTACAAGTTTACTCCAGCATACATCATCGCTGATCACCATCTCCCGGTCAGGAGATCGAAAACTCAAGTGAGTGTCCCATCCACAAATTCGAAACATGAACACCACAAGTGAGAACTACAAAGATTCGGCCGAGCTATCACAGCTAAGAGACAGCCGACTGAGCTTACGAGCCCGGTTCAACTCACAAAACAATGCATTGCGCAACTTCTCGGGGAGATCTTTCCCTTCGGCGGAGACACTTTCGACGGTCGAAAGCGTTGGGTCCGAGTTGAACCGCATCGCAGAAGAGTTGCAGAAGGTAGACGCCGAAATCAAAACGAGAGTGGAAAAGGAAAGACCGAAGACACTCTTAAAGGAAGTGGAGAAACAACAAGTCTTCACCGAGGCAGCACTGCGAGCCAAGCGTCTCGTCGACCAGTTCAAGATGGAGGCGGAAAGAAACGAACGTACCAGGCAGCTGCCTCCAACAGCGCAGCAATCGTCTGCGGTACCCATAGTTCAAGGTGCCGGGACATCGCAGCAATCGCCAGCGGTACCCATAGTACAAAGCGCTGGGACAACGCAGCAACAGGAATTTTTCATGATGCAAAAGCTCATGCAAGAATTCATGACAACGCAACTACAGCAGCAGCAGGAGTTCATGCGCAGCGTGACGAAGCGTTTGGAAGATCTCACCGTGCATCAGCATCAACAACAACAGCAACGGCTCACACCTCAAGGACAAGTCCAAGCACCAGTCAGCAGTGCGCAACAAGCACCACATCCACACCCAGCGTCGGGCCCATTCCTACATCCATCCGTCAACGAGTTCGAGACACTGCATCACAACGAAGGGCCAACACACTCGTCCAGCAGACTAACAGCGAGTAGGCTATCTATAGACAAACTCCCTAAATTTGCAGGCGACGTGAAGAAATTTAGAGGTTGGTGGCAGCTATTTGAAGTCGCGGTGCATAATAATCCAGGGATGCCCGATATAGAAAAATTCTGGAGGCTAAAACAATCGCTAGCCGGTCCAGCAGCCGCAGAAATAGAGCACTTAGACTTCACTGCGGAACTCTACGAAACTGCGACTCAGACCCTACAAGACCGGTTCGCAGATGTCGCGACAGCAGAACGGGCTCACATGCAAGTCATCTCAAGGTTGTGCAGCGCGAGAGATCTACATCAACCAGCAAAACTAAGTACCTTCATTAATATGTTGGACCAAAACGTAAAAGCATTAGTTGCTCAAGGTGTAGATTATTCAGCACTTTCGTTTGCCATATCCCCAATGGTTCTTAAGTGCCTGCCGGATGCAATGAAACTAGGATTTGCTTCCTGGAAGCAGACCTTAGTGGACATCAATGGAACTCAGTTAGAGTTCTTAATCGATTATCTAAAACTACGCAGGGATTGGAACAATGAGTTGGAAATACAGGATAGAAGAGTAGACAGTTTTGAACGTAGCAGACATAACCAACCGTTGAATATTGCATCAGTAGGTAGGAATAACTTTAATAGGCGTGCCTCACCTATTGCAGTAGGTAACCAAAACAGGTTCAAAGAAACACACGCGAGCAGCAAACAGAGCGCAAATAACTACGCTTTCGGTACAGTCACCGCCAACGGCGACCTAACGTGTTTATTTTGTGAGCAGACACACAACAGCAAAAATTGCAAACACAACTTGTCGCTCGCTCAACGCAAACAAATATTAGCAGAAAAAAGGGTGTGCTTCAGATGTCTGCAATTCAATCACACTGCAGACAAGTGTAGGAATACCAAGATCAATTGCGAACATTGTCGAGGGAAACACTTCCCGATAATGTGTCCCAAACTAAATAACGAATCAGTAAACGTGAACTCGTATCAATCACTATGCCAACCTCCGGCACCCAACACACAGTCACCAACACCTTGGAACAACAGCACAACTACCAGCCAGTTGTTAATGACGGGTTACGCGTGGATTTGTGCAAACAACAATCGCATCCCCTGTCGTATACTACTGGATCCCGGTTCACAGAGATCATTCGTATCTAATGGTCTTCTGAAGAAGTTAGGGGCCTCTCCACAAGATTCACGAGCAGTGGTCACCTACACAATCGGAGGGCAAGTCTCCAGATCACAGGAATGTGGTTTGTTCCACTTAAAGTTGGGAAGTCAGTTCACTCCGCACGACCACACTGCCTTCATTGGCTTAGGTCTCCCAGAGATCACAAAAGGCTCTCTGCCCTCGGTCGTGTCCACCCACGGCCTGTTCCCCATAACTGATCACGTAGATCAATGCACCACTACTAACATAGAGGTTCTCCTGGGCACTGATGTCCTACCTCGCATTATGCTGAATAACGTTCGAGTTTTCGACAACATTGTCGCCACTCAGACGAAGCTCGGATGGTTTTTCTATGGCACAGATGAATCAGTCGTCGAAACCGACACACACTCGATCCTTTGCGTGCTAAACGTTATCGACCTTCCACTCCTTAACAACACAATCGCAGACGACACAAACAACACGGTGTACCTAACAACTCTTTCAGTTGACACGGAATCACAGGACACAGTGGCAGATGTCACTACAACAGCTGACAGTTCTGCCCAAAACAAAGACGAGGCGATTGAGGACTTAAAGTTTCTTTGGGAAGTCGAACAAATCGGTATAGAGGAACCACAAGAAACCTCTGACTCACACATAAATGCAGAACTGAAGCAATTTTTCAAAGAGTCAATACGTCAAGAAGCGAACGGTAGATACACAATCTCGTTACCCTTTAAGCCTGATATCTCAGGCCTCAGTAACAATTCTAACGTCGCGCTCTCGCGTCTTCAATGGCTGATAAAGACAGCAAAGAAAGATGAATCGCTATTAGCAGCGATTGACAACGAAATCGCCAATTCCCTAGTAGCAGGGCACGCTGAACCAGCGATCCCTAGAAGAGGGGGCCAGCCAGCGTATTATCTCCCAATACTGGCTGTTTCTAAGATAGCTGCCGTAACGAAAAAATTAAAGGTACGAGTAGTGAAGGACGCAGGCGCCCGTAAGAAAAATGAGGCTGCACTAAACGATGTCTTATATCAAGGCCCCAATTTACTCCCAGATATAGTAAAGGTTCTTTTGCATTTTAGGAAATACGCCATAGCAATAACAGCAGACATAGAAAATGCATTCCATCAATTTAAAATAAACCCCGAACACCGCACATATCTTCGGTTTTTCTGGCCGCTACACATTTCAAAAAATCCAGATGCTCCTATTAAAGAATTTTGGGCGACAGTATTAGATTTCGGCCTGATCTGTAGCCCTTGGTTGCACTGCGAAGGAATAAAGTATCACCTAGACCAACAACAAAAACTTTATCCCAAATATAAACACTTCATCTCGGAACTCTCAGACACTTTCTATATGGACGACCTAGCGTTTGGAGCGACATCGGAGGATGAAGCTTTAAATAAATTTAAGCTAGTCACAAAAATATTTAATGCGGGCCATTTTCCCTTAAAAAAATGGGCCACAAACTCAAAGCGTTTAGGAGAATTGATTATGACTAACACATCGAATGACACTAAAGTTGTCGTGGAAGACGAGATGCACAAATTCTTGGGCGTTAAGTGGAATTTACTTACCGACTCTCTCGGCGTTCATTTAGAAAATGCCATACAAACACTGAAACAGAACACACCGTCGAAACGATCAATGCTCAAAGGCATGGCCAGAATTTTCGATCCACTTGGTATACTATCACCAATCACAATACGAGCAAAAATGCTACTGCAGATGCTCTGGAAAAAAAAACGTGGTTGGGACGACACATTGTCAGTCAGCGAGTTAGACGAATTCAAAACAATTCTGACCGCACTACACGCGCACGTAGACACTACCATCGCACGTGCACTAAACATAAACAATAACAAAGATAGCATCAGAAACGAATTGCATGTATTCTGCGATGCAAGTTTCAATGCATACGGAGTCGTTATATACTTGAGACATCGGTGCGCGTCATCTCGACGCACGGGGGGGGGAGAGATCGGATCTGAGACAACGATCCTGTGTTATACGGTTCCCCTCAGGCCAAACATACAAAAGACCCATTCATCTACTGTACCGCTTAGAACAATAAATTATGAATGTACGTAGAAAAATAAATCAACAACGATGACTTAGATAGAAACGCGAACCCGCGTTTGCGGGGAGTGTGACGAATATAGTCGTCATAGATTTCCATTTCAAATTAGGCGGCACTGACAAGACGTCAAAATAAAAGTCGGAATGTCAATAGACCGGCGGGTGGCGCCATCTAACGGAATACGTTGCCATGCAGTATAAAAACTAGCGACGTTCATGTCGTCCTACTTCTTTTCTCTTCTCGTGAGATCAGTGAGTTTGCTTTCTCGTGATCCGTGTCCTTTCAACACGGCCCTGCGGGGATTATCACGGTAGCCTATTCCCTTACACGGCCTTCCCGTCGTCTCGGTCTACTTGACTTCCAACCATACGTAATATCGTGTAGTCATTTAGCTTAGACTGATTCAGATAGGGATGTGTTCGTAACAATCGTCTTGTTTCTAAATCGTGTAGCTGCTGTTCAGTAAGATAACGGTTTTTTGCTGTCGTCGTTCAGATCGACAGCAAAAAACCGTTATCTTACTGAACAGCAGTTTAGCGTGCAAGTATAACAGATGAACACCGAGCTCAGTTTACTCGGCGAATTACCATGGGGGGTGCCGCAAAGATCATCTCCTTTTTTGTGTATCTGTTTTTGACATTAAGGATGTGATTCCTCGAGGCATAGTTCATAAACTGTTCGATCTCATATATATGGTCGTAGTGATGATCGCACTGGCAATTATGTACAATTATACAATTCTCAATTGATGCAGTGTCCAGATCGCATTATAACATCGATATGCTAACATCTGGACCAAATGTGCAGTTGTGTCGTCCAGTCACCGCGACTGCGTATCCTCTTTAAATAGCTGTCCCACCCCTCACACATTAAAAATATATTGAAGCACTAAACTCGATGGAGACCAAAATTGTTCGCACGAGCCGGCTGATCTTCGAATGTTTCGAAAAGATTTGCGAAAAAAGTTAGTTCATGACATCAAGCAGCTGCTTTAATATATCTCTGCGAACTTAACATTTAAATCTTCGTCATTTGAATGTTCGTTATCTGTAGCTTCTTGGCAGGTTAAAAAAATAAGGTTAATAATACTACTAATAATACGACCGGTTAAGAATAATAAAACAAAAAAAGCCCCGACAGGTCGTCATAGCAATGTTTAATAGAAGAACAGCTGACAGTAAGCTCAAAAATTCGTTGTCTCAAAGTCGTTAACCCATTTGCTCATCCAGAATAATTCATGTTAGCGCGCCAACGGGATCATCCGTGATTTATAAGTACCGGCTATGACGTGTTTGACAAATCATGATATAATAACATATATAAATGGTTAAGTTTTGTTAACAACTATTACGTGAATTGAAACTGCACACCACATTTATGTTGATGCTTGCCTCGAGCCGTCCCCTAAATTGTTGCTAACTCACCGCTTTCATATATAACTCGCCCTTGGGGAAGATTCATTTCAAATGAGATTCCTGAAAATATGCTTCCCCTAAATACTCCTAAGTTATCTTATGTCCATACTGACAGTTTCTAGCTGAATTACGAGCTATTATTTCTACTGAGATGTAACCCAGTGACTGAATCAGATAAATGAACGCTGCTAACTCCTCTGAGCTATATGGACGTTGCGAGGGCCTCCATGAGGTGTGTTTCATTTTAGTGAGGAAAATTTTGCCCCACACCCAATCGAAGGACAGCTCCTTGCCGAGGCCACTGACAAGTTACCACTTGAGATCTTTAATTAACGACGATTGGTAGGAGTCTTGCTGCTGGGAGAAGACGATAGTGTCATCTTGATGCCGATACTGGGAGTCATCCGACTGGCATTCATTAGGAGTTCGACACCTCCAACTTCTCCAACGAGCCACATGTCGACAGCACTATTTACCCAACCTATTTGGCTAGAATGTACCGCCCACGCCTCATGTTGTGCCACTCGTGCCGTTAGCTAAAACCGGCTCATAACCAAGCTATGTATATTACACGACCATCCCTTCAGAATTTCTTTAAGGAAATGCTGGCTAACTTGAATTACATGTTACGGTGTTTCGTACACTCTTTCATATCTGTGGCATATCAGGTCTAAGTTTGACCGAGTGATAGATAAGAGAGACATGAGCACCCAGTTTGATACGATAGAGGATCGTTCACCTCGCTCGATGACAAACGGGATTCGAAAACGTAGAACCACGTTCTGAGTCTGTGTAAGATTTTCTCCAACATTCTCCCATCTTTAGCCAAGAGAGTGTGTCTGTCATTGGCTCCTGCCCCGATGAGGCGTTGTTTCTTGTTGGACCGAGTGGTGGCGATGCGACAGTTGATGAAGCGAGTGCTCGAGGACGTGCTCATAATTCAAATGGCTCTGAGGCACCAGTGGTCGGCGTTCGTGCAGTGTTCAGTACCAGAGACCACTTGACATCTGCATCCGGATAACCATGCGCTGGTAATATAGTCGACAACGACGAAAGTCGGTACTGATGGCTTAGTTAGATTACTTCACTTGTGAGTTGAGTATAGAGACTATTGGACAGAGTATTGTGGAGAATCTCTAAACAATTACCAAGGTGAATCTACCATTGGAAATGCGTCCTGCGGCAATTTGATTGGTAATTTTCCACCAACTTGGCGGCATCTTGATATCTGGCTCTTAAATTTGGCCAGCAAACGCCAAGCCTTGAGACCCAGGAAACGCATGAGTACCTTTCGTGACCTCAAAGGTTCCACTCTGCCACAAACAGGATCCGGCACCGCGAACTCAATTCACGGCTCAGATCGACATAAATTAAGCTACCACGCTTTACATCACCGAATGTCGCATACAAAGTAGCTCAGTGAGTATATTAGTATTAACTCAACGGCCCTTCTGCTCCTGCTGGGTAGCACCACTCACACTGCTGGCCCATTTAACTATGATATTCAGTGTTTTCTTCTTACGTGCTGCCGGTTTTGGGCTAACCTGAACAAAAATGAGGTCTTTCTTCTCGCTTACAATCGCTCCTGTACATCATAAGGGGTGTACTGGATGGCGAACTTCTGGCCGACCTCAACGAATATCAATACATCGACAGCGCTCGCAGACATTGTAGCCGTGGTGTGGTTCTATATTACGAGTATAATTCGAGGACCCCAAGAGTTCGCGTCAGTCTCACACAACTCTACCGCTCAAAACGACATTTTTCTTACATTCGATTCGACCATAACACGACATGTGTTATAGCATATAGCTAGCCAAGGGTCTTATGCCATCACGGAAACCCATATCAAGTGGCTATGAACTTTCAACATTAAACTGCGACCATCTCTTTAGAACGGCAATCAAATTATTCTAACTACAATCCACAGTATTCAGGCAGCATCCGGTATCCCTCCCAGCAGTCACCATAATTTTCATCGATCTTCGTGTCATCCTGTGCACTTCCGCGTTGCATCCAAAGTAATCCAAAGCGAGCAAGCTGCCAAGAATTGTGTGATTATGGGACAACTTCAATCCTACCTCGGATCTAATCATCTTCTGTGATCTCATCTGTGTGGCCTCTGCAAGGGCGACCCTACCGAGGACATCCTATCAGTGGTGTTGAAAGACATAAAAACTCACGTTGTCGGCTGTAATGCAACCATGACCTTTGCTGATAATACCACAATACTGATAGAATTTATTGTCCACATAGCGAAGAATAGATATTTATATTCTCTGGTACTGTTGGCCCTCAATAGGAGACGAGATGCGCCACATGAATTGTGAATTTATGACTTCTCATATAATAATAAAGATTGTTATAATAGTTATTATTAAGATTGTTTTAATTAAAACTAGCGCATTAATTTTATCTATTTGATGTACCAATGTTAATGCCAAGAGTTTCAGATTTAATTTAATTGATGACTCAAGATCAGTTATCTTTGTGTAACACTTTCACCTTTGCTAAAGGGATAACTCAAAGGCTAGACGATATGCTGCTGACATCTCGTATTGTCATTGATGGCAGCTAGATACTCTCAGAGATGCAATCCCGTTCAGTCAAAGCATCTACTTTCAATGTTATGGCTCAACAAGACGGTGGGCCCCTTTGCGGTCGACCTTCTCTCACCCGTTCGTTTAGATGTTTGACTACTCGAACCCCTGTTTAGATGAATGACTACTCGACACATAGACAAGTCTCGCTCTATCGTTTGATGGATTTACCTATTCGAAGTGCCCATCCTATCAGACTCATCAGTGGACTTACTTGTCTTCATATCAACTAACCTACTGACAAACCTGGTACACATAAGAGAGAACACGGATCCGTATTTTCAGTATTGCAAGTCTCTGATAGAAGTTATATGCATACAGGACCGTCTGAACTGCAATGAATTGTCACAGCCGATAAGTTGCCAATTACTGTGGCAATTTTCCATGTTCATTGATGCTGTTCAGATTTTATCACGAATGTCTTCCTTACTTTGCTTTTGGGACTTAAATAGGGCATACACGGGGGATACGGAGCGTAAATCAATACTATCCTCCTACATATATTATATAAGAGTAGCTATCTGTGAAAATCGTCTATTATACTCTGATCATGTCAAAAGCAACATTTGATATCAAATTTCTTAATAAGCTTGGAATGATTTTTAGGCTCGATGTGGAAGGTAATATCTGATTCGTTGTTGTCGTTTTTATTGAATGGAATACACGAAGCGATTAATTCTTTCCCGATTTACTTAATAGGTATCCCACGTTCTCACTTTGACATGTTATGTTGAACAACGCCTTCATAATACCCCTAGTGGCAAGCGTGAAAACCTGGTCAATCGACATTTATATCGGAGCTGCTGTGGCTTCCATGTGCATTTCGCACCGTATACGAATATTTTCAAGTCTCCAATCGCAGAATGATATAAAGTGGAACCCCGCACAACCGCAGGAGCACTTGGTTATTTTAATCGAACGCCGATTCCACCCAAGACATCGAGGGCACTGGTTGATCATCATTTGAGTAAAATGATTTAATTGATATAGTTGGGTATTAATCCTTAATCTTTCCCGGATAAACTCATTATTTTGTGTATTCTTTACCACCTCCAGACAAGCACTTCGGGCCTGTGAAAAATAATGTACATTTCAGTCCTATATATATAAGAAGTAAGACGTTGAGGAGCCTAATAACCGCAATTTAATTCTGAGCTGTTAAATAACAGTTACTGTTTCTGGTTCATTCCAAGTACATGCCAGACCGGTCCCCAGGAATCTAAGAGTAAAGGAAATCGCACTGAGCTTCAACTCAGACAGGCGAAACACGTACACCGGAGACTAGTGCGCGAACATACAAAATAAAATATCTATGTAAAAGATAAGGCACTTAATTCTGTAAACCAGAAGAAAATCAGACACTGAAGTAGTATTTTCGGACGGTTACCAATTCTCCTCTGTAACATATTACAATAGAGTGTTACAAGCAATCTAACATATTAAAATTCGATATATTGTTATCGTTAGGTTGGTGGCACACCATAGGCGAGTTTGTGTATCTCATTATTACATTACTATTTTCATGATGTACCTAAAATACCGAATTTGAAGCTATACGATTATAAGCATAATTCGATATGTGTTAGGGATTCGTTTTAATACGCTTCGCGTAGTTAACCAGTATTGAGCATTGTGATCCCGTTGTGAAACATGAAATTATTTGCTGTTTCACTAACGCTCCCTGGCAAGAAAAGTGTACCTTTGCCTGCCACACAAGTACGGTGATATTTATTGTATTTGAAACTTTATTTAACAGGACAATCGGATGTTGAATATCGGGTATTTTTGGTACAACCAATGATAGTTGTGGTTTGACAAAATGTAATTAATTTGGACTATCAAAATTTCGGTTGGTAAAAAAACGAGATTGACGAGAAAATTTCGGTTGGTAAAAAACGAGATAGACGAGAAAGAACGAGAAAAACGAAAAACGTAATAACGCCGTAAAGGTAGGAAAGTAAAAGGGCGAAATGGCGAGGCATATTATTCATATTGACCTTAGACAAGATTTAATTAACGAAAGCTGGTCTCCGACACGCACTTCTCTCCGGGTTGCCAGCAGACAATTTGCGCAAAATATTACCTAGAATGCTCCTCAGCCAGACATAAATGCAGATTCCACGTCTTTTGGAAGCTTATTAAAATGACATTAATGCTACCTCAGTTGTTAAACAAGGCGCTCTTAATTTTCTCGATGTCTATACATATCTAAATACTACTGCCCTCTTTTTTATTGAGACGAAAGCAAAAGCATGTACATTTGCCTACTTCTATTCCTCTTTAATTGCTGTATCTTTTCAAAGAATGAACGTATCTTAATTTATATAGTGTTCCTTGCTTTCTTAATATGCTTGATTGAAATTAACTAAAATTGCAACAATCTCATTGCAAATTTGCTTAATATGCATTAGTTGACCTGATTTTATAAACAAGACAACTAAAATACAATAGCAAACAGAACGTATGTCGTAATATAACTTATAACAAAAGGCGCTCGTCTTCTAGCTTTTCGATTTTCTGGTATTAATAACTTGTACCCGAAAAAAGGTGAAAATTGCGAATGAGCCCAGATAGACAGCTTAAGGCCTGATATCTTACTTGACACTAACTCGCCTGAATCCAAGCACTCCAGATGGGAAGGGCAAGCTGAGGCTGACAGTATATAAAAAAAACGCATTTAGAAACAATTGGTTTTGACATTTGCACCCTATAATCAAATTTATTTTCAAGCATTTGCAATTATTTCATTTATATGGTTAATACTACTGTCTCTTTTTATTATATGTGTATTGTTAGATACTTTACAGTTAAAATAAATAAATTGTTGGTAGCTTCGAACAAGACTTAGGGTTTTGCTTCAAGACCTTCAGTCTTTCTTCATGTAAAACACATTGTGTATACTCGTTTTCTACCAAGATACTAATAGCGAGCATTCTGACGAGTATATTATTATAACCTAGGTAAAGCAAACCTACATATTCGTAGCTTACAGCAACTCTGAACCATTGCAGTGGTGTTACCGTGGGCTAATATTTACAAACACCAGGCGTGGAGAGGGAGCTGAAGAAGGAGAGGGTAGCGATAATGAAAACAAACAACATTTCTTAGAATTCTGCGATTAGTCCACGCGGTGCACAAAGAACGTAGTTCGTTCCAAAATATAGTTGAGAAAAGTCTGACAAATTAAATTGGAAGGTATGCATTTTATTATATTTTAAGTATTTTATCAGAAATGGCTGGACGCGTGCTGTAAGTGTAGTCCTACTAGATTTCTTGTGTCGTTCTCTCAGCGAGCCTGAATACATTCATTTTTTGCTCCATTTTCATTTTTTGACAAAGCCAAGTTCGAGCCAATATTTTTAATAAATCCTAACTCTCAAAAACTTTTTTAATAAAGTTTCAACTTCAAGCTGGATAGTATTTTGGTGCCGAATACATTATCAATGTCTTGTACAGAATACGAATGACTTGATTTAGAAGAAAATAATGGCACATACGATTTTTTTAGAGGCATAATATCTCGGGAATTTAGGAGCAAATCTAAGCACGCTTAGGATCACTATTCACACATACCCACGAGAATATTATAACATGCATGGGATTGTTCTGTGAGGACTTCTCACACTATAATACGTGTTAAACAAAGGCTAGTGCTCGTAGGCACTTATCTTAGTAACTAAAGCAATTTACAGCAATACCAACCAACTGTCACATATGTAATCTATTAGTTATGTAATACTATGACTAAATTGACCTTAAATGCACCGAAAGGGGGGTCGCTACAAATAAAATTAGCTGAATCGTTCACTTTACTTGGTCATAATAAGGGAATAGGCTATGAAATGTAATAATTATATCAACGATAATTATAGAGGCCTAATCACATTTTGTTAAAAGTATGCGAGAATTTTTGTCACTTAGTGTCCTGGTGGAACCACACTTTGCTTTGGAGTGCAGATAAGATTAATAATATATTCATTTTATTTCCAATTCTTTACGGGAATTCTGTCATCTCTCAGAGGCGCTTTTCAAGCAGGTATATGAGTACGAACTGTGTATTATGACTATTGTACATTATTACTTACCCATTATTATTTGACTGTCTTCTTAGTTTCTTTGAACATACTGCATTGCCAACCTCGTTGGATTAACCTATTTCAACAATATATCCGGTCCTAAACTTCAAACGCACTTTAAGTTGTCATTTCGTGGACATTTGCATCTCTTAATTTGGAAAGTATTGACCATTTAGTTTAGTTTGATATCGTTATGTAAACATTTCACGTGCGTCTTCATGTAAGTAATTTCAACGTGACTGTATGAAGATAAATAAATTATAATGATTTTGTGAACCTAGCATTTCAAGACTCTATATCTATATGCTATATGGTTTCTTCTCTTACCCCACATAGCCTGCACATGCAATTCTAAGCGTTCTGGTACTTTCCTTTCATTGTTCTCGTATTTATTATAGCATGCCTGCTTGGATGTCGGGGAACAAGTGATGCCCCGTCTCCAATACGAGTAATGCGTTAGTCCTCTTGTAATTCATAGAAAAGGTATATAAATAATTAAGCTCTCTGTATTGTGCCCAATGAACTACATTGTAAAATTTGATTAATCTATTACTGCTGATGCATTGTACTTAGGCATATGTAAGGCCAAAGCTTATTAAATAAATAAATAGATAATAAAGTTAGAAAGGAAGGTGAATAATGTCGTTCGATATTCCGTTTCTTTCTCATTATATAATGCAATATCGAAGTCATCTATCACTACATCTCCTCTCGCAAGTTGCGCTCTCCAGATTGACTGCGCTGTCTCTCTCTACGTAGTGGTTTAGGTTAACAATACTAGAAACATTCCGGTTCTCATTGTCCAGCAGTAGGACATCCTGTATTTTTCTAAACTGGTAATCTCTCCGATTACTTCTCCTACTTCTTTCAAACTTAGAGTAATCATAGCCGAATTCTTCTCTCTTTTAAATCCTAAGTTGTGCTTCATATATACTCTTGGTTTCCGCTTCACATGCCCAAAATTGAAAAGTTCTATCCATATTTGCATATTTTAAGAGCTTTGTTTCTGGTATTTTTCCTTTGTTGTTGATTACCTTCCTGTACTAGGGCCTAAGTAGTGGAAAGGCAATGGCCTCCTCGGCACAATTTACCGGTGACGGAGGTATTAATGCGTCGCTCGAATATTGTTCTGTCGCGTGCAACAACACACCTGGCTGTCTTTGTTGGACTTATCCGAGTGGGGAAATCCGAGGTGACTATGGGAATGGCACTGTGTTCTACGGTGCGTGTAACTCCCTCATCGAGTATGACCTTGAGGTGTGTAATTGATGTTTGCAATATATTCGTTGTTATTATATAATATCTATGTATAGGTAAAAGTGAGCAAAATCACGGCTCATAACTACACCCTATACCTCGAAAAACGAAGAATATAAATTGAATTAATTATATTTGGTCAGTTTTTGTTATAACATGCATGGCTTTCTAAAGTAGGAGCTCTAGATAAGCCGGACGGGTAAGCGACAACCGACAGGGAGAGTGCATAATTGGAAAAAAGAGAGCAGAGAGCTGATCTCAATGCTCCGCGGCCCTTTCGAGGATGCGCTTTACGTAGAGGAGAAGGCATGGCCAGGCAGTAACGGCGTATGGAAAAGGCTGGAAAATATCAACCGACTCATCGCTGTGAAAGCAGTACCACTTGGCACAATGATATTCACGCCCGAGGAGTGGGTGAGGCCACCAGCTTGGTACAAACTGCCAAAAGGTCGGCCACATGGCCAGGGACTGCAATGAGGCGAAAGTGGACGGCCGGCGTTGTCACAAGTGCGGCGCGGCTGGTCACGCCATCAAAAATTGTACGGCGGCAGAAGCGAAGTGCTACGCGTGCAAGAAGCTGCGTTGCCAGCTCTATGGATTGCCCGAAGTTCAGAGAGATGGTTCAGGCACGCAAGCAGCCATCGATTGCGGCTACGACAGCAGCAACTGCCGCTCGGAACTGCGGCGCACAGCAGCAACAAGGCAAGCCGCAAAAGAAAAAGCAAAGAAACATCATGTGCGACGATGGATTCACGATCCTCAGGAATACGGTGAGGACGCAGTCCAAGATTGAAGAGTCGGAGTCGGGCTCCGCACCCTGTAATATCTTGTCTGAAACTCGTCCAGGTGGCTGCGATTGCAGTAGGCCTTCGCGCACTATGGTTGAGGGAATCATGAGCACAAGCGGCAGCGATGGCATTGATCAGCGAGCCTAACAAGAAACTGGCCCTGGAGCAAACGAGCCAGTTGACAACAGGGAGGCAAGGTCAGGGTTCTAATTCTGGAGATCAAGAAGTGGATGAACCGCCCAGGAGGCGACATGGGCTTCTTCATAACCGAAGTTATAACTGGGCATGGAGACTTTCAGGCCTATTTGGATGACTTCAACTTGATTCCCCAATCGGGGAGCTGCATCCAATGCATGGGAGGTGCAAGGGACGATGCGTTCCACACTCTTTTCGTCTGTGTTGTCCTGGAGCCCGCAAGAACTTTTGCACCTGAAAAGAGTCATGTACCGTTGTCTGCAAAACGGTGACTCAAGGGGGAGAAACCCCCCTCGACACGCACAAGCATGAAGGATTTCGTCGATTTTAACTATGAAAGGACCAGCGGCTGAGAAATTGGGGCCGAGACTGCCAAAGAGGTGCTCGAAGAAAAGGGAATTGCCCGAATCCGTCTGCAAAGGTTCTTCTTCATCACAGAAACCGTCGAGGTAGAAAGACAAGAAGAGGCAGAACGTGACGCGTATGGCTCTGTCCTATAGAAAGCAACGCCGAGGACAATGCCGCAAGTGTGTCGGGTTCGCAGGTTGTTGGGAATGGCTTGTCTGATGAGGTGGAGAACCCGGCCATTTGATCTGGTTGGCATCCACCGCTTTTACCTACCCGTAGTACTACTAAAGGAAGAGCTGGGAGGTATGGTGGAAAACTCAAAAGACTGCTATGCTGAGGCTTTCAGACCTACTGAAAACCTGGAGTTTTTATTGGTAACCCCGTTTGCCGTTAATTTATGACGAATCCGACACTGTCCGGACATCATTTAAAGGTGCTGTCCGTTCGTCCGTAACGCATTTCTTCACCCTCAAAAAAAGTGCATGACTTATAGGGTGCCAGGCAGCCCTAAGTTCGATTTGCCCACATTTACTTGAAATGTCTCGGATTTAGGACACCATCAAGCTCCAATTCTAGGCAAAATCCTACATTGTGATATTATCCGCTTCTGGTCACATCTAAGAAGTGTTATGGAAAGATATGTTGTCTATGCATGAAGCTACGCGAAATTCTGGTAACCACTTATGGCAATAATTTTTAAAATATAATTCTTTTTGTTCCATGTATTTTCACATATAGGAACCCAAGTATTAGTATGAACTAACCATAAAATCACACGACAGCGTCAAGACAGCAGACATTGTACAATGTTTGCTGCTATTTATTGCCCTACCGAGTGCGGCGTTTGCTTAAATGTACTCACAGAGCTCAATAAAGAATATTGCTCTATACTTTACCTTTCACGACCTAATTTTGGAGATTCGGACAAAAGCATTGCAGGGAACGTTAAACAATTATCTGCAAATGCACATATAAAAGCTAATTCTGTCATATGTGATCACTTTTTAGGCAGCAAATGGCCGAGGTTCAACGACACGTGTCCTGTCTGGACACACGGGTAAAATTACTTCTGTCAGCTGTGCGTCAGATAATTGTGTTCTTACATGTTCAAGGTAACACATCATATAATAATAAAGCTATATTTTAGTGGCATATATATATATATATATGTATGTGTATAATGCGCTCAATCGGTGCATTCACAATTCGCTGGACAACGTGAACAACTTCGCAATTTGTTATATGAACAAAATTATATACTTTATTTATTTTTCTGAAAGCCCTTGCATGTTCATATGATATCATCGTTGAATGTACAGCTTGCCACATTTTGCAGAGAAAATCACCATACGATTCGTCTTCTCGTTTTATTTATAAGGAGGCAGAATGGAGCCTGTTTTTTTCACTTGTGACAATAATCTGCGGGAAGCTGTCATAGAGCGTAATACAAAAATATCGCACTTGCCTTTTTGCTGATTTATGATGAGCCAGTTTCGATAGAGCTGTGTGACGCCCTGCACTGCAACGAGATTATAGAGAAATACTATTTAAAAACAGAGGTTACGTGTTGTGGACTTTAGCATAGCTATCCATGGGAGCCGTTTTAAGAATTTTGTCAGCAATACGGAGACAACACCTTTGCATTTCCTGATTTAGTTACGCGTGCAAGTTAGGCATGCATTTGCATAGTGTTTGTACCAAAAGACATATCGAAGACAGAACGGTGAAGTCCGCTGCGATACTAAAACAGATCAGACAAAGGATACAGTAAAACTTTTCATTTTGTGCATAACCTATAGGCGAACACATGTGTTATTTTTCGTTGGAATCTGTGATATAAACACGTACAGGTTATATAATATCATTGATACCCAGGTGACACGTAAAGAAACTCTGTTATACAATGTATAAATTTCAAGATTATGGTAAGCTATTAGCAAAACACGAACATTTGAGAGAGATGTATCTCTTACAAAACTGGACCAAAAAGTTTCGATCGGTAAGTTGATATAGAAGCCGTATAAAGTCGCGTGGTTACGACCCCACGATCATGCTCCAACGCAACGGTGAAAAACTTGTGACTTTCTGATCTGTTATTTGTAATCGTATTTAAAGGATGAAGTTTTTTATCCTTGAGACCTTGGGGAAGTTTACGTTTTTAATAGCATGCGGATGAAACTACTACCGCAGACCCAGCAAAAGGATATCCAGATAAACTTTGACTATTGGACGTATTCGGGACCTTCGATCAGTCAATTATTTTTCTTTAGAAAATGACAACGTCCATAGGGCTGAGTGATTTTTTAACACCGTTGATTGGACCACTTAATTTATTTAAACTGATTAAAATTGGTTCTGTGAGCTGAGATACAGTACGTGTATCCAGAACGCGTATAGGCCACCAGTTACGAGTTTTACATCACAACATTGCCGTAGATGTCCCGAGGGTAATTTCCTTTGCGTTATGTCGCTAATGCAACTTTATGCTTTTCTTACGAGTATTCAACAATGTTATAAAAATTTCGAAATGATTGATACATTCTACTTGTTTTTAACAATTAACCTTCAGGGACGGATCGTGCAGATTGTGGAAGGATGGTTCTATGCTAGTGCATATGAAAACAGAGAGTGCACTTATGTGCGGCGATATCATTCTCGGGAAGGATGCCGAACATTGGGTCGTGGCGGGCTCTGCTGACGACACTGTTCGTGTTTGGAAAATTGAAACTGGTATGCAATGATGCTTATGTCAATACTATACAATATTTGGTGGTGCAATCATATTCTAGTAATGTCATTGCACCTTCCAATTAGGCCAAGTCAAATTAAAAAAAATGTATCCTATCCGCTATGCGTGTTGATATGCGATAAAAAATATGACATAATTCATCCCGTTCATGCTTTTAGTGTCTCCATTCCAACTCTTCGATTATGTCAATAATTATAGTTCTATCAAGAACAATATATATGCCTTCACTATTCCGGATGTCCTAGAATGAAGTATTTAAGGGTTATTATAGATGTCAGACTGGTCTTACCATTTGGAACATGTGTTGAGGTAACAGTCTCGTTCCTAGAAACGACAGCGCGAATGGAAACACAAATATCCTTCTAATTTTTAAAACAACAGTGAAATATACTATTGCTATGTTCCTTTTTGTCAGTTCTCGAAAAATGAATTTTAATCGGTATTTGTTTTAGAATTATTTGTTATGTATTTTAGATAGTCAGCTATAAATCTGAGAAACTCCAGAATTTATGAGTGGGACAGAGGGAGCACGCCCAACAGAAACATAGTGGGCAGAGACATGTTACCTAATTTACGTAATCTATGATTTTAGGCCAGACTTGGTGAGAGGCCTTAATATTCGCACTGTGGGTAAAGCATTCTGCTCGGAGACAGCTACACACATTCCAAAATCGTCAATACATTCGCGGTACAATACAGAACGTATTTATTTTACACTCAGTTAGATAACTCACTCAGTATTTCAACTGTTAAAAACAAGTTTGGTATATTTTGGGAATTTTTCTGTACGTCATCTTGTCTTATTCTCTAAACCTGTCGCCTACGGATGAGCATTTACTTAGATAAAGCAAATATAGATAGATATACCCCGGACAGCTTTTGGTTCAAAGTTGAGGAGGTCATACAATGGGTTTTTGACTATTCTAACCCAGAGCTTCCACAACTCCGTCGCGATCCGATCCAAATAGTGACTAAACAAGCAAAGATACAAGCAATCAGCAATTAACAGCTTATAAGCAGGTAAGGCTGCTGGGACATTAATAAACATCGAGGGCGCCCACCCCTTCCCGGATCTCAATTCGACGAACGGATCGAGATAATCGAAGCAACTAGAGCTTGGTCATTGACTACGTTATCGGCTAAAATTGGCGTGCTTCGTGAAACATGTCGTCGAATTATTAAAAATTGTCTGAGGATGCAGAATAAAAACGCAAAATGGGTCCCTCATGGACTCGGTCCTGGCCAACGGAAAAGTGTGTTCGCGAGACAATTTGAAGATATATAGGCAGCAAAAGAGTCGTCTAGAGCATACCGTTGCAGTGGACGAGACATGGGCCAGTCTGTATAGGGAACCGAAAAAAGATCAAGTGAAACAGTAGCGACGACCAGGTCAACAGGCAATGGCGGTAGCAGTACCAAACAGATTCGAGCCTAAAGTAATGGTAGCACTTGTCATGGATTTCAACGGAATTTGCTACTACGAGATTTTGGGTTCAAAAGCCCGTGTAACTAAGGTTGCTTCTTTCAATTAAAGAGGGTGCTAGGTGGCCAAAGGTATGCAAACATCGATTTGCTCCAAGAGGCCTTAAATAACGAAGTTATAAGTGGCAATAGAAATAGTGCATACCAGCCGGCAGAAGGCTGCGAGAACCCTGGGACCAATGTGTAAATAAAAGAGGTGCATACCTCTAACTAATACTATAATAAAACATCTTTGCTTTAACTCACTTGCTTTAGCCGATTTTGAAATTTATATGGGTCTCATTTTTGGGTCAACCTAATATTGCCTTGATTTCATATAACCAACGCTTATGATTTTTAAAGGGAACACTCTTTACTGCTCAACTTGAATAAAGGCATGTATGCATTTGTTAACCACGTTCAGGCACAAGTATATTTATATAAGTACACTGAGGAATTTGGTAAAATATGAGCATATGTCGCCCACATATGCTCCCCAGCCAGAGGCCGCAGGTTCGAGCCCCGCTGCGTGACATATACGAGAGCTTAAGCATTGTAAAATTGCAGCTCCTTTAATAAACCAATAAAACCTTTACCTTTACATTGTTGCATAAGCAAAAATGAAGTGTGACATGGAAGCCTTACAACTTTATCTGTAATATGATTCCTTATAAAAATCATATACGATAGCATAGTTTCCTGGTTCACATTCTACTAACATCGCAAATTGTCTTGCTTTGTGGTCAGATCTGGGCGGAAATTTGTATCTTCTAGGTTATCAACAAGTTACAATATAATGCAATACACATGTGTCCATCGGATAGATGCATATTGTATCGTACATCCAGTTGACATCCAGGACAAATACCAATTGCTCGTGTAGATGTTCTGAATGCATCAAATATTTACAATTGTTAAAGACCTCACTTATCGTTTTAGAAGATATATTATTTTAAGGGTAAACTACTAGGGTTGAAGAATACTACAGTTTACGTCACTATGCAATTTGTGCATATATCAGATCAACATAATTTATTGAACACGAATAACAATATATTCCCGAAATATCAGGCTAGTCTAATGGGGCATGCTTTAGGATGACTTGGTACCAGTATTTCGATAGGCTAATTAAAGCGGATATAAATATATTAAACTGCTACTGTGAAGGTAAGAGACCTTGGACTCGCTAATTTAACTAAAATCGATAGCTCCAGAGCGGGCCTTGTATTTCTTCAAACGAGAGGGTTTCCATTAATAGTTCAGTACTATTACTCTGGCTTTATTATATTTAAATATAATGAAGCCATAATAATAATAATACATTTTATATGGACTCTTTCTCCGGGTGACTGATTGATACTTTTTTGTAAATGCTAGACCTTGTGTTCGCTTCTAATTGTTTTCAGAATCGGCTCCTCGTGAGGTTCGAGGTATACGTCGTGATCGACATAGCCCTCTCTGTGTTCGCCTTTATGTCGGACCAGTTTGCAATGACCTTCTGCTTTTCGTGGGATGGACGTCTGGTGAATTGCAAATTCTAGAATTAGTAGAAACTGGTGAAAGTCAAAGCGAATCTTTCCGTCAACTATGCGTGCTTAGAGGACATGAGGACTGGATACGAGGGATTGATGTACGTCCAGTTACAAGACGAGGATACTCTGGAGATACTAATGGTCAGTTTAAGTAGTTAAGGCGGTTTCCAGGCGGTTTCCATGTTTTTTCAATTGTTGGATACTAATAAATTTTCCAGGCTGACTCACAGACAACATTTAACATCCACGGTAGTGCTTTCGGCATTGCTTCATAAGACGGACCCCTTTAAATGCAAATGTGCAACGGTAGGCATCGAACCCGTTGTCGAACCTGAATTGTTGGATACTGTTACTTAGGAACTATACTAAGGTTGGTAGTCAGTTTATACATTTAAATCCGGTAAATAGTGAACTTCAAGTCAGATGCGGGAAGATATGGGCCAGTGTTAACACCGTTCCTTCGGCCCACGTACGAAACATAATCATAAATATATAGTTATACATATACATCATGTGTGTGCATATACTCCAAAGTATGTATTCGGGTCCAGTAGCATGGCTATTATCTACAAACACTACTTAAATATGGTGCTGCTGAACAAGGCACTGCATGATATCTCGGGCACAGTACCTCACGCTTTGTATACACGCTGTTATAGCAGGGTAACTTACTGTCCGACATAGAACCTGGTGAAAATCATGGATTGCAAAAAGAGTCACCACGTGCCTTTTGGATCTATTTAGGCCCTTTTATGCTTCGTTCGTTATCGCATCCGTGCTCTGGAAGTCCGGAGCTCTCTCAGACACACTCCTTACCCACATATGAATAAACTCCTGGTATGCCGCGTTATCCGGTGTCTCGCACGCCGTACCTATCTGTACGGCATCTTGACTGCTTGCTTGAGCAACCATTCCTCCTATTTTGGGCGGTACTCTTGGAAAGCATCTTCGAGGGTACGTCGGTACCATTTCTTCATGATGGTGCAGAGTGATCTTAGGCCAGAGTAGAATTCCGCGAGGCGTTGTGAGTGGCGCCAGGCCTCTGATGCCAGTTTGCAGAACTTTGTAGATCATGACCTTTGCTGGGGGGGGGGTCTTGTATCTACGGACGTTTTTAAGACTCCCGTTTATGCACCTGCATATGAATCGATATTAGGCTCGCGGAACTCGTAATAGCGTCGCCAGCCTGATTTAGAGTTTCGTCTGGCTGAGTCCCTTTGGTAGACTCGTGTTTTCTCCAAACGGCGTTTGATTTCGGGGGAAGAGTAATTCGACGCTAATCGGTGACATCCGAAACTGACTCCTTCACTCAGTGGGTTATTCTTTCCTAAGTTGCACCTAGTACACTCCGAATGCCTATTCGACGCAAATATGATAATTACTGAAGTGCCATTGCGTGCCATTGCCCGCGGCTTTCATGCGTTTTCTTTGCTTCGAGGTTTCGGTGTGCCAGGGTAGACCAGATTGAGCACATCAGCATCCGATTCCTGGCAGCGGACATTCAGGATCCTATGTGCGAATGCGTGATTGATTCATAAAGCGCAACCAAATTTTTAAAGAAAAATAATACCTTCTTAAAAATGATTTTTTTTGAATGCGAGTTATAACCTGCATTATTCCAGCAACCACTTGATTCGCAGACTATTTATTTTAATAAATAAAATCAGGAGAAGTCTAATCGTTAAATCGTGAGGGATCGCTAAAGCTTAGTGTAATTAATTATCTACATGGCGGGTGTCCCGCTTACTGAGACAATTATGTACCCTAACAAAAGGGAATTTGCATTTATAGAAGAGCAAGACTATTAATAGCAATACATTTCAGACGAGCTTCTTGTGGCTTCGTGCGGGCAAGATTCGTTAATTCGGATATGGCGAATCGGACCTTTCCGGGATGCAAATGATAAAGAAGTAAACGTGCGAAAAGTTTACTTCGAAAGTAATGGTAAATATGCTTATGACTATGTTAATAACTTAGCCAATAGCTAAACTATATTTTTGAGCAAAAATACATAAAATGAAAGTACCTCATATAATTTTATCAGATTTACCTTATGGAAGTACAGAATAGAAATGCTCTGTTGCTTTCTATAACTCTAGAATTTAGAATAGTACTGTTCAGACCCTTCTGACCTTTGGCAGATCAAAGATGCTACTCTTTGAACACATATTCCTTAGATCAGAGAACTGGTTATTGCGCCTCTGTGAATTTTTTTTGCCTCGCTTTCAAATTTTCTCGATTTTTTTTTGCTCACTTCAACAAAGTGTTTACAAGCGTTAAAACAGTAAACAATTATTTTCATTACTAATGATAAACAACACAACAATGTACGTGTAAAAGTAGCCTTTTCATCGATTGTACCACAAATTTTTCTAGTTTTCTGAGTACAGCAAAAGCGTTTATCTTCTTCTCCGGATGTGCGCTTATAATTACGAAGAATTGAAAGGAAGGTGGAATAACATGCACTTGTGGGGAATACTTTGCATTGTATAATATAATTAAAACACGAAAATCTTGTCTGAAAAACAATACAAATACTTTATTATCGGCCAAGGGGAGCAATCGATCTGTAATAAATCAAGTGCATTATTTTAACGATAGGTTCAAGATGCCTGTATATCGTTAAATGGCTGTAGTTGAACTAATATGATGCTTTGATAAAGCTGGCAGTCTATTGTATTGACTAATTTACAATGGGCCGTCTTTCTTACATAGTTCCAAGATGCCATCATTTTTGAAGGTTTTAAGGTAAAATATTTCATTTATTTTGTCAGGTGCGCATCTTCAAGCGGAACTAGAAACTGTTCTTGAAGGTCACAGTGGCTGGGTATACTCTGTGCGTTGGGGACCTGGCCAAGATCTACGTCTCTTATCAGCATCGATTGACAAATCGATGATAGTGTGGTCGCCAGCGGAGGCAGAAGATTGTGACCTCTGGACAGAACGTCTAAGGGTTGGTGGTGTGGGTGGAAATAATCTGGGATTTATGGGCGCCGTTTGGGACCAAACTGGGAATCGGATACTTGGATATGGATTTCATGGAAGTCTGCACCTGTGGACTAAAACTGGTGATCCTGTAAGTAAATTTCATACAATATACAAAAATATAAGGTCTACTTCCGATCCGCGTTCTACTCCGGTGATTGTATTTATGGCTGCTTTGGTATGTTAGGGGAAACATTGTAGGCGTTCCCGTGTATTGACGCTAGCATCGTTATCAGGAAGGTATTTACAATAGGACACAGCATTTAGTGTTAAAACTAACCATAACACCGCTAATATGAAAGGATGTTCAAAACAGGACTGGCAAGAGTTCTCCAACCGAACATTACTGCTTATTGAGAAATATCTTAAATTGCGACTTTGAATTTGGTAATATGCTTGATGGCTCTGACGTCAGCGGCGACACGAATCCATTTTTGTGCTGCTATGGCACCGAGGCTATAATTGCATTTACGGCTGCGGTAGAATTTGATTTGAGCGTGATTGTGTGCGTGGCTCGCATTACGTCAACGGGGAAATAAACATTGATCTTCCCTTTACTTGAAGGGTGACTCAGCCCGTTTTAAGTCTGGTATGAGAGGCACCATAACACTTTTTCTAAATGTTGCTCGCTTTTAAACCCATTCGATGATGTCAACCGTTTCCGTTGTAGCGCTTTTCAAAATTATATAACTTCATCATTGGTGGATCGGAGACCAATTTTTTAGATACTCTTGTCGTTAAGAAGAAGTCCAAGTCTTTCAAGATCATTCATGAAACATAGGAAGGCAAGCGGACTGATACATGAGTAAAGGGTACACCTAGTCTTACATCCTGAGACTCAAATGACACTACGCCGATGTGGACATGCTGGTTCCTGTCGGAGAAGTATCTCTGGGTAGCGTCGAATAGCAAAATCCTTTATCTAGTGCTGAGATGGTGATAGCTATATACTCAACTTATTATGTTACACAATATGCTGTGCAAATAAATGTCAGCATTCCCAACTTATATAAGGGACCCCGGTCTAATGTATGGCCATTGAATGGGCATCAAGATTGGCAACGTTCCGATACACTTTTCCCGACAACTCCAAATCCCTAGGTGTTATTATCATTGATACGTAAAATGGAAGGCGCACAGTTTAGACAGTTTCGCGAGAACGTTATGGAGTCATTACCACATTTAGCCAGAATCATACATATTGGATACGACATTGACGTTTTATATATTATTCATGTATATAAAAGCATTAGTCAAGCCTGTAACGAAATCACAATGTTACAAATGTTACACACAGATTGCAGATGATACAAACCGATGCAATCAGGGCTGTCTCGGGATCCCCAGACATAAGTTTAGTCCATAAACGACGTGGGATTCTAAAGTTTGTGGTCAAATATCTGTCCTCATACCGAATTGATCTTCTACTGTTTAGCATGCTAAAAACATCTCTAAACAAGGTTTCATTGCACCCGAACCCCTTCCTCTGGTGCAATACAAAGCTCGAATGGAGTTGATATTCTCTCAAGCTTTCGCACAAACTGTAACACTAAATTGTAAGCCCAAGTATCCATGTTGAGATTAAAGCAATGTCATGTAGTACCCAATAGGACATATATATGAATAGTTAACCACTTTGAGGTCTTCAAGGCCCATTGAATATATAGAAATGGCAATATTATAGACGACATACATGCTCGCCCCTTGGTACATATTAAGTATTATTATAGATCTGTTAATATTTATATACTAGAGTAAAAATACATAAACCTGTTTTTTGAATCAACTATGCTAGTTTTCGGCTTTCTGTCATAGAAAAATATGGATTCTAAGTTTCCTTTCTTCTGGTGGATCTAAAAAGGCTCAGGATGAATGGAAGCCCTGCGTCGTTCCTGGTGGTCATTTTAGCCCGGTAACCGGACTCGCCTGGTCTCCACGCGGATCCCATCTACTTTCGTGTTCTACCGATCAGACGACAAGGCTACATGGGAAATGGCGCAACAGTGATGACACAACTCCAGTGTGGCGCGAACTGGCTAGACCTCAAGTGCACGGGCATGATCTATTTTGTATCGCAGCTCTTTCAGAGACAGCTTTTGTGTCCGGTTAGTAACTTATTTAAGCAATCTCGAATAACGAGTTTTCAAAAGACCGCAAATTAAAAAAAACCGCTGATATAGACCATCATACTGTTATTTCTCTATAGCTACAGCTTAGCTGTTTCTGGTAATGCGAAATTCGTCAGTGAATCTTTAAAATGAGCAATATGCCAATCGCTGCTAAGCTGTACCATTGTAGTAATCACCTACGCCACTGGACAAGGCTAAACACCAAATGGATAAAATTGGAGTAAGCTGGAATCTAGAGATCGGAGCAGCTTTGGTACTCTACAAAATGAGCTGAATGGATACGTGGGATGTAGTACGCAAAATGTGCATAAATTTGTAAGCATGAGAATTTGTATGACGATTAGGCCTGTATTAAATACTGTCTGTGGGATGTTTTAAAAATTGCGAACAATGATCTCTATTATTCAACCCACAGGCCTTTTGGCCCATTTCAAAAGTCTTAAAATATTGTATTTATAAATTTCTGTGAAACAAAAAGGCTATCTTCAAATAAACAATTGTGATAGCCACAAATAAAATCAGCAGTTGAACTGGATCATGTCAAGTGGATCACGAGCACCTAAATTATTGAAAGCAAATTTGCCGTCGTTTTACTTTCATGTAGACACCGAGATGCTTTTAAGTGGTCGTATAACATACATATATTACTGGTTTAATAATAAACAATTCAACCTCTACTGGTTATTTTTGTGTAATACGAATTGGGTTTCAGGAGCGGAGGAGAAAGTTCTAAGATCTTTCAGTGCCACCCGTAATTTTGTTACCAATATCAACCGAATATCTGGTGAAGCGTCGGTAACTGATGATGGAGTCGAGCTGTTGCCGGAGGGTGCATCTGTTGCGGCGCTTGGCCTTTCGAATAAAGCACTATATGGGACAGATCTTAAGGTACGATAGACATGTAGCATATAGTTAAAATCATGCTATGGGAAATACACTCATACATTGGTTTCGTGGTCATCAAACTAGACATTTGCTTTTGTTACCAGACATTTTACCGAGTGGACGTCGAGTTTCGTTGCTTCGAAATATCTCTTGATACTATTGGAATCGATTCGTGGAATTACACAGTCTCGAGACAGGCAACTTATAAAAAGAAACGGCAAACAAGATAAGAAATGGATCTGTACTAAATGAATATGTATGAAAGGAAAAACAAGATAAGAAATGGATGTGTACGAACCTATTAGTGATATAACTTGTCTAGAAAAATATGGCTCGAAAGAACGTCGAGGTTGCGGGAAAATAATGCGGGCTCCATTTCTTCTGTTACATGCCTTCGTTAGAGAAAATTAAGGATCAAGCTCGATCAAAAGTGATAACATACCGCAAAACTTTTTCAATTATTAATTCACTCTAAGCTTGATACAAACTCAAGAAAAGCAAAAACATCCATTATTGAAAAACTGACTTGAAATATTCGTTCTGCCTTATTAGCCAGAGTTAAAACGCTACTTTGAAGCACTATTGAAGAATTTAATCTAGTTCTCGTTTAAAATAATGTGTTTTTAAAAAACATGCAATTGGATATATTGACGTCCTGAACCGTTCGGAGTCGTTCAGAAGTTTGGACTAACTATAATCGTGAGGATGACCGGTGTCATACTATTCCGGCCTCCAAAGAGGTCAGCGAATATGTAATCAGTCCAGATCCAGTGACATCAGAGTTCTGTCCTTCACCTCAGATGAAAAATGTTCGGTTAAAATGAGGAAGGTTATCATAGATCGAATGATGTGTGTATAATGCGCTATATTATAACTATAATGCTGCGTGACATGTAAGGGAGCTTAAGCATTGTAAAATTGCAGCTCCTTTAATAAACCAATAAAGCGTTACCTTTACCTTACCTTTACCATCAAATGTCTAATTCTAATTCCAGGTTTCTTTTATGGATGCTACGTTCATTGACTTTAGAGATTCCCTTACCTATAATTCTTTTTTCACTTGACAACTTCTACGTTGTAGAACTGCACTTCCATCAATAAACCTGATAAATAATTGAAAATTTATAGATAGTATGTACCCTAGCCGTCAGCCACGGCTGCACAGACGTAATGGTGAATTAAGGCAAGAAGGTACTTTATATTTAAGCAGGTTGCGCACATATAATCTCTTATGCTTTCTTCTCCAAAGCAAATTCAAATGTCGGCCTGTACAACGTTGTCTTACGATGTGGGAAGCAATCCATCGGGTAAACTGGGAGATCTTTGGAACAGAAGCTGTCTGAGTACAAATCTGATTTGAGAAAAAAGAGTCATGCGGATGGTGTTATCCTTAATTGCGAAATATAGGAAGTTTGTTTTGTCCTGCGACTTAGTCCCGATTGAACTTGAGCAACCGTTAGTTTCCTATTTAAACAAAGAGGTTTTAACTTAAATTAAGCACGGTCCAACGTAGCGTTCGAATTCTATCGCATGCGCAAGATTGGTATTGAAAAACAACGAGCAGAAATTACACCGCAGTTAAAAAGAAAAAAAAGCCGTACCACTCTTATCTGTATCATTTGAAGGAGACATAACTTTAATAATAGCCTGCGTTGCATATATTACCCGATGTTATGTACTGTGTAATATCTGAGTAACGATGTGATCGTTATAAGAGAACACAGAGTTGAGTTCTTTCCTATAATGCTAATAATAACGTTTGTCACATGGGCAGGCTCAAGCGATTAACGATGTTCAAGAAGATAATCCTAAAGAAAATCAAGAGGATTACTATTTTCGCCCAATGGAGCTAACCGCACCACCACACGAAGAAGCTCTTGCTCAAAATACACTATGGCACGAGGTTCGCAAGCTCTATGGGCATGGGTAAGACCATTAAGCGCTTTAACTATTATAAGTGAATATTTGTATGGAACGACAACATGTTTAGCATCTGTGTACGTTACAGATGCAAATAAATAATAATAATAATAATAATGATTGTCCTAACGACATTAGTCGACTCCGGTGGCGTGGTGCATTCGCGTGCGCCTTTCAACCAAAGAACACGTAGGTGCACCAGTTTAATCCCCAGTAAATATAAAGAAGTGAAATACTACGACGTTCTAGAACGTATTACAATTAATTATTGTTGTGCGGTCTCACAGGTACGAGGTCTTCACATGCACAGCATCTAATAATGGGTTGCTTGTGGCTTCGTCGTGTAAAGCTCAGTCGGCTAAACACGCTGCTGTACTTCTCTGGGATACCCGTTTATGGAAGGTCGGTTTCTTCTACGCAACTTGTTTGATTTTACGTCAGCGGCGGATATGTATTTGAATAAAATAATCAAGATTTTAGCACATTGTGCGTGTAGTGGTGAATGTTCCTTTCACGTAGTCTCGTATCGGTCATCATGGCACAGTGGTATCATCTTGTGACCCTTTATGAATTTATGAAGGTTTCATGAAACTCTTGTCTGAGAAGTACTATAGGTTTTTTGTTTTGTAATACACGTTGCCCTGATATGGCATAGGTAAGCAAATTTTCGGCCCTAAGCTTACCAATAATTATAAAACTTTATTATGTTCTTGCTCGACGGTACCAAATTTAATAATCAAGCGAGTACTTCTTAGGGTAAGAAAGGTCTTTCAAATAAACAAGTAACTTCTTGAAAAACAAAAACAAGGAACTACCGATGACTGCAGTGTGTTAACATGCCTACTTTAGTTGCACTATACATTTAGACTGGCTACTGTATGCATATTATTCTAGAATAAAATAGGCTTATTCACTTGGATATAACGATTGTGAATAGATATGTTTAAATAAATGGAAGCATCTGTTGATAGCGCTAAGTCACTCTAACCCTCGCTCCTACCTCAGCCTACCTTATCTCGAGAGGTACTGTTTCGATTGCCAAATTCGTTAAATGTGTGTCACTAGTGCCACTCTGTGACAACTCTGATGTTTTGATACAACCCTGTGGAGGTGCTACCTCTATAATAATAATAACACTTATGTTCGTTCAAACAAACAAATTTACTTTAGGTGGTCCAGCGCCTAGAACATCACCAGCTCACGGTTACCTGCGTGGCGTTCAGCGATGATGACCAAAGAATACTAACGGTCTCTCGAGATCGTACTTGGGCTTTGTGGGAAAAGCCCTCTCAAGAAATTGGTCAAAACAACGATTACGTTAAGGTACTGTATTAACTAACAAGGAAGTCTAACAGTGTTTTTACGAGTGCAATTGACAATAGTGGTGAAATAATAGATATACACAACTAATGGTATTGGCTAATTACATGAGTTCTGTCTATATTGTACCGATGCTTTCAGGTCGGTTACGTGGATAAAACTTGCAGTATTCATCAGCGCATTCTTTGGGGATGCGCTTTTCCACCCAAAGGTTTTTGTGTTGATGGAGACGGTAAAGGGAATTTGTTTGCAACCTGTTCGAGAGACAAGAGAGTTGTCCTTTGGAAGCTTGATCGTACAGCAGAGGACGAATCTCGAAAGGACAAAGACAATACCAATCGAGATCCCTCAGTCAATATAACGGGAGGTTGGCGGCCCAGTTTGGTTCTTGACGTCAATGATTCAGCTCGATCTCTTGCATTTTCGTCATTAGCAGCGGTGACAAGCAGGAGTATCAAAAGATCGTAAGGATTGAACTACATTAACCGAAACACCATATTATTTTTTAGTTAGTCTGATTCACAACAAGTAAGTTAGTTCGCAAGTTAGTTCGATTCAAAACTGAGCTCACAAGGAAACCTCAGACTCCGGTGCGACTTCCTTTGACTTCCTTCGACTTCCTTTCACTTCCTTCCTTTGACGTCTCAAGAAGCCCGAGGTGACATTTGTTGCCCAAATGCCGAGGTACCAAGACAATATCGAGAGTCTGGTGAAAATATTAGTTTTTTTCGATGTGTTTGAAAGCGACCAGTTAGAGGCCTGTCCTCCGCTACCGAATGACTCGGTTTCCCATCGAAGGAAGTGGAAATTTGATTACTGTCTTGTCTGGATGAATCAGACAGGAGAGAAGGAAGGGTGGCAGTCACGGCACATGTATCGTGGTTCATAAATTTTACCGTTTGAATACATTCATATAGGCATATATCGCTTCTCCCTCCCTCCTGCAAAATGGGACAGAATATGGAGAAAAACAAGAGCTGACGATAATCAAGATTGATTTTTTCTTATCAGTATATAAGGGGTTAACCAAAAAGATTTGTTTCAGTGGAGACCCATATCGACTTTGTACCACTTATTGTTAGCCCTTATTAAGGAAAATATTAAATGCATATATGTATAACTCAGAGAGGAGAAGTACGATTTTGAGCGAATTTCTACCGCTATCAAAAACGCATAACGTTAAAAGGTAAATTTCTTTCCCTGCACGGTTGAATGTAACCAAGTAAAAACAACTTTAGCAATTAATGCCATGGGATCTAGTGTTTGGGACGCAAACCCAGTCACTCTGGACTGAAAAGAACTTCAGCTATCAGCTAGATCGTAGTGTTCAGGTAGGCGAGGTCCCTTTTCAGGATTGATTGTTCATATTTTTTAATGTTTGACATCAGTGCGCATATCCGTCTAACCATATATCACTAGACTCCTATCCTGTAGTATACTTAAATATTCAAACCTTTATGCTCTCTGATTGGGCACCGTATCTTCAGCGGAAGTATTAGCGCTCAGAACCATCAGTCAGAATAAGAATTCCACATAAATAGATAGGTCAGATAGGTGTTGTATGTTATTATGGTAGTAATGCTTGAAAGTGTAATAGTCATCAACGCCGAGTTCCCTTTATTTCAGATTGATTCTGGCGATTGGTCTGGATAGTGGGCATATTGATTTGCGGCTACTCCAACTCAATATTGCATCCGGCAATATTGAGGTCGCAGGCACCCTTCAGTTGGACGCTCACGGCCTAACAGTAAATCGACTCTGTTTTCAACCAAGAGTCAATATCGTTGCAGAGCCCACTGCCAACACGGAGGCGACAAAACAAACGAGTTTGGTCGAATTGCTTGCTTCTTGCTCTGATGACCACACAGTTAAGTTCTATCTAATATCTGCTAAGGTCGAGTAAGCAAATAGTAGTTAAGAGTTTAAATGAATTGATTCCAACGGTGTACCTGTCCGCATATATCCGATGGAACCATAAAGAGGTGCGGCAGCTGCTAAGAGCGGCTAAAAAATTAGTGAAACGGATATGCGGATTGGTCATTGTAGCAATATGTAAATGATGTTATGTGAACTGTGGTAACACAGTTAGTAAGTGGAAAATAAACTGGCTGGGTGAGGTGTTTAAAGTATGTTTTCTATAATAAATATTTTCTTCATGAGCTGATCGATTATTGAAATAATCTAGAACAATCTAAAAAAATACCCTCATTGAAGGTTCCCCGTTATCCCACTGCGGTTATCACCTTCTCTCTTTCACTAGATTTAGCTTCCTTTGTGGCCAAATCAAGCTTGCGCCACGTCGCAACGGTTTGAAAAAACCCAAAGTTCATTTTTACAAATGATATGTGTTTAGAAAATCGAACCTTGTTCATATTGTGTAAAGCTCAAAAACTAAGCAACGTTTGTATTCGATTGTTTCGCAAATTCTCCATCGTTGTAGGCAGGAGTAATGTTTCTCTGGTTACATTATACTCTACGGAGAAGTTTATTACAATTGTATGCATGCATTTATTTAGTTCTCCTTCGAGCTGTTATACTTAACAAAACTGCAGTTAAGTTGCTATTTTGCTTTAAATTATTATATAATATCTGTAATGCGTTACGTATTTATTAAGGCATATTTCCCATAAATGTACGAAAACTGTTTATTGTCTACCAAACAAACAATGTCACCATTCAGGAAAGGAAGTCAAACTATGTGGTCCCAATAATCGCCGTCTGTAATACCAGTCCCTGGTACGTTGTCATATAAAAAGCGACTAGCGTTCGGTTTGAAATATTGGAGCAGTCTATTCAATGCTTAAGCTTTCCAAATGAATGGGCTTTCATTATTTATTTTAATATGACCATAAAATGTGTTAAGCTTTATTATATTAAACAATAGATACGAGCATAATACTGTTCTTAATTAAAACCTGCATTTTTCGTTTCAAAATGCATGTTTGGGTTTTCTCATTTACTGCCGTTTTATTCTCAGACTTGTGCATATTTATGTGAAATATTTTGAACGGGAATTCTTTGATCGCTCGACGTTCTGCTTTGTCTCTATTGTGAACCATATAAGTCCTCCTTGGGCCGCCACACACCCGAGAGCTAGCAACTCTCGAATGAGGGATGGAACACGCCCTGACGAGAACGCAAGAGAGATACCAATGCTAACACTAGCACTGGCTAAGCAAGCTCCTATAGTTGAACATCTGAAATCATTATAAACGCAGTGTCATTCTAAATGTAATATTAACTTCCGTATTAACACAGAACAGCCTGCGTGAATATGCAGAAATATACATCTAATGAAACGTTTCCCATCAACATGGTGACCATCGGTGAACAATTTGTATACATTTATATGTAAATATGATACAGGGATAAAATTTATTAAAATATGTTTATCTGTTTACAATGATGGTGCCACCACACGGACTATTTACAGTGTACAACTTTTCGAGTTTGAGAGAACGAAGCGTCAGAATAAAAATTACTGTAGTTTTATTAATATGCCACATTCAGGTTCAAGAGAGTGGCGCGGAGACGACATTTTCTTACAGAAACCACGGGCGCTCTAGTTCGACACATCGGGGAATTGATAATATATTTTATTTGTCAAACTGTATAAACGTAGGAAAAAAATTACTAAATCCCATCCAGCTAGGATGTACTCAAGGGGGGACCCCAACTAATCCCCCCAAATAATCTTGTATTGTATTGTGATAACATATTGTAACAGATCATTCGACGTAGAATTGCTATTGTTTCAATCACTGCCACTATTATTAGTATTGACTTGTGTTGTAACTTAGTCACGTAGTCGCTCTAACTAAGAGGTAGGTGACCAAGTCTCCATAGGGCATTCCAACGTAGACTCGTTCCCTCGTTTACCATAGTTGAACTAACTCGCTCTTATACTTGTAATATAATACACCTATAACTATTATAAAATATAATAGCATATATAATTACAACGTCGGAATAAAACAAACAATGAAAAGCAAAAATCGCCTGGATATAGCGTGTTACTAGAATTTGAGTCAAATTTATTTTGACCCTTCGTCATCACAAACATAACAAGCCGTAGACCGCAACTAATCAACATCGTGACCTCATAAGGGTAGAATTCCGATACGTAATATTAATATCTGAGCGGGTGGTCCAAACCTGTTTACCGCTGAGGCCGTTTCGAGGGCTGATACAAGCTGTGTATACAGTGCAGTCAGAAGTAGCAACCTGACACAGCAAAGTAAGAACAAAAGAAAAATACCAAATTTTAACTATAACCCGAAAATATTTAACGTAGACAGCTTACATTTACTGCACATTGGGGCATCATGTGGGTGATATCACATAAACGAGGTATGTGATGCACTATATTTGTTCCTGTCGCCACGTTCTCTTTTATTCAAGAAATTGCACTTTGATATAATTTGATATATCCGAACGTTTTAATTTAAGACGTTCAAATTTGTTATATATTTTTTAAATACAGAGTAGGTTTCGGAATATAAACCACACGAGCGCTGAATATTGTCGTTCTCCTTTCCTTTTCGCTTAACTGTCAGTGAACCTTCATCACGTACTTATTTTTGGAGTGTACCCGTAACACCGAACGTAGAAAGAGATGAAAAGGTAAACAAAATGTCTTGTTGTTTGATTAATGCCAATGGTTTGTATTCATCTTATCCAAATTTAGCGATACAGAATGTGGTATAAGTCCTGAGCGTGCAATTCAATGCATTGGAATGTCCTCCTGACGATGATGACAGAAATTATGATCGAAACGTTATATAGAGACATTATTATTTGCACATTATTGTTATTATTAGCTGTTCAATCTGGCAACCCAAAGAATTTTGATAGAGATGTAAGAAAGCGGCAACCGTGCAAAAACTTTATAGAGACAGGTGGACTCATAATAATAATAATAATAATTTATATTATACTTAACTGTTCAATACTAGCAAAGCGGATAACAAAATTATCTATTCAGATTCGGGTTATTAAATATACGAGCTTGTCTCTTCAACATCGCACAGATGAGTACTGGTTGTGGCGTTTTTTGGCATACAGCTGGCCAAAGTTTCATGTAAATGTCGAATCACTTGGGTGGAGTGTTTTCAAATTACATTCTAGTTATTCTTTAGAACAAAATTCTGATCAATTTAATTCCATTCCTAAATAATTACGCCGCACCCTGTACACCACGGCCGGTCAACGTACAAGTGCGCCTTTATGAAATATATCTTCCTCCGCGGAGCAAAGTGTTTTTCTAGGTGAAAGATGGGAAATTAGAAATTAGAAAATTAGACCAAGTGGATACGATTTAATAAACGATTATAGCTGGAAGATAAATTGAATTTTGTGTAAATAACAAACACTCTTTAAAAAATACTACCTTAAATCGCTAGCCTTGGCTAGCAAGCGTTTTATAAGACACTAAAAAGCAAAACAATAACTGCCTTGCGAAACACGTTCACGAATATTTATAACTACAATGGGTTTATGAAGTTCACTGATAACGGATTTACAATAGATGAGCAACCCACCTGGTTAAGGTGGCAATCAACAAGTATAAGTAGATAAAGTTTCCATATTGTGGCACACAGCTTCCTGCGATGAAGAAAATACCCCCGATAATGAGAGATAACCACGAGACTGGTCTCCTGTGTTTATCGAGAAGAAATAGTGTTAATTAAGCATCTAATCTATTATAGTTAGACATTGCTTCTTCGGAAGTAACCTATAATCTATAAGAAATTTTATACTAGATAAAATATTGCTGGCTGTAAACAAGTACGGACAAATATAAGTAAAATTAAATTACACTAGAACACTTTAGAACATCTGAAAAAATAACACCTGTAGCAAACATGTTTTAATAACGGGGTGATATAATACCTCGGCAACATATGATTGATGAGTAAGGAGGCACCACAAGCACCTAGTTGAGCCAATACGCTTAAGCCAAGGCTCCACATAAGGACCGAGTCCAAACGATATCCGGAGCTCAGACAACTCGACCGGTAGCTTGGGTTCAATCTGTAACACGATTTGATTCAGTAGGTCTTTTATGATACGTCTCATAAAGTCAGAAGATTAACCCGAATAAACTGAAAGGTAGGCCAGTATGTATTGGATACTGCGTTACCCGGTCATTTAATAGTAAATAATGTTATCTTTTGTACATAATGGTAGGATGTTGTAAAGCTAGCTTCCTCTTCTTTCGTGCTCATGCTTTGATTAAGTAAGATTTAAAACGATACCTTTCGCAACCCCATTGTTTTATCTAATTTATTTACTTAAAGTGTACGTGCGACAGTCCTGTAGCACCCCAGTAGCACCACGGCGTAATACATTAGGCCTGACACCAAAAATAGCACTAGAGTGTTATTACGACTGAGCATCTAAAATTTTATTATGTACTTCTCCGAGAAATCCAAGTGCTCAAGAATATTGGGGTGCCGGCCTCCGGTTTGCTTGTGGTGTACAAATTGCTCCTGTTACCTGTGCTTGTGACGGTATCATTATTTGCGGCAATGGATACCAAAGAATACTGCGCAGAGTCATTCAGAATGATGACCTTCGTGCTATTTTAGGCAGATGTCTCGGTAATTCAGTTGCTGACGTTTTCGATAGTGTTGGGCTCCTTGGTGCAGTGGAAATCTGTACACTTCAGAGAGCTATCGTTGCCTTCAAAATGGTATATGGAAAAATACCGGGCGACATCTCTTTTCCAATCTGTCCCAAGGGAAAGAAGACATTTCGCCGTTTTACTGTGTTTGCAAAGCCCTTTGTCATTAAAGAGTCGCCACGTTCTTGGCTACCACCTGCCTGCCATGTAGAGCGCGCCTGATTCGGTCCCTTTTCTCAAAGAAAAGATTTGCCAGGGAGATGTGAGCAGTGCAATATAAAATATATTGTACTGTGTATTATAATGCGCGAAACTGAACAGGGAAGGAAAGGAGTAGGCGAATGTATATTTTCTCTCTTTATCCACCTTCCATTGTTTACCTTTATCATGTTTATATATTCATGTTGTTTATATACTTACTCTAATTTACATTTTAATTACGAGAATTTAAGCATTCCGAAATTGCAGTTCCTGGAATAAGCTTAAGTCACATACAATACAAATATACCATATCATACCTCGTGTGATACAAACATTTTCTTACGCAGTGTTAAAACAAAGCTGCTATTGTTATATATAGACGTTAATGTTCTGTGCAGATGCTTATTGTGTTTTACTCTGCAATGGCTTTTTTAATTCACGAGGAAACCGGAGAGACAATATACCGGTACGATATACTAAACATTTTTACTATTGTTCATTTGAGAACTCAGCGTAGTAAAACTGTAGTTCCGTCAATACGTCACTTCACTGAGTGAATAACTGTATACCCCAGGTCCCTCATATGGTTCTTGCACTTGAGAACCACATCGATGATATCTTAGTCATTTCTGTATGAGGAATGGAGTGATTAGACTGCTGTCATTTTGACGGCACCGCCTGCCCACGACATCTATACATTACAAAATAAATGATAAAAAAAGATTAACGGAACTGCAATTACAGTAATGCTTAAGTTCTCGTAATAAAATAATGATAAAAGAGTATCACAAATTTTGTCGCCTATTGTGTAACAAATGAACGGTCGTCTGGAGTCGGATCCTTTAAGATCCTCCGACGGACAAGGTTCATAAAACTCATAAGTGCCGTTAAGCTTAACACAAGAGGACCTACCCACCCATGAGACAAGTTCTAATTCAGATAATGATCTTGACATTCTAAAACATACCCAATTGTGAATATTCTCAATTTTGTAATATGATGGTAAATAGTCTCGATTGTCATGTCGTTCCTGGGGTTCTTGCGTTTAAAATCTGATACCTCATTTGCCATACCTGTAGATTAAGCTGTAGATCCCCAGTCTCACGTGGACCTGTATAAACTCTGCCTGCAGTATTAAATTAGGAAAATTGGAAGAATTCGGCAACAATTATATATTTGGTGGCAGTGGGTCTGTCACAAGGCAAGAGAAAATCGTGTTCCATTTTTTAAGGTTGTCGACAAGTCTTAAGACCTACCTAGCTTCTTCCTCCCGGCTGCTCTGTGATTGGTAGATAGCAAGAAGGTCGTTGTGAAGGGCAAATGCTGCAGCAGCAAAGATTATAATCCAGACTGTCCAAGGTGACCGTAAGTAGAGCTTTCGCCACCTTTGCATACCCTCCGTTTCACCCAAAATTTCACCTCCGTTTTGTGAGTGTCCATTCTTTGTCAGTCCAATTTCTGATACAGGAACACGAATATCCTGGCGTTGGAACAGTGCGCAGCAGAACAGATAGATTGATAAAGCGAAGTGTCACTTCAATACCGCAATTCTCATTCAAAACGTATGGTCTAAATAGTTTAAAAATTTGCAAAATTGGTTACATCATAGTGCCCCTCTTCGATACAAGGAGTGGGTGCAATTTCTACAGGTTAACATTTCGACGTTTACCACTCTACCCTATTAGTATCGAATAGAGCAGTGTCGTGGTAGCCATCCAGCACGCGAACGATAGCTGAATGAAACACCGAAATTAAGAAAGTTATTTAAAATGCTCATTGTTATGCACTGGAAAGGACCCAACAACTCTGATTATGGAACTGGATTATGGTTATATATATAGACGGACCGCAACTCAATAGGTGAATCTCATATCAAGCAGGAATTCATACCTGTTAACTTATTTATTCATCACCTCAGCCAAGAATTTATTCACCACCTCATTCTCGACACATCCGTGGGACATATGTAATTTTCGTAGAAACACGACGTGTATCATTAATATCCCGTATCATTTATAGGTTTTAGTTAGGATTTATGGTAGGCCTAATTAGATCGGACTAACAATTAGCGTCAATTGGTGGCAACGAGAGAGGGAGTCAAAAACTGAAAATCCATCTTACTGAGGCACATTAATGTACTGTATATAAATGTACTGAAATTAATTTCCATACTTTCCAACTTGCGTGCGGCTTAGAGTACCTCCTCCCACTCACGTTTGAACCGGGATGTAGGTCATTCTCGATAAAGTTCGGGAAATCCTCGTTTGCTTCCTCTTCGACGAGGTTCTTTCTTGTTGAATTTGCGACCAACCATAGTGGGGATTCCTGAATTATCAACACAAGCAGAACACACGAAAAGTATGCTGTGCCCACGCAAAGGTGAAGATACCTAAAGCCAAGAGAATAGAGTCCATTAATAAACCAGACAGAACAGCTTAGGAACATTCCAGTGCCTTATCATTGTACTCGCTACTTTTTCTGATCTAGACCTACCATTGCACTCAATCAACGTTTTCTTAAATCACAAGAATGCTTCGATCTCTCAGAATACTACCAAGTCCTTCATTTAATTATCAGCCAATCGTATACAGCTCGTTTAAAGTTCAAGGGCAAAATTCAAAGGTCTGAACTATTGTTTCCCGCAGTAAAATGCAAAAGCTGAGCTAGCCATACAGCGTCACGATCAGACACGTCAACGACCGTTTGAAAGCTAGAATCTAATCATGTTACCATAAGTATATTTTTATCCCCTTATGTCTCAGCAACAGCAAAAGATAAATTTGTATTTATCGGTTCAATTTAATACATATAAAATTATATATATTATAATATGCGAACATTTATAATACGAGGTATTCAGTAAAGGAACGCTACCCTATCGGCTTGCGTTACTCTTTGAACGCGTTCAACAAGTCTATTAGTTAGGCAATGGAGCTCAGGAGTCTTCAGTACAATTGTTCAGTATAATTCTATAGGGTTGCTATTTTTGTGCGTTCTGATTTCGTAATACCCCCGTGGGATTGTGTTCGTTTTGACGCATTGAAAAAGTCAGGTAACCCCACCGGATTGCGTCGTATAAAGATTAACAACCTATATAAAGACATTCACTGCGTCATTTGAATTTACTCATATTGGTTTTATGACGAGTAGCATAACTACTTGAAATGTCAAATCGTTTCCTATCTTGTATAAAAAGGACTATAGCAACTAACTAACAGGTTTCTAATGATCTACCTGAAGTCTTGTAGTAGCCATGCAAATAGGCCCAGAAAAGGTGATGGAACTATAGAGCCAAGGATAGAGCAGACGATAATTGCTGCCAAATGGTTGAGGGGCTCTACCAACTCTGAAAATAATTTTGGTGGGATTCAATTAGTGGTGCTTGGTGATACGATATACACAGAGGACAAAGAGGCGAAGAGTAATGTATGTTGTTGTACATAAATGTACGAAAATGGGCAACAAGAGACAATTGATATTTGTGATACATGTATGTGATAATAAAACTTTGGAATATATTAAGATATAACACATTGTAATGTTTCGAGTTAACCCGTATATAGTTAGAGAAACAACTTTCTAAGGCCACTGGGTAGCACGATAGTATAAACGGCGACTCTCGCTGCCCTAAGCATAAAACAAAAACAGAAAGAGATTCTGTAATAAAAAAAATTGAAGAGGAAATAGCATATATGGTGATGATACACTAGCACCAGATATTTTCGAAAGAATCAAATGTCGTTGAATATTATTATACGTCTCGAATAATGCATAGCAAATCAATCTTGGGGAAAGGTGTTTAGTTATCGCCATATGACAGATAATCATTTCTTTGTGAAAACAAAAGGGAGTGATTGTTATGTTAACATGCTCAGATTTTTTCAGGTGTTTGCAAACTATCCGGAAAAATCCAAGTGTTTATATCATTGTTCTCAACTAAAGCAGTAATGATATTATAAAAATTATTCAAAAAAATGAACAGATAGTACGAATGTCGTAGGTATCTGCACTGAGAAGCTATGCTCTTACAAAATATATCAAAGTTATTTTCATTTGTTTGGTTAGTTTGATTTCTCAAATTGTTCGTTTGTCTATCGGAAATGAAAGAGGGCAACATGGATTGTCGCAAATGGATGAGGTATGCCGCTTGTACAAACATTCGGCGTCACAGAATCCTCAATTCAGTGATGCATACTTTACGAAACGAGAATTCCAGCTTTAGACCCAGCCACACATCGAAGATTATCAAAAAAAAGGTGAAAGAAAGTGATCAAGAGGCTAAAGTCTGTCTACCGAGCACTTAAGCATATGTATGTATATTGCAGTTCCGAGAATAAACATTTGATTATGATATGATATGAAAAAAAAGTTGATTAAGCGCAACGCATACCACACCATTCGGCCTATCTACCTTGGATTTTGAGAACATTATATCGTAAGGACTATGGAGACATTTTCTACTGACGATCTTAAGTTTCAGAGCCGTGTACAAACACCACATTCGCAGTATTTATCCCATCGCTCTGTGTCAATTATCCCGGCATTGTAACGGACCCAATCAAGTCTTAAGCACTTGCATCGAGTTAAAAAATGAACCGCAGGTAACGATTAGTCTCGACTGCAAACGGAGCAAGAAATGGAGTACACCTGAAAATCGTCAATTCTTCGACGTATTTCGGACAAACGCCAACAGTATCGAGGATACTCTTCGCGGAACACACTGAGCAAAGAATTGGAGCGCCGGCTTCATTGTTCATCCAAGCGATGTAGCTAAGTCAGATCGGCCAAGTCGGAATTGACTAAACTGAGAGCGAGAATCAATAATCAGTACCTTTCCTACGGCTCGAATGCTCATTAACTGACCTGTCATCACCGTCGTCACTTGCATCTACGGTTTAATATAGTAAACGTCATCTTTAGGATAGAAGAGAGTTTGACAGCGTTCCTCTTTTTATGCTCTTTCGACACACCGTATATGTCCATGAGAATTTTACTCATCATCTGTATGCTTGAACCGGGCTGTCGTCAATTTGGTCGTTCCGGTTTTTTATGCGCTCATTGTATTCCATAGGCGTTTTTCGCCATTCAATTCTATGCAAAGTGTCTACCCCAACTTCAGTACAATTTTTCGAGGCTACTTCACGGACGTTCCTTGACTAAGCTACACAAATAGGCCATCTCTAAATTTGGGCCAACCGGAACCTGCCGAGCCCCTCACCTATAAGAAGTCGTTTCTTCTTACAGATAGGATAATTCTAACCACGTCTTTTATTGGACCCTTTGTATAAAGTACTTGCTCCTCAGCCCTCAAAACCTTATGAATTATTCTAATCCTACATTTAAAGTGTTCGTTCAGCAAACTGAAATAATTCTTAGCCAGTGGTATTTTAGCTTCTCTCGCTGGCATCTTAGGTAATTGTGACCGAATTCTTCTTCTCAACACCCCTTTGTTTTTTAGTAATCCTGTTCTTTAGTACTTGTTTTACCTTGGAACGCTGCAACGTATGTACTAGTTAGCGAGCGTATATTTAGCTGCCAGTAGCAGGACATTTGCTTCATGAGGTTGCTTTACAAATGATTGAAATCTACTGCGAATGCTTGGATAAACTGTAGGTAAACTCTTACCTTGTGTTTTTAAGAAAATGACCACAGACCACTACCAGACTTTAAACCTGTATAAACGAATTACTCACCCATAATGAATGCAAGACATGACAGTGCCAACCCAGCATCAGCGACGGAAAGAAAAAGCCTCGCGAGGAAGAAGCACCATACAGAAGGACTGAACGCACCTAAGAGACACAGCAGGACGCAGGAAACCGCACCACATAGAGCCACCTAGAACCCGAAGCAGAATGGAAATCAGGGGAAAGAGATTTAATTTAATGCCTACAATGGGTAGTAAGTTGGTTAAGCCATCCTTGCCATAGTGTACAAAACCTATAATAAAGCTCTTATTGCTTATCTTATTGCTGATACTTAGACTGCTCAACTCAAGTATACGATTATGACGAATGATAGCAGTATCCTGCAAGTAAGGGTGTATAATTATTCGATAATTTGAGATGCGTTGACGTTGGCCACATAAACCTGTGGTTAATTTTTTCTTCGAACATATCTTTATTACGTAAGACCTGTTGAAATTGTTTTACATCAACGGTTAACAGACATCCGAGAATTCCGTATCACATTTTGGATTTTATTGGATTCCAAGTTACCGATGAATACAGTAGCAACGGGACACCATCTCATTCATGGGAAGTTTAAATATTATATCCTGGTTTATTAGAAATAGCTATTTTATTGAGACAAATGAAGATGTAACAATGCAGACCTCTTCGCTTCTTGGCATTTGAAAAAGGGCCACAGATTAATCGTGTCGATGAACAATAACCAAGGTCTGTATAATGAGTCTTACGTTGAGGCTCTTATTATTCCACAAAACTGGCTGCTAGAATTTGCGAGTCACTCATAAACGCGCAAGTGCATTAGTTATTATGTATGGCACATCCGTCCATCATTTCTCCTCATGAGCCCTATCTAAATTTTTAGCAAAATGAATCAAAACGACACCAATGAAGATCATAAAAATGCTGCTCAGATGATGACTCAGTAACAATTAGATAGCTACTTTTCAATACTGAAAAGCACTGAGAAGAGAGTGATCAATTCACCTTGAAGTATTTGCCAAAAGGACAGCATTCCAATAAATCAAGCAAAAATCACTGCCATGTGTGAAGCAGACCAGCTTGTACCAATGATCGAAACAAACCGGTTTGCTAAAAGGTAACAATATAATAGATCATTCGCACGGAATGGCAGGGCAATTTCTTTACTAACGTTCTGTTTTGCTCGCTGGCATGAAAATATGACAGATGACAATCATATTTCGACGTTTTTTGGTCTGAAGTGGTTAAACGTTGGTATCCATCTTAAACAACATCGACAGTTTTGATTCATTTCTGACTCATGGGATCAACTTCATTGCATTAAAGATATATATACACTATCGCGCAACGAAGTACCTTCTCGTCTAATTACTGAAGTTGTTACTCTTATTTATTATTGATAGTGTAATAACTCTACTTGATAGTGTTTGGTTTTACATCGTGGTGTGATGAGCCTTGTGCACAAATATACGTGTAACGGTGCTTACTTCTCTCACATGAAGCAATGAACTAGAACCTGCAATTGAGAAAATCTCGCAAAGGTGAACTGAAAGTGGCACTACCATACCTGTTTTTAAATGAGCTGTGATGTGTCTTTATGATATCTATATATACTCTTAATAATCAAGACTACCAATTGTGAATTCTTTTAAGGTTCTTGGGGTCATTGCAACATCGAAATTTGATTTCTTGAGCCAACGGATCACCAAAGTAATTTAGTCAGCTAGTGTAGTGTATAACACTCTTCTTAGATGTTTTATAGTCACAACGCCAGAGTTCTATATCAATTCTTATAAATGTCTTGTATTTTGAAAATTTGTTTAAGATGCGGAGCCCAACGAAATACTGTCGACCTAGCAGGAAATGTATATTCATATGTAAAGTGAATTCGATTGCCTTGGATAAAGGAGCATTTGATTTAACTTGAAAAGATATTGTTCTAATGGTAATCATTCCGTTGTAATACCTACAAATACGAAGTTTTCAAATCGCACTTTAAGAAGAAGAGAAGATTATGGTATGTTTGGAACCCGCTATACTTATTCATTCTTAGTAAAACATTTAGCCAACCTTTTTTCTACCATGGTGGTCTGCGAATCTGCCTAAAACCAGATATCCAATGACAGAGCCCAAAATGTCTGCCGCGGGCAAAAATTCCCTGAAAGTAGAAAAGACAGGAGAAAAAGTGCATAAAGAATTGTTAATGATGAAAATATGAAAAAAATACGGCGACATTACAACCGTTTAACACAGACATATGCTTGGGGATACCAAATCAATCTATCGGACAACCATGGAGGGACATAAAGGTGTCATATCCGATTAAAACATTGTATTGGAGTGAATCCATCATGGTTTTGTATTCTGCTGGAATTTAACCAGTGACCAGTGAAATAATGCAATTTAACGAACCTGATCCAAGCAGACTCGCAAGCGAGATCGAAGGCTGCCGTTACTGACTGACCCAAAATGAAATTTTCGAAACTCCTTCCATTGCGACATTCGATGCGTGGGGTATGCCGGGACGCGTAATGGAACTGTCCATGGTAGCTGCAAGGTACATAATCTCTACCTGAGGGAACGTTTTTAATGCTTTGCAAAGAGACATTGCATTTATGCTTCTTACAGAAAACGAGTCTTACAGACACAACTATGTGTAAGGTATCAACAACCTATATGTAAAGAGATCAGATTTCAATGAGGAGTGTAGGAAATTAGATGAAGAACATTACCTGAAGAACGCGTCTAGTGGGTACTGGGTGCATTGTGAAAGGCCACCAAAGCGATCAGTCGGTATGGCATAGCTGCGCCAAGATGTCTGCAATAATAAAGATTTTGATGATTAGACATAGTGAAGCCAATGCAATGGTTGCTAAAAAATGAGGCCAAGTTCACCTTGGATGTTGAATAACGATAACATTTCTCTAAGTGAAAAGACGAATAACCCAAGCGACGCCAATGGCGGTTTTTGCTTCCACACTACGACGACAGTAGCAACCGACGCATCAGATGTAGGTTTAGGGACGATGTTGCTACAACAACACAAGACGGTGAGAGACCGATAGCATATTGCGAGCCCGGGGTCTGGTGGTGCATTTATGTGAGCCTTGCAATCGGAGGAGACCTGTAGGTGCACGGGTCCGATCTCCACCGTTGCACATTTGCATTTAAAGGGGTCCGTCTTATGAAATATTGTCGAAAGCAGTTGTACCTTGCACGTTAAATGTTGTCTCTGAGTCAGCCCGGAAAGTTTACGAAATTTATATATTTTATTTTTTTAATTCAATTATGTCATAATTATATAATTTATTACTTAACTTATTGTATTATTAATTTTTTTCATAATTTATTTTATTTTAATTCTTTAATTAATGGGCCGCCTTAAGCGATGCTCAGCGCCGCTGCTCAATTGGCTAAAGAGAGGTATTAGCGTATGTATTCGCCGTTGAGAAGTGACACGTGTATCTTTGAGGGAGATCGTTCATTTTTGGCACAGATCATCAGACATAAGTAGCGCCATTAAGAGCGGGTGGCAGCCCGAAAACCTTAGTAAAACCTTAGCGTTGAGCGATGGTACCGTAATGAGGGGAAATAAAATAATTCTACCCGATGCGTTCAGATGGCGGGCTTTTAGGTTAGCTCACGACGAGGCTCACCCGGACATGACAAGGACTAAAGAACGCCAAGACCCCTATTTTGCATTTGTGGTGGCAATTGTGGTGATAGTAGATTACTTCAAATGGGCAAAGGACCAGAAGCATTAGCTTCACGAGTGATGGAGATGCTATATCGAATGCCTTATAGAGAGCGCTTACCTGGTAAGATTATCACGGATAGTGGAACACGGCTCACCAGTCAATAACTCCGAGAATTACATCACAGAATTTGGAATAGAGAATGCGAAAGAAATAGCAAAAAATGACTGGAAATAAAGAGAGAACTTGGGAGAGACGAGAATATAAACTAAACATTTCAGTCTGCAAGAGATAGTGACGAGTAATGGAACAACATTGAGGGAGTGGGAGTAGCGGAAAAAGAAGTAGCAGTGGAAGAAAGGAACGAGAATAATGATGATAGTGATGATGATGATGAGGGACCAAAAAGATCGTAAAGATAGCCTCTTTGCACGTCGAAACTTTACGGAACGATTACTGTGGTCGTTAGTTGTAAAGGCATCAGGGCGTGATGAGATACTACAAAAAAGGTACTTCAACAAAGAAAGGCAAAGTATTATAATGGGTGCTTCTTACTGTGCGACTACAGGAGTGAGAGCTTCAAGACGGCGAGCAGAGCAAGATCGGTTGCCGAGCTGATGCCCAATACACTCAGATGAAGTGGAAGGCTTGCTTGGTTCCGAGATCTTTCATCTAGATTCAGGTCGACGGCTTTTTTACTGCATATACTGTCTCGGAAAAATGGGTCGCAGTGCAAAAAACATATACACCAGTACTTTATTTACCCCCACAGCAAGTCGTAGAGGAAGTATGGCTGGTGTTTGATAAGAGGGAGTAGCCTCCAGTAGAGCCCAGTTAGCTCTTAACTTTCAACCGACAAAATAGGCGACAAAGAAGAATTGGGTTTATGAGAATGGCGGAAATTTCATTGAAGTGGGGAGCTACGAAATGGAGAAATGGTTAGCAATTTCTCAAGCTACGAGTCAGTTTTTCGTGTTTGGCCTGTACGGATTCTCCATTAGAGACGCTTAAAGCAATGAATGGATTACTCAGTGGATTAGTAGAGAACACAGGTAGTTGTTTTGTAGCAGAATACAACTCATAGAAGAAAAGTAGGACGAAGCCATAGCTTCCGACTACAAATTTGTTTTCGTATTTACATATTTTGTTCCTAGAATAAATGCCCACGAACCACACAAATAATGGCGGAAGTGAATGCAATCCAAGCATATTTTTGCAGGTCGAGAGGCTTAATAGGTATATTTAGAACGTTGTTCTGAGAACCTTTTTCCGAACAATGTGTTATTCAACTGAGAATTAGGCATGGCATGACTGTGTCTCGAAATGCGCGTTTACTGTTTGCCACTACTCTAGCCACTGAGCTACAATACCGCGCCAAATTTAATTTATTTCCTATCTACCACTGAATAGATCGATTAGATTCGTTGTCGGGATAACTTCAATTGAGGAATGCACTAGTTTCTTACCAATTCAATGCTTCAAGGCTTCAATGTTACTTGTGCTGGCGAAAAAACATTAGGGGTCAAGAAGAAACTTACCTATCTGACTTGTATTGCAATTTGCAAGAGAACTAGATTCATCTCCATTATTTTCCAAACTTACGCACAGTGTCCATATATCCTTCTTACCTGATTAATTCCGGGGGGCGGTGAACACCAGTGCTGAAGCCGGGGTGTCTCGAGCGCAATAAACATTGTGCTCCAGCCAAATGACAAAGCTCGGATCGAGCACAGTAAGAACGTCAACCAAACTGAAGCAAATAAGCGAAGAGGTAAACGATATCACTAAATTTCCAGGAAATCATGGGTCCTAGAGTTTCCGGCCAAAGGGGAAACATGATATCGCTAATTAATTATAATTATTATCAACGTTGACTGTAACCATTGATCTTCGTAAACGTTAATGAACATTTTTGCGGTGTTTTCCATTGAGGTATAGTTGGATTGGCCCGTAGCTCAAACTAGAGGTGTAGGTTATCAAAAGTAGAATTTCAATCCTAGAATTCTCTGTGGCCAGCATTACGAAGTATATGGTTGGTTTTAATTATAATGTATGTAGCATCACACCTGTTTATACATTATGCTTTATTAAATAAGTATGTTTTTCCAAATAAATGTGAAGAAATCACTTTTGGTTGCCTTCAGGTCATTCATTTGGCTATGTATATATATATATATATATATACAGTGGTGTGCATAAACTTAGCGCACCCCTTTATTTCAACAAATTGTTATAAAGAATACACATTTGAGGCATTTATTCTATATCAGATTAGTGTACGTGTCAAATAACATACACACCACAAAGAACAGCGCATATGACGTCGTATGCAGCCTGGTACAACAAAGTGTGTCATATTTCGGTTGTGCAAAATGATAACGCAGATAACCTCAGTTATCGAGTGTTCTCGCTGGATTAATTCTCGTTTTCTTGTTTTCTCGCTCTACTCTCTCGGCCATAAAGAAGGTCGTTGACAGCGCTACAGAAGAGAGGGCGAGACCGCAGTCATCGCGGGGCCACTGCCTGGCGGTCATGGTGGATGTTAAGAACGCTTTTAACACTATCTCGTAGGATGCTGTTAACAACGCCATCGAGAGGGCGCCTCTTTTCCCATAGCTCAGGCGTGTGCTAGCGTTCTATCTCTCAGACCGCAGCGTGGTGTACGCAGGCAGGGGATATAGGTCTGTGCAGGAGTCCCTACGGGCTTGGTTCTCGGACTGACGCTCTGGAACATCGCATACGACTGCGTTCTTCGGCTCAACTATCCCGTGTCTGTGACCTCCTGTGCATATGCTGACGACCTGGCCCTTATAATCAGAGAACGCGACAATCGGTTCCTTCAGTATGCAGCGAATTCGGCAATGGTGAACGTCGTTCTCGACAGTTATTCTCGACAGCGGCCTCACGGGGACTCCGCATGCAAATTACGCATCCGGGAAGGCGGAGCGAGCCGCCACGGATCTCGCAAGGATGCTCCCACGCACACACGGAGCTACGGACGAGGTCAGAAGGCTGCTGGCCAAGGTGGCGCAGAGCATTGCCCTCTATGCCTCCTCCTTTTGGGGGCACGCAGCCAAGAAGAAGACAATTGTCCGGATGCTCGACAGTCGTTAGAGATCAGGGTCAGAATATCCCACCGTACGGTGACGACAACGGCACTATAGGTCCTGGCCCGCCGGATCCCGTGGTCGCTAACGATCGCCGAGTCTACGAGGGACGAGGAGTATAGCCGCGAGACGGAAGTGGGCACGCCGTCAAGTCAGGATGGTCTGATTGATCGCTGGGCAAACAAATGGTCCTTCATCCAGCCCGAGCAACCGGGCCACTGGACGAGGTCTTTCTTGCCGGACCTCCGGGCCTGGTTAGAGGCCTGTTACGGGTCCCTCTCCTACCCGCTAGCCCAACTTTCAGCGGTCACGGACAATTCCAGCAGTACCGTCACAAGATCGGCAAAGCGGCGTCCCCGAAATGCACGCTCTGCACTTTGGGAGTCGATGATACGGCGCGGCACTCCTTCGAGGCATCCCCTCGTCTCGATAATCACCGGCGAGACCTCGCGGCCAGAGTCGCACGGCCCCTCCCGATTTCGTGCGAAGACATGGCCGCCATAATGATGAAAGACAGAGAGGGATGGGCCAACATCCGAAGATACGCCGAGGTGGTGCTGAAAGACAAGCAAGAACTACAGCGGCGGAGCAGAAGGGAGAGACGACCTCTAAGGGTGTCAAACGATGGGGGTAGGGACAGGAATTTTTCAGGCCCTCCTTGAGGGTATGCCGAATCATGGCGGTTTTCTAGGGGGCTCCCTCCCACTTGGGAGGCGTGGGGATAGCGGGGTAGGTATTCCGTATTTCCTCGTAAATAAAAAAAATATAAAAATATAGGCACACATATATCTATATATAGATATATATATTTTTTTTTCTATGACGGAGAATGCTCATGCAGACCAGGCCTCACAACTAAGGCATTTGCCATGGTACTGTGGGACTCCTGCCTGGTGGAGTGGCAGACCTACCCACTAAACTCACGCCCCACTTAATCTACACTCTGAGTTGGTCCGGATACGGAGATATATATATATATATATACGCGTTGTGAGCGGAGGTGGTGGACAGGTTTTCGGGTTGAGGCGGCCATGGTCCCGACGGACAGGATGGCACTGCCTCTTTGCAAAGCGCCCTCGAGGATGTTGGCCGTGGGGGCCCCCTAATTTCGGAGGCAAGGTGGGTGAAGAGGCGAGTCGCCTTCAGGCCACCTTACTTGTTGCCCCGGCGGTTTCCCTATACAAGGGCCCTCGAGAGCGTGTCATTAAACCTCGTCATTACCCTCGCATGATAAACCGTGGTGGCCATTCGCAGAGACGAGGTCTCCACTCTGGTCACGGCTGTGAGCAGCGACCACGGAGGCACCGAGGCAAAGGCCCGCAGAAAGTTTACAAAGACGAGGTAGGAGGAGCGTGTAATCGCACCGGACCGAACGACCGCGCGGAGGCGCAATCACTCGGTTTTTTTCTCACACTACTTTTCTAAATCTTGCAATCTTCAATATAAATCCAAATACGCATAGGCGCCTTGGATATAATACTTACTTTATATCAGTGTGTTGAAATATCGTCTTTTTTAAGGACCACTTTGATGGAATTGCTAACTCAAGTTTTTGCATATGTACCTCTTTTGTGGCAAGTGTGTGTCAGACAGGAGTATGTTACATCCAAATTTGTCTAAATAATGGTGAACTTTACCGCAGACGGGGAATATTTTGTATTTAGCCTCAGGTGGTTTCATTTACATTTATGATAGTGATTACATAATTATAACTTGACAACTGAAAATGAACGAACCATTGTAGCGCTGACTTGTTAGATTTCCTAACATTTTTTCCCTACAGTCACGTCGATCAGACCTTGGTTCGGCCGGTGACATTTAACTTCTGACAGACGGAGTCGTTTTTCTGATCAACTGGCCCCGCTCATAGTTTCTCATACCTGCAAGATGAGATAACGATAAATATATAATTTTTTTCCCACCTTTACCTGTACAGTTTATGAAGCCTATTTTCCTACAAGAAAAAACCTCACAAAATGAACGTACACCGATTCATTGCTTGGCTGCTTATCTGCCTAGCTGATCCCGGTAGCAAAGTCGAACAATGAACGTCCGCTTAAAGTTTCACAAGTATGGGGCCGGCACGGAAACTACGCACTGAGGTTCTTCAAGCATGTATATTACCGTAACGCGGCTACAGGATCATGTTGTACTTAACTGAAATTTCGTACCTATTTCAATTCTGTAGCTATCTGTAGACTGTTTTCTTGCATTTGCTGGAAGCAGTGTGATCCAATAGTGAAAATGAGAACGCAAGAATAAAAAGCTTTAGCGATGCTATAGTAACAGCTGGCAGAGTAACGGTAAATTCGAGGATTCGAATTCCAACAACTGCCATAGTAAGCTCATAAGGGGCCACAACCTAACCAATCAAAGGGACACAGGTGTCAAATTATCAAAAGAAGATTGGCAAGCTATTGAATAACAGAAGCAACATTAGACTATCCTGCAACTCTGTGGGGCATTCTTAGGAACCGTGCAAAACGCCATATAGAACCAAAAGCTGAAATAAATAACAAATATAACTAAGCAACGTCCGGTAACTGGATTGAAATATTTTGGGCACATGTCAATGAACAGGAAAGATTTTAGGGAGGAAAAGAAAATGGAATATATAGGAGTCATAGTACTGACGAAATCAATACAATATTGAGCAAAATGTGCGGCGTTTCGGAAGCCACGGTGGAAGCAAAGTAAGGGGAGACCTTTGTTCAACGAACATATTCGGAAGAAATAGGGCGAGTTATGAAAGGGAAAAGAGAACTACTACGGCGACGGTGGAACACCGATATAAGATTTTTAAGAAATATGGTTACACCAGTTTACGAATTCCTAGCAAATAATTGTAGCTAACTCGTAGATATAGAAAAATAAATACGATAGTTGGAAAAGTAACCAACCCAGGTGAATAGACAACACACACTGTTTGTTTACACTCATAAAGGAATTTTTGAACTAGACAGGAAGAACGGGCCATATTTACAGACGATATGGCAGAGATGTCGGGGGATATAAATACCTGAGAATGTTTAACATATGTGAAGACTCATTGCTTTTATTCAAACATACAATAGTTAGGAATTATTCCTAGGGATTATGTGAAGAGGTAAGTGAAATCAAATGTGAAGAGGTAAGGACAAAGTGCGTCAAGGTATTGTCCTGTACGTGACATGTTTGTTTGGATGGTATTTAGTAAAATTCTGAGTGTAAAACTGGTTTTTCGTTCCTCTAAACTGGTTTTCCTTCCTCTAGCATATTGTTAATATGCGTTAGAGTTATATCATTGCCTTTATCTCGAAAACAATTGACTTTAGGTATAGGAACACCTTGTACGATTTAGTTCAGCTCACTAAAATGTATTAATTATGCAAAAGAGCGGCCTGAGAATATTTTGCATAAGGTATAACTCTTACATAAGATTTAATTAAATGAATTTGTCTAATTACTAGAAAACCGTATGCAATAAAAGAAATGCCGTCCACCTAAAGATGCCGCTCGTCGTAATTAAAGATTTCCTAGTTGGCATTGTTAAGAGAAACTGAAAGTGAAGGTCTTACTGGGATGTTTTTTGGCCATTTTTCTTCCCTCGAAAACGTAAATTGGTATTATCTTAGGTGGAGGAAATTTAAGTATAGGAGCATGAATAGCAAATTTGTTCAGCTCGTCGAAATTAGTAGTTCGAACAAAATACACCCCGTATGTAGAGTACCATGTTATTCGCAAAAAATCATTACCATGTTAGAGTTGAAAATGTGATTTAAGCAACGTATACAACATTTGCAAATCGAAGCCGATCGTCGAAATGTATCAAAGAATGCAAAAAACACCGTTTACATAGCCTATATGTATTCAATCGGTCGTTATTTTGACTCCGAACCACCGGCGGACCCGTTAGAATACAGGCCCTATCCGCAGCCACAAAATGAGGCCAAACATGGCACTCCCTTGCAACATTAAAAAACCAAAATCGCCGCCCGAACGAAATGCAACTCATCGTCGGACGGACGGGCACCACTTTCAAAAGTTCGCGCTTTCTCCGGGACGTATCCTATGTTGACAAATATCGTGTCATTTTGACAAGCCACTAAAGTTGGGGAAACTTTACAAAATCTTCATCGTGTTTTCGGCCAGGATTGTGACCGGGAATGTCAGCTTTACTGTTGGTTCAAAGTGTTCGAGTCAGGCTCCACTCGGCTTGAAGATGAACCGCTGGATGACGACTGCCCAAAGAAACGGTGGAACAGAACGCCACAGTGATTACGCGGGAACTGAGCGTAGATTTTGGCGGTTCTTACACAACCATTAGCAATCACCTGCATCAATTGGGTTGTATCTAAATTGAACCAATGGGCCCCTCACCAATTGAGCAAGCGTAATAAACTTTTTACTCGCCAGGCACAACCAATGCCCGTTTTTGGATGGATTTGTTACCTGCGATGAAAAATTGGTCTCATAGAGGAATGTGGCGTTCGGAAGGTCTTGATACGCCACGACCTTCTGGCAGGCCAAAGAGCTGAAGGAATTTCAAAGAATAACTTCATTCTCGCAAGACTTTACTCTTTGCATGTGATGGGAATTATGAGTTTCTGCGTGGTGGACAAACTTACTCCAAATTTAAGCCACCGATCTCCGCGTTTCACAAAGCCCGCCCTATCCGTATATATATACATATATATACTAGGAGTCTATTAAATATTTATTTTTAAGATACAGTATCTCTAAGGCGCGTCAACCCACTTTTGAGAATAAAAGAGGAGCATTAAAAAGCATTCCACTGTCTTTCCGACTTCGACAGACTAACTGTATTTCGCAGAAATAATCCGCGAACTTGTGAGTATCCATTCAGAAAAAAAGTCGCAATTCATAGACAAACGCGACACCTACTTATATTCATAGATTTACAATTGCACTTCATATCTGATGTTTACTTTCGTTCTTCCCATCTAGAACCTTCGGCGACAGATAATCGTGCTCTGCTCGGTACTTCTGCATCAACCACTTCTGCCCTCACCGTTGGACTTTCGAAACAGGTGCTGTTGTGAAAAGGAGGAAACGATCTAGACAATGGCGGCAGCACTGGTCACCACCCAATCGTTGCAGTGGCTTCCGCACCTTGTGTTTTGTTTGGCCAGTCCCATCGCCCAGCAGCCCTCTCCTCAGTTTAGCGTTGTGGTAGCAACAGGGTGTAACAACTTTTGTTGGCAGCATAAGACTACTGCTTTTTCGAGCTGACCCTCAGCTGTTCCCCTATCTGACAGCATAAGACTACTGCTGCCAGCCTCGAATCGCTCTTTCTCTTCTCTCTGAATATGCTTTCCCTGTCCACTCTCCCCAACTGCGTCACTAATCTTTGTGTATATTAAAACACACAATAATATGAGACCAAATGCATTTGTTTTAAGTATTACCTGCCCCTAATTTCACAATCGGCTTCATATTGTGCCTATTTGTTCGAATATATTTGGCATTTCATCTCCTTTATCTCACTGTATTGTGACATTACAAACATATACGTTCTGAAGTTGGTCTTTAAGAAGCTCTTAGCAAAATATTATCATCAGCATCATTCCACTTTCTTTAACAGATACATCGTTTTGATTGGGTCATACTGCGGATCACTTTGTGAAGAAGCTAAAGTTAGAGCTTTTCAGACTTATTTTGAGTTGATCCGCAGCTGTTTCACAGCAACTAATGAATCCGAATAATTTCAAAGGTATACAAGTCTTGAACCAGCGGAAGATGCCAGAGTCAATAACAATCAGAGCAATTCGAACTTACCCAAAATTTAAGCAATCGACCTTAACCGATCTTATATATATAGCTGGTTGTTGTGAGACCTCGTTTTACCCATTTTTATTATCCCAAATGCCCCACCTGGTTAGTGACCCATTCGAACAATGAACAATCAAAATTTAAACTGTATTTCCAAAACCCAATAATCCGATCATTTGCTATTGTTTTACAATGTTGCTAGTGATCGATCCTTAATGATTCCCCTAAGAACGACGTCTAAATTACCCCAAAAATTATTCCTATTACAGAAATGGCAAGCTGGCGTAAAGGTCACCTCAATCTCCCTATTGGATATCGTACTTTGTTACCCCATATTTATTCTATTACACTGTCATATCATATAATAAATGTGGAAGAAGAAATACTAATTTTATGATCTCATCAACCAAAAACGTTCCTATAGTTTATAAGAAATAGAGCAATTCATCCCTTCCAAGGAAGTTAGTTGTGACAGATGCCAAACCACCTTTGAGAGTAAAAGGGAAGCATTAAAAATACATTCCTGTGTCATCCCGATTTAGTCAGACAAACTGTACTTTGCAGAAATAATCCGCGAACTTGTGCATATCCATTCCGAAAAAAAGTCGCACTATACCATATACACAACGATAATTTCACTTCATACACCTACGCGCCACCTAGTTTTATTCATAGATTTACAATTGCGCTTCATATCTGATGTTTATGTTCGTTCTTTCCATCTAGGACTCTCGGTACTTGTACATCGAGCTTCTGCATCAACCACTTCTGCCCTCACCGTTGGACTTTCGCAGCGGGTGCTGTTGTGAAAAGGAGGAAACGGTCCGGACAATGGCGGCAGCATTGGTCACCACCCAATCGTCGCAGTGGCTTCCCCACCTTGTGTTTTGTTTGGCCAGTCCCGTCGCTCAGCAGCCCTCTCCTCAGTTTAGCGTTGTGGTGGCAACAGGGTGTAACAACTTTTGTTGGCAGCATAAGACTACTGCTTTTTCGAGCTGACCCTCAGCTGTTCCTTTATCTGACATCATAAGACTACTGCTGCCGTTCTACTGTGGATAGCTTTTTCTCTATGCAGAGAATGTTTTCCCTATCCACTGTCTCCAACTCCGTCGCTAATCATTGTATATATTAAGGCACACAATATTATGAAATCAATTGCATTTGTTTTAAGCATTACATGTCCCTAATTTCACGTTCGGCCTCATGTTGTCCCTGTTTGTTCGAATGTGTTTGGCATTTCATTGTCATTATCTCAATGCATCGTGACACGTAACATTACCAACACACACCTTGTGTAGTTGGTCTTTAAGAAGCTACCACAAAAAGAAACATTAGCGTTATTCTGTTACCTTTAACAGATACGCCAGTTTCACTGGACCATATAGACAGTATTGGCGGGTCGACAGAAAATACGGAATTGTACCGATTTCAACGGATTCGGATATTTATTCGCGTGTGCTTGACTCTCTTTTCCAACTCTTTGGATCTAGCCAATTTGTATCTAGTTTGTTCGTTTCGGTCCCTCTTCTGACCCCGGTATCTCTTCTGGCGGGCCTCCACCCGTTGCCTTCTCTATTATTTCAACTCTTCCTTCTTCCTCATGGCACTCTCGAGAATAGCTAGTCCTTTGCTGTACCTCTTATTCGAATCCATTATAGCGGAGACTATGCCCTTCACCAAAACCATCTGCCCGAAGCTCTCGTGTTCGAACGACCGCCTTGGTAGCTTACAAGTCACTACAACGGACGATCCTATGTTCTACGTAGTCCATCTTCTCTGATTCACACAAACTATAGATTTCTATGGGTTTGGAAGAAGAATGGGTCTGGAATTGGCCGTGGCCAGTGAATACATGGGTGGCATGGTCGTCTCAATCACGGAGGCCAGCAAGCATTTAAATTCGCTTACCCCCAGGGCGAACACCACTCCATTTCACTACGAGTGAGATAGCATTTGATTCCCTGCTTCATTCCGACAAATATTTCAAGCACACCGCGATGCACCAGGTTCCACAGAATAGGCCCCAGCACTGAGCCCTGGACGACCCCTGCGATGCACTCCCTATCACCCTGCGCAGACTCATTATTCCACCAATACACTGCCCTGCGCCTACTGCGGAGAGGGTTTGGTCTTGATGCTACTTTGTCATACGTTTCTGTGACGATTTGGCAGCCTCTGTCGATCTTTTTCTTTGAGACGATGATATTCAATTTGCTCAAATAATCTATTACCATGCGCTTGTCCCCGAATGGCCGAAGACTAATAGCTTCAGTACTTGCGTTTGTTGAGCGCGTCATGGGCTTCGCCGTAATGGTTGGGTTTGATTTGAAGGCTTTAGTCATGTACTTCCTGACGTCGACCGGGTGTCGTGAAGCCTTCGGCATCCGTTTAAGGCGCTTATGTTTTCTTGCTAGTTTCAGCGTGCTCATTGTAGGTGAATTACTTTTTAATATAGTATCTGTGAGGAAAGTTGTGATACGAGCTAGTTAGATTACTGGTGGGCAAGTTTCCATGTTACCGCTCCGGGTCACCCAATTTCCATTCTGTGGCATCTACAGTCTATATTGAAAACGCAATGCATGAGCGGATCATACTGCCACTACGAGTGCTTGACTGACAGCTTTCTAACTGTCTGTCACCGTGTCATCTAGTGGTCATTTATTTCTTTCTGTCTCTATATTTTAGCTTCGAAGCATTTCCAAGTAGAGGAATGATTCACTTCACAACACGTTTCATCAATTTGTCGTTGTACTTCGCCACTTCATTTACGCCACCAACATTCCTTGCATAATGTGGCGTTCGAGATCAAGCCGTCCCTTCCCAACAATGGGGCGAGGGATCGTATTTGCCGGAATCAGCCAGCATGAATAAAAATCGCTTTATATACAGTATCAACTAAAATATACTAAAGAGACAAAAGCCAGATGCTGTTTCCCTTCATTATATTTTCAAATATGACTCGTTAGTTATCACACAAGGAGGTACATTCATCTGCTTGGATTTTAAGATCAATCTTATGAAAATCTAACCAAGGACTGGCGATACACTCTCCTAAATTTATTTCTTTTGTTTTATACAGATCCTATATATTTTTACAAGATATTTTTACTTAGTACTTATTCGTTTTTTTCGGCTTTTACTATCAAATTATTTGGAATTCATTTGACTATTTTTTTATAATTAGTTTCTTAAATAAAAATAGAATGAGAAGTCTTACTTATTTGTAAATTTCGTTCGCTTTTTCATGATAATTCTTGATCCTTGTTAGTATTACCCCGGCGTAGTAATTTCAGATATTGTTATCTCATACTTGTTGCCTCGTAAAATTCCTCAAATCTACTAATGAAACAGAGTCGGACTAAAATCAGCAGTTCAGCGCCCCATATACGTTTACTGTCATCAATTATATTAACGTTTACTTACCTTAATTTGTCGTCTTCCTCTGCTCCGCATGGTCATAGAAAACAGGGTTCTTGTACCGTTGTTTCACTTTATTCATCATTATCATATTCTCTATTTCTTTCATATAGAAGATACCTTCACTTAGGGCATGCGCCTTGGAACACTAAGTGATGAATATAATAAAACACTTCTATCTCTATATTCCTGATAATTATTGAGGAACTTCTTGCACAAAAGAATATTCTGCTACTACAAATACCCTAGGCACTATTAATTCAACTTAGCATTGTGTTTTGCCACTCATGTGTTGTGTGTGATAAGACGAAGAGTGAATTAATATTATTGGGTCTATGTTCAAGTTGTAATGAACTCGAGCAGTACCATCTAGGATGTGTCCAACTTATATGGAATACTTGCTTGGGGTCTCCAAGTAAAAATGAGATAAAACATACAGCGTTAATGAATTCCAGCGTATCCTGCTTAAATGCATACTAATATATATCTTAGTTCCAGTTAAGAATATACATTTAAGAAAATACCGTCAAGAATATATGTCAAATCTAGGAATCTGCTCATTATTTCCACACCACTATGGGCATATCAGGTGCCCCAAGAGAGGAAATTTAGAAGTTGCGATAAGGACGCTTGACTACATGGTTGCATAGTTTGCTCAATTAGTGTCCGTGTAATATCTTAGAAACGATTATAATTTGATATCCTCATCATCGCTGATTTGTCTCGCTTTTAACTCTTCAATAACCTCCCTCATCTCGCGTTCGTATTGTGACAACGTTGTCTCGCTCCCCCCTGTGGGCTGATCCGTGCTGGTAAGTCGGTCCGGTATGCAATCACAATCGCGCTCGCCAGCCTTCGACAATTCGAGTTCGACATACACATCGCCCTGATCCTCAATAACAGATGTTGTCGGTAAGACAATGTTTTTGCTGCGGAATATTCCCAGTGGTGTGGAATGCATGACTGCAAATATTACAAATATACATCACGTGTAAGCTGATATTGCTCCTAGGAAAGATGTCATTAAAATTTACATTTTGCGCATGCAAAAACAATACACTTGGAGGAAGGTACGTAGGAGTTCTATAAATATCAACAATTCTGTAACGAAGTGTTACCCGAAATATTGCCTCTAACCGACTCTTCGAGCCATTTCGCTGGTTTTCTTTTAACAAACCAAATTAGGAATAGAACCAGGGTCCGAATTGTATCTTAAAGCCAAGAGCCAGGTGCCACAGTTTCATCTTCACATAGATATTAAAAAACACATCCTAAAAAAATTGTTGCAGTCAGTTTAGGAGCCACAGTAGATAAGCAGCTGCTACGCGACCGGGATTGAAATGAAATTTTGCACGCCGCTTTTGGGATCAGCTGCTACCCACACAACGTCACTATATGAGAAACTACAAGATAGTTCCTTTCATGCATAATTTAACGTTGTTGAACTTTATATGTCCTCCAATCAACCATTGATTCCTCCATTCACAGATTCAAGCAGTATCAGACTAAATGTATGGCCTAAGGTCGATTAAGAAATACGGAAATTTTTCTTGTATAGTCTCCGCTCAAATGGGTTACCCTAAACTAATTGGTACAGCCGGTTAACAGCCCTGTTGAATTGAGTATTATCTTGTCAACTATACTACTAATTAATTATATGTCGATAAGTTAGGTATGTATATCTTCTTATTTAGCATCCCATTACAGATATTTTATACTTATATCATTCTACCTGCTATTCACCTTTGTCTCCCTACCTCAATATTTGGTTTATTTTTTAAATTCTTCCTTCAACAATTTGTAGTTTTCTCTAGAGCATTCTTAGACAGACATTTTCCTCAATATCCTAGAGCATGTGACGCATATGTCCTATGCATGGATTCTACAACTTTATGCATATCATTTCGCCTACCACGGCAAGTATACGCATCATTCATTAATACAAACAACATAGATCAGACACAGAGTAAGATAAAGATAAAACACATCAAGTTAACAAAAATTGCTCCAGAATTACCTGCAGCGGAATCGACTGACTCGCTTCGTGACGGTGATGTCGCAGAACGGGTTGCTGATAAAGGTGAGTGAATTGATGTAGGTGACGAGAGCGTTGTAGTTGGACAGGACACCTGCCGAGTAGGATTCTTGTCATTTTTGACACGTTCCAGCAACTCCCTGTACACTTCCCACCTGACACAATAAACGAAGAAGCGGGGTCAACCTTTTAATATTCAGTTTGCTCACATTTTATCATATGTGTTTGTTTCACCCTTGAGGTTTCGCAATTTTAAACTCTTATGTATGTAGGAATTATTTGTTGATCGACTCGATTTGATTGAAAATTTACTAGGTATGTGCACATGGCACTACTGCAATTTTTCATTAAATACTATTTCCAACATGTAACGAAGGTTCCACTGTTAAATTGGAAGAAGTGATTCGAAACAGGCAACCGAACCTTGTAAATCGTTGGTCACGGCGTCAAAACTATCGATGGGACCCCACTAAACTGGAATTCAACATACATAGATGATCCAGCTCAAATATGCAAAACGCTATAGTTCATCGTTTAACGATCTAATTTGTGGCACTAACGCCTATAGCTCTTATATATAATTTCCTCGAAGCAGGAGCTATTTTTGTATAGTATACCTTGTGGTATATATTATTGTTTATTAAATGTCAACATTCATGAGAAACGGCACAGCGCCCAAATAGATGTAAACGGGCCTCGTTTGTATTCAGATGTAATACAGACATTTCCCTTTTTAAATCTGTCGTATGTTACCCAACGCGCTGAGAGACGTAAATCATTTCTAACATTCTGGAGAACAATTAGACTGATCTAGACAAATTCGAAATATGAGCAATTGATCTTTAAATTTAAGCACGACACTCTTAAAACTACAATAATAAAGGCTTCAAAATGCGAACTGCCAAGTCTGTACCTACATCTCAACGTCTACATGTTGAGATAAAACTTCGTACGAAAAGGAAGATAGAAAGGTTCTCCAATAGTACGCTACATAAAGGCTAATCTGAAGCAGCCAAAACTGCATATCCTCAGATTATATATTTTTATAATCACGTTCCTATTATAAAACAATCTTCGTAAGCATTGTCCTTCAAGAGTAGGCTTAACTCCTTTTTGACAAATTTGCAATGACACACATATGGGGTGTTTTTTTGAAGATCCCAACGATTATGAGAATAAAATCCCAGGATGTTCGTTTGTGAGAAACAGATTAAATTCTCTAATTGTGAGAAGCAAGTAATAAACTACTCATTTGAGATAAAAAGAGGTGGAATCCAGACAAACTTTATAACTTTATGAAAACCTTGTGAAGTAAACGCACGGAAGAGTAAAGGCAAAAATGCTGTTTTTGAAATTATTATGATAAAATGTATTATATAGTTTACAATGGTCAAAAAGGAGAAACGTATTTGATGGTGCAATTTCGATGAGCGGAATTTACATTTTAGGATATATTTATCTATATATTATATGAGGCGCATTATACAACTGTATATATGTGACTTTAATTAATAATACTGATACCTGCAGTAATAAGGATATTGGAAGGCATCATGTAATAAGTTCCAGTAGCGGTCCTAACAGAACTGTTTGTGGGTCCATTTCTTAGCTAACACATATGTTATTGAGATAGCAATAACGTTGTAAAATGAATATTCAAGCATGAATAACGTTGCAAGACTATATTACATACCTTGTACTGTGATCTATGGCAGCCCAGTTAGCAAGTGCTTCGACAACCTGCAAGAGCAAAGCGCGCTTGGTGGAACTATTCGCTATGAGCACATCACCGATGGCATTTTTCATCAGGTTCGGTGGAACCTTCAGGAGCACCGAACTCTCGATAAAATGCCGCAAATTCTCCTGGGCTACTCGCTTGATGTAATGAGAGATTGCACCCTCTAACGGTGTCACGATCAGCGATACGGATGCATCCAGTAGCTCAATGCAATTCTTCTCTTCGATGCGAACGGCTCCTGTATAAAAATAATCAAGAATAGGTTCGAGTACATTGGCCGCTATGTCCGTCTGTATTTTATTTGATTTCATCACTTTGTCGCGAAGCAATGTTGAGTTCGCTGCCAATACAGCTTTGTGGCAAGGATATTTGCGACGATCCGATGAGAGAACTACCACATCACAAAGCTTAGTGGCTCGCTGTTCCTCCAATCTCTGTAATATGATTTGACCGTGATTTTCTGTAGAAAGGTTGGCGCTGAAATCTTCAACTGATGTTTCCATTATAATTACGTCTGTGATATACTTTTCACACTTAATAGCTACGCAGAAATATAGCGGTCACCCTCCAATACGATTGGTTACAACAACTACAGTCACAGGTTCGAAATCATTCACGATTCTAGGTAATAACTATAAGAACTCATAAGCAAAACTGAAGAAAACGGAGTCTATACACAGCGGTACAGCTTAGAATAGCTCAGCTACGAAATGAAACGTTGTCCGCTACGATATTCTCATCGGTAGCTCGGCGTATTTGCGCTATCTCGAGTGCCATCGTGAGCGCCATCTCTATTACGAACTAGCCAAGAGCCAAACCTCCTTCCTACCCCAGCGGTGCGTCAACACAGGAGAAGCTGATGTCAATACTGCTGTTATATCGATGACACAAAGGTTTTACCAGTGGGCCATTAAGTAGGCCGCCTTCAAGCCCAAACGGCCTGTGTAACGGCACGATTTGCAGAACTGGATGTAAATATGAAGCGTAAGTATAATAGTATCATTATAATGCAAAGTAAGTTTAGCGTATTTACGTACCGACGTCCGACCCATATACACTAACTTATCATTTGCAACTAGCAGAACTAGTTTAAGGTAGTGTGCTTGCTCAACTATATTTTTTTCCTCATAATTTTACTCATGCTGTGTATCCTTACGAAGTAAGGTCGCTCTCATATTATTTCTCTGAGACCTTTCCAGAAACCCTTTCAGTATATATGGTTGTCTCCTTCGTTTAAGAAATGTTCCACTTTCACCATGTATATATATATATATATATATATACATTATATTTTCCATCCTTTGAAACAAAGGCGCAGCTGACATTTTGTTTTGTTTCCAATATTAGGGTTCTATGATTTTATTTATTTTTGCATTGTGTTGTAAATTGGGAACGCAGCACAGGAATAATATAAATATGATTCCAAAAAGGAATAAAATAATAAACAAGTTAAAATACAGTAATAGTGCCTATATTGACGAAAAGTAGCCTTTGTCAACATGGGGACATTTACCACATTCTAACAACTTTATTTTTACCATTATTATTGACAGTTGATGCCCGCCGCATTTTATGAGATTTGATAATCCATTTTAAGAATTTTTTTTATTTACTTAAGAGAAAGTATTAGCTCGCGAAAGATGTGGGTTTATTTTCAGTGGAAGGGTATTTTACTTTTCGGAGAGAAGTTCATCTTTTTAGCGGAAGAATGGCTTGTCTATTTTTGGCAATCCATTGAACCACCCATTTCGACTGCTTTAAAGTTCTAGAGCTCTGTACCTTGCAGGCATAGTCAATTCATTAGGGCTGATGGATAATCGGTTAGAACTCGGTCCAACGGATTGACTGTTAGCATCTAAATTCTTAACGGAGCTCTTCAATGCCTCATTATAGTCAGATATCACTATAGTCAGATATCACAGTAACGTCGGTGGCCATGGGTTACACTGGGTGGTAGCTAATTTTTCGACTATTGGATGATACTGATGTTTTTTGTATTCTGAAATTCACCTATTGTTCTGGCTTATGTCTAGAATTTATATACAACTTCGACCAAAATTCTTAGACTTGACACCTCGGCATGTCAGTTACGCGTATGTCTGTATTCGACAGAAACAAGCTGGCAGGTACTAGGCCTAATAATGTTTGCTATTCTCTCGATGCGTGAGGGGGCAAATAGAACCTGCAATGTTTAATTACGGATAGCTTTGGTGTGTCCGGTTCAAGGTATAACAATGTAAACACCTGTCAATTATGGCGAGGTGAAGACGAGTTAAGTATCATAGTGAATATGTTTTGTAACCTTTCGTGCAGGAGCTTCTATCACGTGATAGACTTGATTACTCGTTTAGCCTCCGGCACGTGCATCGACCACATCACGATAGGAAGTTGCGAAGGTTTCCTAGACATCTACCCGGCTGTATGGCGTACTCCCCTTTTCTCGGGTCATTACCCTGTTGTTGTCAGTGTAGCGGGCGAATCTTCCGCAAGTAAAAGGAATACCTTTTCCGTCAAGGCAACCTTTGTAAGATGGCAATATAGAAAAAGCATCGCTCAGTTCATGGAGAATGTTAGCAGACTCAGCAAGCTGAGTGTACAGGATACGGCAGAGGTTGATAAAGCTATGAAGCATTTAGTATTGTGCTGTCAAGAGAATATGAAAAATGTTTTACTATAATATCATAAAGGCAAAAATACGACAGGACGGAGGATGTTCCAGCTTTCTGCCAAGCTTATAAGTGTATGGCACTCTGTACAGCAGCTATATCGACGGTACTTGAAAACCAGCTCCTTTGAGGCTAAATCAGCGTATTACAGCAGTCTTCACAGATACCGGCATGACCTTCAAGTGGCCAGACCAAGGCTCCACAAAAATCAGTTCCGGCGTGTTAAAGGGTGTCCGAAGCTGCAGTTCGCAGCAATTGATAAAAAAAAACGTGGCCGCTAAGCCAGCGAAGATATTAAGCAGGAGTTTGAATCCATCTGGTTATCTGCGGGTTTCTCGTTTGCCTTTTCTCAAGTCAACGTTTCAGAAGTTTAGGTGGCACTTGAATTTACGAAAGTAAGCAAGTCCTGTTGAGCCACAGGGATTCCCAGTAGTCTCATAAAACGATCGTCGGTTATGCTAGCATAGCAGCTTACACACATCGTCAACTTGTTGTCGAGCAACAGAGAGTTTCTCTGTATGCTAAAGGATACGTCGATTATACCGTTTTCAAGAACAAAGGAGATCGAAGATGCGTTACCAACTGACCAACTGTGGCAGATTACCTATCAAAAATAGTTGAGAAATTAGGGAAGTCCGGGCTGGAGAAACATCTGCTCTCGAGTAACTTCTTATCGGCTTGTCAGTTTGGCTTCCGAAGGGCTGGATCGACTAAGCTGGGTCATGCTGGCGTGGCAAGAGATAAATATAAAAACGCCGCACGGATCTATCCTTGGGCGGTTTATCTGTGTAATCCTTAGCAACTTCTGCAGATTTCTGCAGGAGGTTACTGCACGGTGATTGCTTACACTGATAGATATTTAGTATATACAACTTCAAACTTGTCACCTGTTATACAAGAAAGTCCATGACGACCAGGAGAATCAACCAGTTGCCCCTAACAACTGGAGGAAGAGAAGAGAACAAGATTACTTCAAAACGTAACCCTATGCAAGACGGGTATACTGATCATGAACTTCCCAGATAAGAGGAGGGAGCATCATTAAGTCATGCTCCCGCCCAAGGTACGTACCCATACCCTCGATACGTCTCTCCATAGTTCAAAGTGACATTCGCGAGGCTCTAGATAGAGTGGAAGAGACTATTATAACGGCTGAAAGATGTGGCCTTGCTATCAACGCCGGTAACACGTACATCTCTCTTTTTAGCCGCAAAGAAAAGTCACGCCGTAGTGGTCATTCTACACCGCCTTGGGGCGCTTCGAGTTCTGGAGGAAGGCCTTACAACTATAAAACATGGTAGTGGTGTTAGCGGATCTCGGTCTGGGGAGCGAAAAATGAAAAATAAATGGTCCGCAATGGTGCTGATCGTGCACTTTTCAGTAAACGCTGCAGACTGCGTCTCAGACATAATTTTGAAATATGATCTCCATGATCTAAGTGATCCATTTGACCAAGCATATCATGAATCATCTCTGCTATTTCATAATGAAAATATATTACCCTCGGTAATGTTATATATATATATATATATATATATATATTAAACGAGGCAATCCACTTGGCCCCTTTTTTTCAGTCCAGTAAAGTTGGTTGATTCTTTATGATCTCCATTAACATTTCGTAACTTGACTACTGCATCTGATGATGACGAGTGCCTTGGCATTTAAATCTCAATCCAACCTATTTCTAAATCAGGCCAAAAGTGAAGTCTTTCCAACTGTAGACCTTTTTAACGCACTTCATTAAAACAAGAAATTTTCAAATTACTTTCTGAATAACATAATTCTTCCTGGATGCAAGTAAGTAGGAAGAGACAATCTCAAGCTACTGGGATGTCCCTTACTTCCTGACGGATTTCGACCACGTCTGAAATCACAGTGAGTAAAACATATGCTGGAAAGTTTACGCTTATTAGGAGCACGTAGATGTCTGTGGTTACTAAGGAGTTCATGGTCTGTTGGAAGAATTATTCACTTACTTAGAGGCTGCAATCTGTCAGATGAACGTACTCTAGTAGGTTTATTCAATGATCAATTTATGTATTGTCTATGGAGGCCGCAAGATCGAGTCCGGCAACGTGACATATAAGAGAGAACATTGTAAAACCAATACAAAATTTACCCTTTACCTTTGTGAATCATTTAACTTTCTGCAATAGCACAAAAACAAGCGTCCCTTTCTATTGGATGGGTGGACTTTGTTTGACAGCAGCTTAATGCAAAGCCTAATCTAACCTACGAACAACATACTATTAGAAGATCTGGAGATTCGCCATAAATGGACGCAGCTTTGTCTTGAATCTGTTTAACAGTCTTTCCTTAATTAGTCTTCGAGCGATGTGGAACGAGCCAGGTTGAAGGCCCTCGGCGGGAGCATGACTTAATGATGCTCCCTCCTCTTATCTGGGAAGTTCATGATCAGTATGCCCGTCTTGCATAGGGTTACGTTTTGAAAGTAATCTTGTTCTCTTCTCTTCCTCCAGTTGTTAGGGGCAACTGGTTGATTCTCCTGGTCGTCATGGACTTTCTTGTATAACAGGTGACAAGTTTGAAGTTGTATATACTAAATATCTATCTAGATGCTGATGTAATGCAGTCTGAGTAGTAGAGAATCTGCACAATCTGCGCCTGCCGCAAGGAATTTTTTAAAGCCTTTACAGTAAAAGAAGAATGCTAATAAGAGTACTACGTACATACATTCTGGTACATGGCCACTATAAAAAGAGAGAAACAAGAATATAATAAATGTTAACAATTTTGTAAAATACGCAGGTTTGGAATGAGATCAGTCACCTCGTATTGGTAATTTTCAAGCAATATTCGGATATGAACGAAGCTCGAAACAAATTGAGTTGAAGAATGAACAGTGCGATACGATTCCTAGGCACAATGTTAGTTTCACTTACGATGGTCTTGGTTATAGCGTCTTATGATACGACAAATAAAGGGTAAGCGAAGGTAATCTCTTTCCGGTAGATTTATCTGTTCCATTGCATTTCATTGCAATTGAAGAGCGCGGGCAGGTAGGACATATAGGGTCTACATTCAAAAGGATGTAATGTTACACATAATACTGAGAAAGAGCTATCAATTCAAAATTGTGTACCTTATAGATAAGTCTTAACAATCTATTGTTAGACACACGAAGTATTGTACACTCGCAGTACGGGATCGCCATAATATAATAGTGTGGCAGTGAAAATCAGGGTAGGGAAACTTTTAGATCAGTGGCTGTTTTAAGAGCTGCTAACTATGGCTTGGTGTTAGTAAATGGAATAGAGCACAATGACAACCTTTCGTTACTGGAATTACTCATGTAAAGAAGCTATTTGTTATAGCTGGGTTTGAACCTGCGGTATCAGACTCTTCACAGTACACAAACTTAGCCCGTCCAAGCCTCCGCGCGGGGTTGGATTGGATCGCATTCCTGTAATTGAGTAGTTTTTGGGGCGAATATTTTTAGCAAGTAAGAGCGACGCGGTACTTTAACTAAAGATATGCTGTGTGCCATTGCTGGCAACGAGTTCCATGAGAGTGGAGAAATAAATGTAGAGGTTCCTTGTATGGGAGTAGTTTAGCAGGTGAGCACACAATGCAGTGCGCAATATGTCACAACTTGTACGCATTCTGTTAGCAAGGCTGGCAGGTTGTTCAGTATCGATGATTCCTGTTGTATCTGAAATCTGGGTCATTTTATTTGCTTTAGTTACTGTTTGCGACTTAGACGTTAGTTTTATGAATGCTAATAATAATGGATAATAATTAATAATTATTAATAATTCGATAATGGATCTGTAATCCTCCAGCTGTCTTACTCAGGTACGCTGTATCGATGTGTAGTTTTATTTCAAGGGACTTCCGCGGGCTTTCTCAAACAGACTCATGTGACGTCAGGACAATGTAATATATGCTTGCCAAATCACGATTTCTTGGGATCGAGACAGTGATCACAAATCGTGCTACTGTTATTGGTTTCCACTAAGCCACCCAATCGTACTACTGTTATTGGTTTCCACTAAGCCACCCCAAATTTCACCTAATATTGGTAAAGTATATTTTTAGGCACCCCCTACAGTCTGAACATTGGTGTCCTACATCATGACTTGTTAGATAGATGACGAAGCTCAGAGACAGTTGCACCTTGAGTGGTAAAACACGATTTTGCTTAGTCGCGTTTTCATTTCATTTCGTTAGGGTATTCAACCGAACTGCGATTACACAACGCTTAGTTTCTCGTAAAAAAAATAAAGTAAAATTACTTACAACAGGGACCATTCAAGGTCCATAACAGCAGCTGGAACAACTACAACTCAAATATACAATACGCAGGCAAGAAAACTAAGTCAATTGGTTAACAAAGTAATTCAACGGCAACGTATAATTAATAATTCTTTAGAAATTTCTCCACTACACGGGTAAACTGTTTTGCTGAGGTGAGAGCCCGAATTTCGCGTTGGTCGGTACTTCTTGATGGGTACGAAACCAGTGGGCCCAAAACGGTGGATACTGCTGCAGAGATTAGCGTAGATTTTGCCAACAATAGCATGCATTGCTGCGACTGCCCAGCCCTTTCGGGACCTCTTAGTGTTTGAACTCCGCGCTTATTTCCAGAAATGAAAATCATATATACGTAAAACGTGAGATTATGTATGGTGAGGCAGCCACATCACCAACGGTTCCTATCCTTCTAAATATTTCTGATAATTATCTTGGGCCCAAGGGGGATACAGGATCCCAAAGAAATGTCGACCTGTGCTTGATGGCTTTTTCTCGGTAACCCCGCTTTGTTATACCTCGCTTTGGATAGTGGCCACAAACTATAATAGGATGGACATCCTGTATCATTTGGAATTCATAATGCTATATTTTAGGATGTGGCGTGATGAGGTAAATCGGACGAGCCTTTTTGGGCGCACGGGCCTTTGGCTTGCACCGTTTGCTTGGAGACCATTTGTTTGATGTCAACCTCGAGATACTCCCATCTGTGGTATGAAAGGTGTTTGTGTCGCTACTACTTTGCTATACCGCATTGAATTGTTATTCGCAATGCGGGTGTCAAGGAGGTTGTGATGCGTGGAAAAATTTAGTTAATCAAATAGAGCATTAGTTTGTTGGTGTTCAGGCTGGAGCCCAAGTGGTGACTGTGTCGCCTGTGTCCTCGGTGCAAAAGTTTAATACATATTTTGGTATATTTTTACTTTTATTTTTTACGAAAACTTTAGCATTGTACAACTGCTGTTCCGTCAATAAACCTCAATTTGAGTAAGTGAATAATTGCTTATCTGTTCGAACTAAACTAGTTTTCACTCGTGATGATGGAAATTGTTTCAAAGTTTTGCGCTACTTGCAAGTTATTCGCATAGACGAAATACTGTTGCAAGCACCAGCACAGGGGGTGCCGCCTTACCTAAGAGAGCTTCGTATATCGAACCTTTCCATGAAGTATATGAATACTCGTCTCATGGCTACTTCACTCATGCGGCCTTAAGACTTTTTAGGTTACAAAGAATTTATATCAGGAAGCTCTATAATTACCAGCTGACAGAGCGAATTCGATAGCATATTTGGGCAGATCAGCTACACTAACGTGAAAATAGTAAAAGTATGTACTTCGTTTGTTTCGAAATGCCGAATACCTGGGTGACATTGTATGTAGAACAAAATGATGAATCTTAACATGATTTTAATATTGTGTATGGGACTATTATTCAAGCCAATTTGAAATCGAATCAACGTGAGCGGACTTCCTTTTCCGAACGTTTCTGAGAAATAACCAGCTTACATCACTACATGTCTTTCTTTATCCGAAGATTCTCGCCAGGTACGAGGAAGGAAGAGAATAAGCAAAGGTGGCCCTGACAGGTCCTCATAGTACTACCTAAAGGTTAAGAGCTGAGGCCTGTCAGATAGGGGAACAGCTGAGGGTCAGCTCGGAAAAAAACAGTAAAAAACGTGTCTTGCAATATGCCAGTGCTATCTATACTAATGCTATCTATACTATCTATACTAAACTGCCTGCCAATTACAGAGCAATCAGGTAATCACTAACGCATCGCAACTTTCAGACACCGAAGTAATGTTACAGATCAAGAAGATAGAACGATTGCTCTTAGTCCAAGAGTTCGCGAGTTGCTGGCTCGGCCCTTAAACCAGAAACTTCAAAGGAATTTTCGTCGAATTCGGAACAGCTTTTTGCCAGACATGCACCCGTTTTTCAGAGACGATAACCTCCAATTGGAGGACTAACGTCCTCAAAAACAATTAATCTGCTTACACATAATAAATTCGGAAAACCTGACTTGGCAAATGTTTGCGAATAGGAGTTATGATTGTGGTGCAGTTGTGTACTCTCATTTTCCTTGCGTATCTTCGCTATATGTATATAGAAATAATGGGCTGTCACCTATTGCATCTACTGGGCACACCTAAACCGAGAACCCCATATCTAGAACTCTTTATGACATAGCGAAACAAGGCTCAAGCTAGGTTGGAAACAAAATCGATTTTAGCGACAAGATCCATTTTACATTAAATTGCTCCATTAACAAATAACACTATCGCGTGCCAGTCTGTATAGCAAAACTACGGAGAAAAAAAGAAAGACTCAAATAAAAATTTTGGCGTTTCATGCCATTTGACATTTTTCTTTTCTGTCGAGGCGTTCCGAAATTCAAACGTACTTCAACAACGCGGTGCCTGTCGACGGCGTCTGGACCACACAATAGTTTTTAAGACATGGTTTGCGGAGTGCCAGGTGCATTAAATTGTAGGTAAGTGAAACTCTGGAATTGTATTCCGACCCCCTTATACTTAAGATATAGGCTGCTTCATAGGGAAAACGAAGGTGCTTTTATCATATTTAAATCTTTTCGGCTTACGAAATCATAAAATTGTAACTTAAGGGGAAGCAGGTAATGCTTTAAGCAAACATAACCTGCTCGATTCCGAACCACGCCTATAGCCCCAAACTTATGACATGATGCGGCTTAGCCTAAGTCAACTAAATAATATGTGCGATAAGCCCCTCCCTGACTTGCTGCAGAGACTATTTAAATTCGGCCTTCTATGTCACAGGAATTGTTGTGTTATGGGGCTTGAACCACTACTTTCTGACTTTCTGCAGCCAGATATTTTGTTGACCCAGACACCACGCAAATTGCTAGTTTATATAGTTCTCAATATCAATCTTGGCCCGTCTTTTTATAGACTCCCAGATCCAGTCAATGCGAACCGTTCCTTTTCTGGTACCGATTTCATGGGTGACACCCTTCCTACTTATTTTTCCATCGTAGGCTATAAAATACCTTAAAAGGTCTTTGTAGTACCTAAAATCAGTAGGTAATGCCTCTACAATGACGCCAGTAAATACTCGTGGCAGATCGCACTTAGGAAGTCGGCGAAGTTCTCTAGTCTTGCTGCTTGATTCCCATTTTCTGTCGTTTTCACGTTTGTACGCAACAGGATCGTCATTGCTTGATATAACCTGCTCTTCCTCTACCTTAACTAGAGTGTCGTTGTTGTTCTTTAGTGGTCGCGTGTCTGCGGTTTTGGAGGAAGACAACGTCGACAATGACTTCTTTGGTGAAATAGACTCTTTGAAATCGACCCTTTTTTTAAGTAATTGATCGCATAAATCACGATCACTGTCATTATCGTTATTCGCACGATTTTTTGACGCGCCTGGGTAGGCCTTGTCTTCACCTCTTGTCTCAGCATACCGCGATTCATCACCACTATCAACAGCATATTCATCTCCAACTTCCTCATCCAATTTTAGAACCTGCTTCTTCGACGTATCAAATAAGTGGACAAGTTCGTCCAGTGATGTAGCGTCCTCTGGAGATTTATCATCCCGAATGCGAGCAACCCGTGGAAACCTGTAATTGGAATTATTGTTTTGACTAATGGGGGCTCTACATCTTGTGTAATTGCCATCTATTTAGGTGAAAATGCCCTCTGTCCGACTTCATGGCCAACCGCTTATACCACAAATCGGTGCCCTAAACCAGGGAACCGGGACGCTTAAAATTTTTGTGTTCATACCGAATCGAGATTCCATTTGCAGTATGGGCTTCGGCTTTACTGAATTCAGCTCCGGTAATCTCCCAAACCTAAAACGAAATACACGATAAATACAGTAAATTACATGGCTGTAGGTATCTAATGTCATAAGAAGTGTTATAAACTTCATCCACATGTTATTAGAAAGCATGGTAAAGTTCCGCTATCCGTCTGCCTGTATTCGCTACCGGCTTAGAATATGCCGGCTCTTCACTTCTCCACCTCTAAGAACCGCGGATAGACAAATTAAACCCGCGGCAAAGATAAATAGAAACTTCCTTAACCCGTAGAATCCATAACATGCCCGCTATGAACATCTAGATTGAATTATAAGATACAATAAATTTGGCAAACTCCCTTTAGATCTACAGGAAATTCACTGGCCTGGCTTGTGAGCGGATCGTTAGTGACGAAATCCGGCGTCAACTGAGGTTTCACGTCCAACCATGAAGGCACGAGGTCTATATTTTTGGAGATTTTCGTCATCCGAAGCTCTTTTTGCAACCGCTCGAGAGTAGCATCATCGTGACCACCATGTACTTTAGTTACTGTCACCCATCTGCAAACAATTAATCATTAAGTTATTATTATTGTTATTGTTTGGATGGGAAAAGTTTCCTGACCGAGGGACTGTCGTCACTCCGCCGTGTGTGGTAACAAAACACAGGAACATGTGTGGTAATGGCGGCCGAGAGATGCAACATTGGTTAATTTTTAATGGCTAACGACATCCTAGTTCATACGTGTTTTCATGCATCTCTTTCTGTGCAGTTTACATAGTAGTCTAAGGGGAAGTTTTGTTTATGGTATACATGAACGAAATTTTTCCTGAACATGTTCTTTTCACCGCAGAGATTACTCGTCAAGCCAAGTCTTCGCATAAGAAATTGGAAAAATGTGTCAATTATGAACTGTTACTCACCGGCCAGTGGACGGCTTATAACAGCCCATGAGAAAAATGGACATAATGCCTCCCTTGTTACCGGTTCCAAAGTACGCTCCCAGAACAACAAGATCCGCAGAATCAGCCATCGTGCCGCCTTGCAGGTAGTCCTTCTTTACTTTTAACCAATGACGTTTCCCTAACAATGGCATATTTCAAAATGAAGAGCTCAAAATTTAAACGTTGAAGATCGGCAATATGGTAGAACGTTGTTCAGTACGGATACATGCTAAGACAGAACTAACGTTAAAGGTGGAAATACCCGCCTAGCGAAAATTATTCTATACAATACAAAAATCTAATTAAGGATATAAGATCTTCCCGTTAAAAAACGTTCTATTAAAATGGCCATGTTTATTAGTACTATCAGCTATGTAGTAATACATATTTATTATTGTTGAAGGTAGTGGTTTGTTGAAGACCATCTTTATCTAACCTAGGAGCGCGGTCCAATGATGGTCACAAGCCATTAACTTTAGTCGGCCTAGAACACATTTAGCTTCGAATCTACAATAAATCACCTAAACTTCTCACATGTACATAATAGTGACAACCATTTACCAGGCTCGTATGGGCTGGCCGGATCTTTAAGAACGAGACCCTCCAGGCTTTTGTTGATAGTGTCCTCAATCTTAGCTTTCAGCCGTGCAGGACTTCGGATACGTTCCATTTCTGATAACTGTACATGATGCTTTACCTCTGACATATGTGACGTTAGAACCTGCAAATCAATAGTAACTCATCAATAAGTACTACAATCATAAATGACACACCAAACAAAAGAATAACATTATTTTGCTAATGTTGCCACCTTGGGCTAATGAGGTCACGTCAATGACATTTTGCCCCCGCGAGCCTTGGGCTCAATCATTGAGACACCTAATAAATATGACAATAATAATAATAACACCGAAATTGGATAAAAAGTCCAAAAGAAGATATATTATTATCTCATTGTAGAACCAAATCATATACGGTTTTATGAAAGTCTTTGCATTGCGCTTTCATGTAATGTCATCGATAGAATTATAGAGTTTGGCAGAGAAAGGTGTAAGATGCAATATGACTTCGACAACCGTTATCTGCCCAACGTAAACAAAATACGAATGTATTTTAATGCACACGGATTTCAAACTTTTCAACTGCTACCCAAGAGAGCTTATCGAAAACAATTTTAACAAAGGAAACTAAAACCTGTACAACTGCCGAATCTCGTTGCGCGTGTCAGTCGTGCATGTATTGACTTTTACACCTGCAATGTCCTATCGAAACTGACGGATCGCAAGTCAGCTAAAAGGCAGAACAGAGCTATGCTATATATTCATTACTTTCTATTAGAGCAGCCCCCAAATTATTGCCAAAGTGAATAGCACAACCCCTATGGGCATGAATAAAGTTTACATCGGGGAGTCGATATTGGAGGCTACATATATGATAAATATCTCGATCTCTTCTCTGTACATCGCTGTAAACATTGGATTACGGCTTTTTGATGTTCTTCTTTTATATATTTCACAAATGAGATTCATTATTTTTGAACAGGTTAAACTTTTCCATCGTATTTTGTCTTCTCACAGCGCTATAGAAGTCATCAAGAGCTTTGCCATGTTTCATTGCTAATTCATGACCATACGATGATGTTTGAAGTGGCATTTCAGGAACCTCAGAAATGGTAACGTTGTTAACTCCGACGATTCATTGAGAATGAAAGTATTCACCGCAGTGTTCACCTATGTCATCTCAGCGAAACAGCAATGTGTGAGTATGTAGCAATATATAGCTGAGATATCTATACGATTATAACGCATATATATACACTTTCAACTATAATAGTTAGTACACAACGTGTGGTATCTCCAGCACACTACGTAACATAAACATATGTTCTCGCAATACTATTCATCGACGCCACTTAGTCGAGGGAGCCTTCCCTTAATCATAACTACGTATGGTACACCACTCCTGTTGTTCGATAATGTCTATATTATACGGGAGAGAACTGGAGAATCTACACTACAAACTTTGACATTTGCGGCCACATATCGATCCAACATGATAACCACGTTCACGTGTCAATGTGTTATACATGTACCTATGTACTATTTATCTTACACGTTGACATACAGACTGCGTTCAGCACAATCAAAGTGGGGGACTAATTGCAGCAGATCAGCGCCATTTTTGTAGTTTTTATAAAGTGTACCAGAGTATAAATGGTGAATAAACATGTTACAACAGATGTTTATTCAAATAATTTGTGATCATTATAATAGTGTTATATTGTTTTCACACACGTAACTGTTTACATATTTATCATCCACTTCTGCTTCAATTGTAAGCTTTTGATCCCCTATATAAATATATACGATAAATCTAATGTATACTCTGTTGGAGAGGTCAGTCAGGCTCTCTTTATTATCTTGCGGATAAAGGGCTATTTGAACGATGCGACCATAATTTAAAAAGCACACTGACTGATCTCGGTATACAAATTGGTCTGTATCCAAACTGGAATTCGTGCGTTTTAAATACGAACCTCTCTGCGTTTCGTTAGCGCTTCACCGAGAAGACTTTTACCATTGTAGAACATGCAGTCAAAGACGAAAAAACATACGGCAGCCTCTCGAAACTGAGCCTTTTTGTGTACTCCCAAAGTTCCTTAAATGGAATCAAATAACGATGGGCGTATTTATTAATTATGTATTTGATCAACTATGTTACGAATTAAACTTTTTATCCTTGTAATACTATTTCTTGGGGCTTTTAAAACCACAATGACGCAATGAAAGGACTGTGCCTACAGTCTATTAGGTTGATTGGAAAGTCTTTCCTTTTTTGTACCAACTTTGTACGAGTGGTGGCTTTGGTGAGTTTTCCTACTCGCTTCTCCTATCGATTGAAATAGTCCCCACGGTTTGCGACGGTCTTCCTCCAGCGTTCCACCAGGTCGGTAATGCCTTTCTTGTAAAAGTCTTTTTTTTGGGAGAAATAGTCACACAGCCCCTTTTCGACATCTTCTCTTGAGTTGAACTTTTTTTTACTAAGATAGTTAGCGAGCCCCAAGAACAGATGGTAGTCTGAAGGGGTAAGGTCGGGGGAATGCGGAGGATGTGGAACGATTTCCCAGCCAGATTTTTTTTCTGGGTCACCGAACTCACATGGGGTCGCGCATTGAACAGTACCCCAGCCTATTGACGAGCATTGGACGGAATTTTCTTATTATTTTCAACCCAATTCAGCTGCTGACAGTACGCGACTGAATTGAGTATTTGGCCCGTCGGCAGAAGCTCACGGGGGATGATGTCCCGAATATCCCACCAAACACACAACATAACCTTGTATGGGTACCCATTTCGGCAACTTTTTCTTTAATCCAAGCCGTTTCAATGCGCGTACGATATTTGAGTGGCAAGTTCCAAGTTCTGCGGCTAGTTCTGGAGTAGTTACCGTTGGATTTTCCCAGATTTTCATTTTTCACTTCTCGGGAATGTTCGCCACTGAAAACACCATACGCAATAGCCCCCCTCAGTGCTCGACGGGACGAACGGACCGCAGCTGAGCGTGCCCTTCTCTCCAGGTACTTCTCGGTGATGGAAATCATACACGCAATCGAAACAACGGCATTAGAAACAAGCACATCAAGAGCGCCCAATTCTTAGCGGCATGTTGGACCTCCCTCTTCAACGAATGTTTACGCACCGGATCAGTACACCCCAACTGACGGAAAGCGCAACTGTTGATAATCCCAAAAGGGAAAGGCGATCCCAACATCCCCTCTTTCTGATGAGGTATAGCTAAGAAAAGCGTTTGCTACAAGCTGCTATCGCTATTGGTGAGAAGGCGGTTGACTGCGTTTCTGGAAAGCCTACAAATAATACCCGCCGAGCAGCACGGCTTCAGGAGGGGCCATAGCACGGGACGGCCACCAGCATCATACTAAGGGACGTTAGGGATGCACTCAGCAAGCCGAAGGAGTTCATATTCGCCATGTTAGTGGATTTCAAATCCGCTTTTGTTTGTCACCAAGACACACGGTACTGACGTTGCTAGCGAAGGTTGGAGTTCCCCAGAACTATTTCGCGCTCCTCACCGCAATCCTCCAAGCAAACCAGATCACAATAGACAACGGAGTCGGTGAATACGGTTCTTTGGCCCAGACTACGGGATTCCCGCAGGGCGACAATCTATCGCCATTGCTGTTTTCCGTACTTTTGAAGGATCTACGACGTCGGCTCAGAGGGTCTAGAGAACTAGTGAATATCATACTGTACGCAGACGATCTAGTCATCTATGGTGGAAGCCGCTTCCAAGTACAGCAAGCCCTCGCCCGCGTAAACTCAGCCACCACAGAACTGGACCTCAAGGTCAACATCGCCAAGACTGAGTCGATGAAATTCAGGCGGGGAAGTAGGCCAGCAACGGTTGATACGCTATGGTATACAGGGTCGCCCCTGCCGTACGTCAACAAGTTCCACTACCTTGGAATAGCGATCCCGTTCGATGCCAGAAGCTTCTCCGCACACATCAAGGAAAGGTTTCGAAAAGCGCTAGGGGCGGCCTCTTCAATCAGGAACCCGCACCTGATCTCTGTAAAGACTGCCTTCCAGTTGTTCAACCTAAAAATCGCCCCGGTTGCATCTTACGGTGTGGACTTAATCTGGGAGGATTTGCTTGTGGAGAGCCTCGAAATTCTCAACCGTATGAAGGCAACGTTCCTCAACACTCCACACCTGTACAAGAAACCGAGTGGTGTACTTGCTCGCAGACTCCCCCCTGCTCATCGAAGAAATACGCCGTCAATACGATTTCAGGGCCACCGAGGCCTGCAGAGAGTGCTGTCGCAGATGGGAAAACAAATTCGCGGAAGTCTACCCAGACCTGTTCAATACGGGCGCAATGAGAGACTCGACCTGGAAGCAGGTAAACCGTACAAATCCTCACGTCGTGACAATATTTGCGGCGCACAGGTTCCATCGTGTTTTGTGTGTGGGACGCGGTTTAAATGACCCGAGCGAATCCTGCCGATACCTCAGATGCGGAGCCTCCTGCCCGCGATATCGTGGTGCAACCTGCCAGCACGTCACCTCGCTCAACAACCTGGCGAGATCATCAAGCAACGGATGACTAGGATGAATGGCCCTCAGTACCTTCTATATATAGTTTTTATTTCTCATATTGTATGAATATTATAAACTCTGGTCATATATATACATATTTACACGCACATACAAAGCTGTGATACTTGTGAGTTCTTACATACCACCTATGGTAACAGATTGATATTATACTTATACATGTTATTATATTGCTACCTAACAAAGGTGAATGAATGAATCAGATTTTCATTTTTAACACATCGTCATCGATCACTGTAGGCCTCCCTGACCTCGGTGCATCTACCAGGCTGAAGTCACCAGAACGAAATTTTTTGAACCAATTACTACAGGTTCTTCCAGTGACACAGCCCTGTTCGAGCAGCGCGGTAGCGTTTCTGTACGCCTGCGCAGCTGTTTCACCTTTTTTGAACTCAAAAAACAAAAATGGCGAATTTTCGATTTGTCACTCTCCATGTTCACAGCTACTACCACAATGAGCAATCTGAGCGCGCGAATTGCCACGATCGTGTTCAGCGGGTCCAAATTATACGAAAACAAACCCCCTCCCCCACTTAGCCCGCGCGCGCGCATGGCAGAACAAGTCGGCAACGAGCCCACCTTCTAAGAGGAAAGAACTTTCCAATCAACCTAATACTTGAAAATATATTGCTCCGCCTAAACCTTATTTGGGTTGGTGTACAGTACTATAATCGATTATCTGTGAAATCCTTCTCAACACATTTTCGAGATTTTTTTAATTCCTGTTGCATACAGAATCAGACCTTGTAACGCATTATACCGAACTTGGAATCAACTTGGCAGGGTACTAAATTGTGTAAATTCATAATATTTAAGAGTTATATACGAACAAAAATTGACTGCTCATACGATATTGCATAAGAAACTTGCAAAATCAAGCAGATGTTCAAACATTTTCAGCATCTGACTCAATAATCTCCGAAGCAGTCGGACAATACCAATAGCTGTAATAACAAAAAAGAAAAAAATTAACCATGCGTTTTCCTTCCGTATTGTCCGAATATGCTCTCTAAATAACCTGTATCAAATGAGTACGTTTGCATATTTTAATAAGCCTTTAGAATTTTTTAATAGAAGTTTGCAAGCAAAATTTAATTGCAACAGCTTCTACCAAATGCTGTCACAATTGCAATATGCTATGCTATTGTAATGATATTTCTGATCCTCTGGATGCCAGGTGCTTCGAAAAGAAAGAAATAAACTTCAAACCGTATATGAACTTACCGAATGGAAGGATTTCGTCGGTCTCCGTATTGACAAGAAGTATTTCTCCATCTATGATCAGCGAATCACCGGAGGGAAAAGCTTTTGGGATGAACTCTTTGAAATGGTTCACCTGTAATGACGGCGAATTAGAGCATTTCGATTATTTTAGTTTAGTGGAACCAAAGTGACGTGTACTACGTTTTTGCACCATATATGCCTCTGATGTCGAAAGTAATCGATGTCTATAATACAGAGTATTTTGAAAGCTACGCCATCGCATGGTGTGCAAAAAACAACGCAACCATGTGAGTTGCCGTTTTAAAGTACATTACGTGGTATCTCTATGGTGAATTGTCTCCCGGAGACACTTTAAGTCAGTATACGGCGAAGCAATGCAAAAAGAAATATCGCGGACGTTAAATATTGGCTGAAAGTCAGCCCGAAAACACTCGGCCAGTGTTCGGAGACATCGCATAGTTTTTTGTGGCCTCGGAGTTGAACTGGTGCCAGGGGGCAAACAAGATCCGACCGGCGAAGAACCTTGCTCTTCACGAGGCACAGCTACTGCTCGCATGCGTACTAATGAGTACGCGGAATACCTAAAATTACTGTCAATCATAACGTTACAATCATTCCCTCCTACCTTGTGAGCAACAACGGGCTTCAGGCTCCGTGAGTAGAAAAAAAACTCGTTCCCACGTTTGTGCAACTGCACACGCTCTCCGTCGTATTTGACTTCTGCGAACATTCCCTGAAAAATAACAATACGCATGGCGTTTTTTTTCTCTACCTGCAAACCTGTTTTATCCTTGCAACTGCACTTAGCGTCTCATATTCGCGCTACTAGTCCTGCAAAACACCAGACCTTGAGTTATATTAATTTACTATTCACTCGCTTATTCTTCGAGGAAGCAAGGAAATGAAATGAAAGAGAACATGCTCCCGCGGTTATTAAACATATGGAACAACATGAGTGTAACAACATCGAGCCATTTATGAGCGCGCTAATGTGTTAAGGTAGGGGACAGGTGGGCAATACCCAGATTGACATTGGCAGGGTCCTTTGCGTCGTTAGCAACCATTTGAATTTCTGTGAGATTCTTCATGTACTTTAGAATTGAAGGAATCAAATTTTAGAAAACCGTGTTCTAACAGACAACGTGATGAAATACGTGAACCGCAAATCAAGTCGCGATGAGTCGACTAGATTTTCACTGCCCTTTCAAGCAGAAGTAGTCATCGTTCCAACTGTATAGAAATCAGGCTCTATGTAGCTAATTTTCCATTTGTACTAGACAAAATGAACTACTTATGGTCTCTCTTCCTTTAAATTCGAGTCGTCGCCTCAGCTCCTCAGCTAGTAACGGTGTTTCACAGATCAAGTACATGAGTCGGTTTCTAGCTAAGACGTAGTGGCTCACTTGAGGCCGGACGGCTTCACCCGATGGAGTTCGTGTAATCGTAAAGAGAATATCATTACACTTCCAACTCGTAATACAATAAACCTTTGAGATAATGAAAGTACAATATGCTCACAGCAACATTGTACAGCTATTAGCATAGAATTTAACATCTCAAATAACAATTTAAGTTTCTCAAAGGTCAATTGAAAGCGATCCCGATTTAGCGCTCCGTGCTGTGTACTTATTTGCATAGGTAAAGGATAATTTAGTACCTTTGAAGACTACACACAAGCGCAGGTTTAGAAGCCACTTACCTTAGAAAATCGCTTAAAGGCAAACTCGACAGAACGACAGGGTTCGGCTAACATCGGCTTCACGGGTGTACATACCTTGATGCCTACAGTTAGTACGCTGGAACCGAAGCCTGTCACGTACCGTAGCATTAATATAACGTATGAAACCAAAATTTAATAGGAAACCTCCCGTGAGAAGCACCACGTATAATTCTCATGGGGGGGCTCCTATTATATATATATATATATATATATATATACTTTGCGCTATATTTTATTAAGGAAATATGTTGGTCAGAATGTCATTGATTCGTATTTTCCTTCATTACCATTGCATATAGCTTTTCAGGTTTGGGTGAGAACGAAGGGTCAAAACAAATAAAACTATAGTTTAATTTACATGCGGTATTTAGACCAACAAATTGGCATCGAAACGTCATTCTGTTAACCGTTTTCGTCAAAACGGGGCATATGGCATATCTTTTGGAACGTTTTTTAACCTGACAATAATCGAGGAGCACCTTCCATGGACCATAATGTAAAATATTAGGTTTTTAGTACGATATTGTTGACGTAAGAACTGCAGAGTTTAATCGAAATAGATCGATGACAAGTTAGCCGAATGTAATAATACAGAATACCATATAGAGCACCATGGGAACTGACTCCAAACTGTTGTCAACAATAAAAAAATGTTATTTTTTGTTATTTTTTAAGGCTTGAGGATGAGAAATTTTAAGATATAATGTATATACGTTATATTAATGTTTATTTCACGTATATATTATAATATGTTGAAAAAGACATATAGTGCGAAAACGAGAACGTAAGGTACTTTCTCTTTAACCCTGATGTAGACAGATCTGATCTTTTTGCGTCCGATAATTTTGACATCAAACCCTTAATTCAAAAACATTCCTAAAAGTGCAGGAAGCTTTTAGGAACCCTCTCGTTTGTGTTATTAATTGACAAGGTTCAACATATTGTACCTAGTCCTGTGAAATTTGTGATATATGGAGTAGATGTTGAACTGTAGACTCCTATCACAAACGAGGAAAGCGCACAGATTCTCTAAAGAACACAACGATTTCTCACAGTGGTCCCAGAAAGTGGGTCTGGGACTAAGAGCGCACAAATACAGCGTAATGCATGTAAGATTTATGACCCCATAAACAATAATGTTATTGAAAGACAGACATTAAGAAACTGAATATTGTGAAATACCATATGTTTTTTAGCAAATATAGACTTTCGTGGGTAAATCACACACGTAATTAGACGATGTTCTCTTGTATGCGGCTGCATCCGAAGAGTATTTTGTGTAGAGAATGTATATATGAAGTTGTATTCATCTCATGTTATTCCACGATTTATATACGGTAGTTAACTGAAGTACCCAATATTTTTGTGACAACTCGAGAGTTGTTAGAGCAGTTGTTTGACACATTAAGGGTGTGTCTTACAGCATAGGAAACAAGGTTGTAATTACTAACCTTCCGCGAGGCTTTGACGCACAACTTCTCGAAGATCCAGCGATGCATGAAAGGCTTCGTACGCGGCTGGATTAAGGGCATCTAGGATGTGTTTTGGTCCCGCGTTGATCCGAATATCATGCTTAATCAACCTAATTTAATAAAACAGTAGAAAGGATGAGACGAAGAATTTCGTTGCAGTGCACCAAGCATAGCATGAGTACTAAGGAAATAACTGAACAAGACAAAACAGCAGATAATAGGTGTTAATATACTACAAATTAGTTAAATTCAGAAAACTATCTAGGACATCGGGCGGATCAATCGAGTCAATCATTTGATCTCACTATGGCACCCTTTAATCTGAAATAACAAGTTCACATATGTAGTACTTAATCAAGCGGTACTTACCATATATACGCTTATTAAATACTTCCTAATTTGAATTCAATTGAAGTCAAAAGAATGTCATTGTTTTATTTATATATGATAAGAATTAATTTTTCATTTTCAGATTAAGAGCCAGTCTATATAATCACAGACTTGAGAATGAATATATATTTTACTGTCTTGGAGGGTATTTCGGATGTATTTTGCGTAAATAAAGTGGATGTTTATATCAAGTTGTATGAATTTCATGTCGTACCGTGAATATTTTATGGGTGTCAGGTTTGATGAGTTTTGCGCAAGACGTGTTTGTTGATCATCAAGTAAAGTTCCCATATGAAATTAGGGAATAGCATTAAGCCAAACTCCAGCCCAAGGCCCAGTAAGGGCCTCCAACCTGGCTCGTTCTACATCGCTCGAAGCCTCATTAAAGAGGGACTGTTTAACTGATTCATGATAAATCTGCATCAATTTGCGTTCAATCGCCAGATCTTCATCCTTTCAACTGCGATTCTACGTAACGTTGAAGAACACGCGATAGATTGTAATGAATTGCCTTTTTTACGATGGGCAAAGAGGCGTCGTTATAATATCGATAACTGCTGCCAGCGCAGTCACCTAAAGCAGGGGATAATATCTCCCGAAGGTGACGAGGGCGTAGACTATCAGGGCTTGCTGCCGAGCTGATAGGGAAAGACTGAACGGCGGCTAAAATTTCTTCAGTTAACGTATCTTCCTGGAAAACTGAGTTAGATCATTGTGGGAAAGCGAGGTTGGGAGAAGCAAGTGGATGCTTTAGTTGCAAGGCAGTGTAAACATCGTCTCCTGTGGCAAACGTGTCGGTAGAGCAGAGAATACGAGCTCCTCCGGTTATATCACCTTCACCAAGTGTTATAGCTCTGCGGTAATTGTGAGCATTAGGTTTACTTTAGTAAAGTAAACCAAAAATAGTGTTTTATGTGATACGGTAACCGAAGCACCTGCCTTCACGAAATGCAGCCACATTAGATCGAGCGGTTCGAGGGAGTGACATTCCATTTTCTTTGCGAGTAAGTATTTGTAGCATAACATTAGCAAAAGCTAGAAGATCAAACTAGGATCGGGAATCACTTCTCGATTTTACTGTAAGTAGTGTACGCTTCAGCTACTACTGAACGTAAAGACTGGGGTACGATTCTTACTATGCGAACAGTACGTAAACAATTCTAGATATTTTGTACAGCATTTTCAGTGACTTCGGGATGAAGAGCCACAACGTGGACAAAATACTTGTAATTGGATCGACAGTCGTGGAAGCGAATTATAATTTGAAGAACTGTTCATTTAGCAATGTCGGCGTTGATAATCTTCAAAACGTCTATTGCAGATGATAAACTAGTTTGTTATGTTTTAGTGTCTTCTTCTTGCTTTTGATATCCCACTAGGCGATTTCTTAGTCTCCACGCAAAATCTGTTGTGAGATCGATAGATCTGACGAGATCTCAACTGCGTTGGTGGAAAATCAAATCCGCAATCATTTTAACAAATTTTGGTAAGACCAATGTGTTGTGCGACGCCGCTCGCAGCAACCCAGAGGGACCTGTTGTACACAATACACTTTACAGCCACGGGGGGAATAAAATAATTTAACACACCGAAAAACATCGTTGTGTATTGACACTACATTGCAATAATAATTGTAGTTTCAATTAAAATGAGTATGAAACAAACGATATGCAGCCTTATGACTTGATAAAAATGTGTCTGAATAGTGTACGTAAGCACGAATTTTTGAGCGAATGTTGGTATATATAGGCCAAAATCACTCTCAACTGAATAGTTACTCTGATCTCTTCTTCTGCTGGTACTGTGGTAAGAGTGTATTATTAAAGCAATGTTAATATAGAATATTTTCACAACCGCACTAATAATAGTATGTGTTAATAGTATGTGTGCTTCTTCGTAGCAATGAGTATGGTAAAGATGATAACTAAAACGCTGAGAATACAAACCTGACAATCATTTTGAGATCGTTGGCGGTGCAACTGCGAGCGATCTCGTCAAGTAAAGCGGATTGGTCTTCTTCACGAGTCAACTTAGACAATCTTTCGAGGTACCTAAGTACAAATTAATCGAGTCATATAAAAGAATGTGTTACTATGTTGCTTGTGCTATCATATTAAGTTATGTAACTTACTGAGTTGTCACCGGATTTTGTTGCAAAATATGTGATTATATATATATATATATATATATATATATATATCCGCACCACTTCGTTTCTAAGTTCTAGTGCGTCTATCATGTCCACTTGGAGTTTGCCTAGGTCGCAGCATGTCCCGTCGTTTCCGCCTCCCCTTCGCCCATGGGCCACGATCCGTTCACAATGGCTTGGTACTTTGCTTTCATTGTTTTAGTATTTAGGATTCCTGCTCTGCTGCCGACGTGCAGTCCCGATATTCTTCCATTAGAATATGATTTCGGCCAGTCCATATCGTTTCTTGTTTCCCTTATATGGTACTAGCGAGCTTTTTCTTCGTATTTCTGCTTGCCGTTTGGTCTCCGCCACTTCATTATTTTTTATCTCTTTATTTAGTATAATTAAGATTAAATATTGCTTCCCTTCTTTAACTATTCCGTATTTCCTCTCCGCAAATAGAATGTGCGTCCCATTTGCTGTTCACTTTCCCCTCTTATTTTCAGCATTTCGCTGGCCAGTTGTAGCTCCTTCGTGTTTAAGTAGACGTATGTTTTTGCTAAATCAAAGGCTAATTGTTTTCTTTATTGCTTACAATTTAAGTGAAATATGTGAAAAATTTTGTTAGCTGGGTAACCTGAAACTGGATGAAAATCTATCACAAATTAATAACATTTCAGATTTTGCCGTTTGCTTGTTCTTTTTGGTCTTCTATAAAACAAAAAGAGTTTTACGGACGCTTTTTGATGTTATGCTGTGATGCCACCATCTCATCCTCAGATATGAATATTCATACTTCATATTCTAATAGGCAAAACAATCGTTTGTTCCGATTTTATAGGTCAGCTAGTCACTGAAGTTTTAAGCCAGAATTTTCGTGTAAGATTCGGAAGTTGAAACTTATCCCAAGCAAGCATTTGACTACAGTACTTCGTTGTCAAGCTAAATTATTTAGCCTTCAAGTGGAATTACCTGAAAGCTTTTTATTGTGACCGGAGAACTCGAACGTATATCCGAAAAGATAAGAGCCAGAAATATCAGTCAAGGCGTCGGACCTTAACCACATCAGTAAAACTTTCATGTTGAGATAATAATGTGAATATGTAACATAGTTACCATAGATGAATAATTTATTTATTCAAATTCCTACAGTTCTCGACATCATGATTAAAACGCCGGTGTTAAATTCATTCAACATTCACAGCGCAAAGCCAGCATAGTATTTATCATGGATAACAATAGAAATCAAATTTTGTACTACCGGTCAACTTGTTGCAACGAGAGGTTCGCCTTTAAAGCTGGGGGACATTTGACCGCCTCCTCGTGGAACTTCGCCACAGTCTCCGCGACATCACCTTGCTCTAAGTCTTCAATCATAGAGTCGTATATGGGACCACCAAACACCCTAAAATCGAATATCCAATCATTTTTATAAAATAAATAAACATGCTGACGAATTCTGCAATAGTCTGCGTCTATATATATATATATATATATATATATATATATATATTTTAAAAAGCAAGACGCGGCAATATGTCAGAAAAGTCTACCGTCCCCCCCAAGAAATCAGCATATCAATAAATCCATATTAATTTATTCCGACTTTTCCCCTACCCCATTTATTTAGTTAAGTTCACGGAGCGATCACCGCATGCTAGCTCCTCGGATTATACAGATTTAACTCACCTAGCAAAAAGTTTGCAAAGTTGCTTGCTCTGCAAGTTGTAGATGCGTTTATTAACCATAGGCAAGAGAAACTTCACCCAAAGATAGGTGTCACCCTCGAACCCCCTCGTAGATGTTCCTTTCTGGAGGAGGCTTCGCACAATTGCAGTTTTACTTGTATACGCCGGTTCATCATACAACTTATAAAAGGAAAAACAAGGCAGCAAATATTAAATCACGTATTTACGTATCGGTTAGGTTAGCCGTTTTCTTGCGAATACACACTTAATAACTTCACCAAGGATAGGTGAAACTAGATACAGGGTCGATTTTTAACTAATAGATTGCTGCAATTGATATAAATGAGGTGCCAGTCATAGCTAAAGTACAGTGCGTTAACTCTCTTATATTGTGGCCTATGCAAACAAAAGAGCTTTACTTTATCTTGTTAAACTCTATATATAATTGTATAACATTTATGAACTATTTAATACAATATGCTTCCCAGTTTGCTACGGATGTCTAGTGAAAGAAAAATAAGTCTAGCGCGTCGAACGACGACGTAATGTAAACCGTCGGCGAAACATGCCAAGATAGGTAAAAAAAAATGTATTTTAATGAGGATTGTCTTGAGAGGTTTTTCAGAACAACACAAATAATTACTATTAGTCAACAGCGACAGCTCTACGGATGCTCGTCGGAAAATGTAAGCGCGGGGTATTTGTCATAAAGTTCATCGTAATACATTAAAATACGACCCTTAACATTCTTATGTACACCATTTCTTTAAGTGAACAAGACCGAAAAAGGGTGGAAAGTGAGTAAAAGGTAAGCAAAAATTGGTGAAAAGCTAGTGGGGATACGCAAAAATTGGCGACATAGATATATTTGAATAAATGTTCATTTTGGCCAATTATTTGCATACAAAGTCTATGATTGAATTAAAGATGAGTAAACTAATCTTAAAAATGAACGAACAAACTTCCCAAACTTAAATTAAAGATGAGCACCAAAATAGTAAAAAAAGGAGAACAAATCCGTCGAAATCTGTGAAGACAAGTAAAAATGGGATAAGATAAATCTAAGATAAGCAAATTTAATTAATTTCTGTGAACAGACAAATGATCTTTCACACTTAACATCATATCATATGCAATTAATAAAATCAATTAAATTATTTTGATAATTGAGTCGTCAAGTCCGCCTTTACTCCTTTTACATGATTTTTCCAATAGGAACACTTAGATAGGAGTCGACAAAAACTCACTTATTATGAAAGTCATTTCAATCATTCAGAATCATTTACAAAGATAAATTGCACAGCTTTGCTTATGGAGTATTATTAAACAAACTTCTGGTAGCATAAACGGGTCATTTTGGTAAATATTTCTATATACGGAGGAAGATTCTATATATCTGATGTATCGATTAATGCTTCTACCTTAGCGCAAAGTTTTCTAAATTCCTTAAAGGAATTATCCTTGCACTCGTGGCCTGTTCTTGATTCCTGCAAGTCCATCTCACTTTGGTCTAACTTCTTGCGCTTTGTCTGAAAGGTCCACAAATACCATACCAATTACTAAAATACGCTCCCTACTAATATATAAAGATCGATAGATTCCTGGCACGACCTGTAGACTTGCATGAAACACTATAATGTTTATCGAGTTGTGCGCTCCATCTGTATTTATAGCAATCTAATTATATATAATAGATGTTGAGTTAAGCAGTCATCTGTAGATCACGCTTCCCAGAGACACAGGTTCCGAACATTGAAGGCTTGCCCTAGCCGTATCTGCTGGTGCAATATCTTCGATTAGGTTCAATTCAACCGTTCGATGTTGTCAAACACTGCTTCGTTTCGGGTATGGCTAGAGCGAGGCTACTCCAATTGTACTATATTAATCTGTTTGTATCTGTATTGGCAGAGACTGAGAGAGGCAGAGACTTAGATGACCAGGGTGTGACGTAGCCTACCTCATTAATGCAGAATGAACTAGCGTCCGCTCCACTGGCTTCTTCAGCATCTCTTTTGCTTGGCGATTTCTTTGGGCTCGTTTTCGCTTCGCCACGCTTCAGTGCCAGGTTTTCCTAAGTTGCGACCGTGAAAAAAGTTTCAGAAGAAGAAATTCGACATTTGTTAACCTTTCGTCACATGTACGCCACATTTTATTTGCCACAACACGTACAGTTACAATAGGATATGGCTCGTAGAAGAGTTTCAAGAGTGAACTTGAGTTTCTTTGTGTTTAAATTGTATAGCAACATCACACGTGCAGACTCAAAAAGACAGGGAGCGGTCCCACATGAGAAAAAAAAAGGTCCGCTTTCGAATCGAACCCTTTCTATAGTCAAGTCGTTTAACAGAAGAATCTCTTGAATGAGTTCAAATGAGGACAAATGAAAAGGCAAACTCCTTTCTACATGTACATATCTCCACTTTCTCCAGCGAAGCAGTGGATCTCACAAAATCATTATTTTCCTAGGTGATGCTCCACGAACGTATTGCAAACAATTCTTTCACCGAGCTCTATCAGCCCTCAAAATGTTTGAGGAAATTTATTATAATATATTAAAAAGCTATATTGTGTCGTATGAAACTGTTTTAAAGGAAGGCCGCACTAGGCCGCCCTAAGATATATCCCACCAAAGAAAACGACCACTGCAAGACTTGAACCTCCGAGGTTGCTAAAACAGTTAACACTCCTGAAGTACCTGAAGTTGGTCGATTTTCGCAAAGAGCTTTTTTCGATCATCCTTTTCAAGATCTTGAAATCCTTCAACATCTTCAGGATCTTCTATCTTCTTGGTGGTCGCTCGCGCTCTTTGGAACGATTCGAAAATACAATCCATGTGATACCTGTTAAATTGCATTGGTCGTTTTGTTATAATGTTATGTTTCGATTATTTCTGTACTCAGTGTGGTACACAGAAGAAGTCTACTTCAGCGATAAGACACTGCATGACCTTAGAATATCAGTGGATATATGACAGTAAATATTATTAGTATTATTATTTTCATTTCAAAGTTTACAGGTCTGGTAGAATGCTCCTGTCAACTGCATACTCACAGCACCAACCAAGAGTTCAAGCATTTACTACTTATTGGAACTATTGAGTGAAAGGGCAATTTATAACCCTCAAAAAGGGGCCGGAAAAGAGATGCAATAAATGTTGCTTTAACACTTTGATTCGGCGCCTGACGTCAGTATATTTGCGATCGTGAGTAAAAATGAAGACATATGTTGTCATCTTAAACGCAACATTTTAGATAGGAGACCGAAATGGAGCTCACGGCCACCTCGCAATATAACTTTATCTTTTCTTTGGATGGGACATAACCTTTTCACATAGAATTGATGGAAATATTTAGATTAGAATGCATAAGGTATCATATTTGAAATCCGGTAGCTCTTACTTGAAATAAATGTGCTGATACTTGTAAATCTCACCATTCTTTCATGTCACCTCCAGCATCGGTAAAGGGATTCGGAACAATCTTCGCAATCCTCAGAACTCCCTTCTGTATCTTCTCTTTGCACTTCTTGCATCCTGCCGTTCCACGTTTAGCGTATTCCACGCAGAACTTTTTGCCGCTTTCTGACATGCCGCCAGTGATGATGTGCTCTATAAGGTGGAGATTTCAAAATGGGTCAATAATATGCAGGATATACAAAGCACACAGATATAGGACTCCATAATGCATACTTTATTAAACATTGGATACGTAATATCGTGCCCGCGTTTTGATTAAATTTTAAGTCTTGTCCATAGAAGCTATACTTTACATTTCTATAATGGAGCTATAATTTTACATATATGATACCATTTACATGTGCATTAATTGCTCCAATCGGTGCCTTCCAGGATTGAAACCCCTCGAGGGAAAACGATCTCATTGAGCAATTGGAGCCTCCCTAAACAGTTAACAGCGCAGTACAGCGAGTGGTCAATTTAATATCATGTGCCAACATGAAACATTCAATGAAACAAATCAAGCTAGGATAATTATATTTCACAAGTCACGTCTGAACACAACTGATATTAAATATGTACGTTTTATTTAAAACAAAATTAAACCCGACGTAAGTACACAATATTCAAGATTCAATTTTGTGGCTTAATTTGGTTTGTGATTAGAAAGGTCGGCCACTGGAATATCAATCAGGTAAGATACATAGTTTTGATACACTTATGATACCAAATCTCAGGTATTTAGTCAAAAAATATAAGATCTATTATTAAAAATAAACAAGAGTGAAGTTAGTCGACTGGACCCACTGCCTGGCCGTTACTCGTTTAAGAACCTAGTAATATTGACGGAAAACCGAGAAAAAGGTTCGAAACCAAACACCAAGTGACCTTAGTTCGGCATATAGTAGCGATAATGGAACGGATATTCTAAAAAAAAGTATAATACGGAAGGAACACTATCCCAACAAGCGCCTATTCAATTCTTCTCAATATGATGACATTACTCTAGGACTTTTTAGGCGGCAAAGCTCCTTTTTTTCATATAGAATAGTGGTAGGAACCGATTTACCAGCATTAGAAGGATATGTTAGGTTAGGACTGCTGCCGAAACACTGCGGAAAATGAAAAGCAAACACTTGCAGGACTACATAACTATCTTTTAATATTTTATGGGGAAAGGTCGCGATCATAATCCCATAATTGAGGCCAAAATACGTAAGGCCAGCTAAGCTATACCTTGAAGAGTTCAATCTTAGCTTCAAGATTCCATATCATTCTTTAGGTATACAAATAAACGGCTCAAAGCAGGGTGATAATGTTTTCACCGAGTATTGTGACACAGCAAACGTTTTCGAAGATTTTTTCTAGTTCACAAGATAGATTATAGTAGACCCTCACCGATTAATGGCCACCATCATAGTCATAACGGAAGCAAACATTCTATTAAAAATGTAATCTGAAACCGGACCCGGTAAGTCAGTCAGTCGTTTATTGTACAAAGAGGTAGCGCCCGCAATAGCCGAGCCAATCTACCTTCTATATTGCAGATCATGTGAGAATGGAATTGTGCCAGATTGTTTTTTGTTACACTCGTTTACAAAGAGGGGGCTAAATCAAATGTAGATAATTATAAGCCGGTTGTCCGGCCATCTATCGCCAGGACAATGTTTGAGAAAATTCTAGTAGACCATATTTCCCAGTCTTGAGGTTTCAGACGATAACCAATAAAGAATTAGCCACTCTACTTTTACAAGAATGTACCAATTTTTTCCTTGATACGAGTTTTGTTTGATCGTGTACGTGATCGGTCGTTTTGCGTTCTGTTAATGGTAGTCTAAGCGACTCTGCACAATTTTTTCACGCGCGCTTCAAAAGGCCGGCCCTCAAGGCCTATACTACTATGTATATGTATAATGGACATTAAGGACGTAATACCGAAAACCGTGTATCATCAAGTACTCAGATGGTCTTAAACTCCATGCACCCAGTAGTAATGCTAAGGAGCGCAATCAACTGAAGAATGCCATTGACCTAATTTGCAATTGGTGCGCCACCAACGACATAATATCTGGCGCTGCGATGTGTCATAAGACCCTCGTGCGTATGTCCTAAATGACCAACCAATAAAAATTTAACAATTCGTGGCATAAACGTTTTCATAGATCTCGGGGTTGTAACAACACCGGAACTAGATATCAGTCGACACATTACTGAAGTGAGTGATCCAATCAGCGACCCTTGTTTGCAACACGGGTCGTTGTTCGTTGTTTCATCGTAAAAATGACAGGTTTTTGAAAAAAAACCTATATAATAATCCTAAACCTATATAAAACCAAAACCTATATAATAATCCTAAACCTATATAAAACCAAAACCCATATAAGGTATTACTATGAGGACCTGTCGGGGCCACCTTTGCTTATTCTCTTCCTTACTCGTACCTGACAAGAATCTTCAGATAAAGAAAGATGATAAAGAACTCCAGGTTAAGAGCTGAGGCCTGTCAGATAGGGCAACAGCTGAGGGTCAGCTCAAAAAAAAAAACCTATATAAGACACGAATGCACCACGCCACCGGGCTCGATGGCAGCCTGGTTCTACCAAAATCATATTTGGCAAACGTATCTCAAAAAGCATATTGGAGCCATCGAACGTGTACAAAATAGGTAGTTAAGACACCTTATCAACACCGCCATCATACAATCAAAATTCACAAAGGTACCTTTAAAGAAATTCAAAACATTGTTTGCCATAAAAAGGATGGCCGCTTTAAATTTTTAACTAAATAAAAAATTGTGCAATTTACCTTATTAGTGTGTAACATAATATCCGGCATGATTTTTAGACAATATTTTACAAAAATGTCTAGTTGCTCCACAACATTACGTAGTTAAGAACCCATTGCAAATTCTGATTGTACAATGAACCCAGTGCAATGTTCTAAGGGACCACATACGAAACCAATCCGATCCACACCAGGCGAACTCCTTATGTGGTGCAGGTGCCAACTTTCATAAGAATTCAATTAATAGAACTACTCGTCACCTGACCCAATGGTACAGTTCTGATAATGATGTTGTGATACGAGCTTTAATAATACCAGTGCTATAACTTGACCATAATCTAATTATGAAATAATGATAAAGAGCACAATACAGATCACTGATTCCATCGCGCATCAAATGAGATAGTGATGCAACTATACGGATAAATGAATACGCATAAAATAATTACTTCGGTTTACTATTTGTTTGATAAAGAAACTGTCAGATAGGGGAACAGCTGAGGGTCAGCTCGAAAAACAATATTATGATAAAGAAACTTTCGATTTAACAGCTATAATCTTCGTTGTACAATGACATTGTATGATGTTGTATGCATATTGGGAGAAACAGGGCCTATAGCTAACGATTCACCGTAAATAATGGCTCTGTTTAAAAAACCTTGAAAGCCGGACTATCTAGTCTATCAATACTATCCCGATTAACATGCTCAGGCAAAAACGCCAGTGCGAGCTTAATACTTACAACTACTCTTAATAGGTTATTTATAAAATCACTTACTAGTGGAAGACTTTTGTACTTATATTGGTGTACAATAGCGTCCGCGAATAAACCAACACCTGTAACACAAGCAATTCTGATAACAAAAAAAGAAGTTTGGTAGGATGCTCTGTGCTACTCATCGGCGCGCATACCTTCTCAATATCCCATATGATCGCTGTACCACAATGTTTTGACCAGAAAGCAGACCATTTGCTCGCAAACCCACCAATAACATCTGTCAGCCGATCCTACCAGTAACATCCGTCAGCTGGGATTACGGGAGGAGAACTGGGGCCGTACTTGTCTCAGTCGCAATCAACATATACTGAGTTCGGCAGCCAAAATCTCCTTCGAAGTGACGGATGCATTTAAGTAACTGTGGCATTAAGGCGGGGAGCTGGGATTCGTGGAGTTGTCACGAATACGTAATGAACTTCGTGATGCTTGAAAATTTATAGAATGAATACTTGTCAGTGTGAAATCACTTATGTTTTAAATATTTATAGTCATGAACCTCGAAGGATTTACTACAAACATGCTGGTTACCATTGTTTCGAATTTTTTTCTTTGTGTCCTAAACGAGTCATAATCAGCTGTTGGTAATTGTTGTAGAGATCCTAAAAATAGCATAAAAATATCGGCCCACACATGGTTTCTTCAGTAAAAAGGTTTCGTTGGTTTCGAATAAACTAGTTCTTATCGATTTGGGGTTTGCATTCAAAACTGGAATATTATTTTTTTCTGCATCCAGTACCATTATACAGACTATTAATACTAAACCTGACCGTTTTCAAACTTGTGTACAACATACACATATTTGGACGCAACCACATCGCCGGTTCTGTATCACTAGTTCATTCAACAACAGGTTGACCATTACGTTTTAATATTGTAATATTTAATATATATATATATATATATAGCGTCTTGGACTGTTAGACCGGAGGGACGTTTGTGTTGGGTTCAAATCCTGTCAGACGCAGAGAATCTTTGGAGTTCTTATCTTTTTTTATCTGAAAAGTCTTGCCGGGTACGAGTAAGGAAGAGAATAAGCAAAGGTGGCCCCGACAGGTCCTCATAGTAATACCTAAATCGTTAAGAGCTGAGGCCTGTCACATAGGGGAACAGCGGAGGGTCAGCTCGAAAAACAATTATATATATATATATAATTACGGCTAAATTAATCTATGAAATAATAACTATTTAATAGAACTGGCCATTTTACAATTGTGTCGATTGATGACCTGTCATTTCATTCTAGAAGTGCCAGTAGGTTTAGTGTTAATGTAGAAATTATTGAGATAAATGGTTATCTAATGCAAAAAGCCAATTGCACAATTTAAAATGACCGCGCTAAGAGGAAAACCACCCAACCTGGGGCTGCCGGAACTCAATCACTGATTCATTCATTCATATTGTTCAAAATGTTTACGGGTTTCGAATATCGGTTGTGTACATATTGAGCTAAGGCAAGTAATACTACGATTAATTGGTCAATTATAAGGGTGGGCGACAATTGTACCCGCTGAACATCTTCATCTATATATTCTTAATAGAGTATCTTAAACTAACTTACCTTATATACTAAGACAAGTTTGTTTCATCTGTTCCTTAAGTAGACATATTTTCTGACTATTATTAAGCTCTGCATAAACTAATTTGTTCTACACTACTCAAATAGCGGCGAAATAACTTTTCATAGCTTTTTAGTCCAAGCGTATATGTTTATTCGAGGTATAACGTGTATTTACATCCATACATAAGGGAAATGTCAATCAAAGCCACCATATATATTATCACTCAAGGTATTGGAATACCTTCAATGTGGATGCTAATGACATTAACGCTACAGCAATGTGGCTGAAGCTAAATTTCTACTAAATTTAAGTGCTGCAGGGACATCCATACAGCATCTTAATTCAAAGCAACGGTTGGATTTTTTACTTCATTTTTATAACGTTCCTCTCACCTGGCTGTCTGTTATTTGAAATTATGACTCCTTGCAGGCTAAGGCTGTTGACCAAATACAATGTCAAGGTTGTTGCAGCAATCGCAACTCGACAAGAGCAATCCGTTCAACTCGGAGTTTCGGACCAGCATGCTAAAAAGGCTAAACTCTCTCCAATCGCCGGTAAGTAAGATAAGGAGTAAAATTCTACAGGAGGCACAATTCAAGACTATGTCAACTATTTCCGATGTTAGATACGTTTCGAGGACATGAAGCTTCTCTAGAACCTATTTTCCATATCTGTTCGTTTCTGCGATAAATGCTATACCTATAAATTTGGTCGTTAAAGTATCATCTTGAACCCACGTATGGTAAATTGTATAGTTTATTAAAGCCGGTGGAAATTTTTGGTTTATTTGGTTCGAATTTTTATTTACATTCCTTATTTTCAGGGTTTTGATTATTCTGTATCGTCTTCCACTTTGTTATGCAATTCACCCTCAAATGTTTCAAACTCAACAACAGCGTCAAGCCGCCGTCGGCGATTCTATCAAAGTCCTGGTTTGACAGATGAACTCTCACGCTCAGTTCCAAGAAAAGGCAGCCCTTGCCCGCAAATAAAAACTCTCGGTACTGTACTCGAAGAACGAGCCAAACTGGTCAAGAGAACCTTGACTGGAAATTCGCGTGTGGGAAGGACATGCTCCACGCCAATGAGGTCGTCACTCATCGTTTGTGAGCCGCTGAACGATGGTGCAACAGCTACTGAGACCTACATGCATAGTGAGTGCGTATATATATATATATATATATATATATATATATATATAAATTCCCCGTTATGTTGCATTTCCAATCACCGCTGTCGTCAAAAGGTCTAACCGTCGGCCAACAATCTTTGAAACACCATTTGTCATAAGAGAACTCAGCGGCCATGCTCTTGCGCACCTCGTGCCTACAGTCTGGGGCTCACTACCTCGCGAAATTAGAACCCTTACATCATCAAAGGTGTTTGCGCGGGAGGTCAGGAAGCTTGCTTCTAAATAATTTAGAGATGTCCTCTGGGGTATACTATAATGAAACGAATCAGAAAAAAGTGTCTGTTTATAATTGCGATTAATGCATGGACTGAATATAATTTGTGCGGGCGTTGCCCCTTTTATACTGTTACTTTTATGATAACCAAAAAATGTACGTAAATAATGCCGTTTCCAGAAATCGGTAGCATTTGAGATAATCCATAAAACGACACTTCCTTTTCGCTATTATTTTTACGAGAACTTAAGCGTTGTGATAAGACTGCAGTTCCGTTAATAAACCAAGCCTTGTATTGTATTGTATATATATATATATATTAGTTTGTATACTATACGAATTAAGAGCTATATCAGTCAAATATGCGGTTGCCTAGCAATTGGCCTAGATCTGAGGCTCTGTCCCCCGTGAAATTATACCAGTCACCTCAGTGAAATATTTTGTCAGAGAAGCAATGACCCATGTTAATAAAATGGAAATGTTACATGGGGTGCACAATGTGTCAGTAATTGTGTGGACTTGAATGCTTCATGCAATAACGTGATGCCTATTTTACCATTGTTTTTTACGAGAATTTAAGTGTTATCACAACTGCAGTTCCATAAACATACCTCAGTTTGTAATGTATGTAATGTGTGATTGTCTTTCATTTTTAGATGTTCTGACAGACCTATCTAACATCACTGATCCGCCTGGCAACTTTATAACCTCTTCTAACCAAACAACAGCATCGGATCCAACACCTGTTACGCTATTTACACCGAAGCCGAAGAGGCAAAAATACCATTCACAGGTAATTTACGAGCACAAGAAGCGGAGCAGAACTCCGGCAAAACTGCGTCCGCAATCTAGGTCTCATCGAAATGCGACGTCTTCGGTGGTTGACATTGATCCTGAGGATGTCAAGCTAGAGCGATTTTCGTTTCGACGCGATAAATGCCGTCAAAGCCGTGAGTTCCTCTGGATGCAGTTAACGTGTACACTCATCAAAAACCTTGTTCATCGAGAACCTTTACGCTCGGATGACATCTTCAAGTGTCGGTGTCTACAAATGGCGCTTCGAGCCACTAAAGTTGTTGACCCCATTGCTGGAGATCTATGGTAGGTAGTATGTAAATTTGCTTTCATTTCAGTGAGTATCAGTGAACGTACCAATTTTGTGGAGTAATCGTGCAATTCAACCAAAACCCAGTAATCTCGCTCTCCCATTGTATTGATCAATTACTTCATTTACGCGGCACGCGGTTTTCTTCCTGCGCCTGTTAAACTTGTGTAATGCGCCAATGCTATTCCGTTGCCCTGTTGCAAGTCCAGTAGAGCTGATGCTCGCCTATTACCCGTGGCAGTCATCCGCATCGCATCTATCAAGTTATGTTAACCCGTTACTGTGTTGCAAGTATCCCCAGTTAGCCCGTACAGCTAATTATTGCATAGCTTCGGGGCCACTGAAGTAATTCCCGGAGAATAGTTGTTTGCTGGTAAATTTGGGCCCTCTAAGTAATTGAATGACCTAGCGAGTTTGCTAGCTAGATATTTCAAAAATTCTCCACCGTTCCCTAGATAAAAACTGAGAACGCACATTTTCCAGGTAACATTAGACCCTAAAATGCGAAAAATTTATTTTCTTCAAAAATCTATTTGTGTCCATTATCCGTGTCTCAATAAGCTTAGGAACCTCCATATTTAAAATTTAAGAAATTCTCAATCGTTGTAAAATAGTATATAATATTTTTATTTAAAATTTCGACCCGAGGAGCCAATGTAAAATAACACCTGCAATAGTCGACAGATAGGCACGCACTTGGAAATGAGGTTCTAGAAAGTGATCTAGTGATCTAGTTAATAATGACTTCTGACCGTTGTTGAAATATAAATATATTTCAGGCTTTCGCAGTTCTCAGAAAGGGTAGTCGAATTGATTCAGGACGTCGAAAAGTGCTCCTTTCACACCCGGATTGCCAGGCCCCATTCGCGGATCAAGAAGCTCAACGTGGAGAGGGCCGAAGCGTATGCATCGTTTTCCTTACGAGTTTTCACGAACTAATTTCTCCACCGTTGTTTAGGAGTACATAAAGGGATGGACGCTAGGTTTTGCTAAGTCGACCTTCTTCACGAATGGCACCGTGGATTCGCTTTAACGACCATGTCAATGTTGTCAACACAGTTCAACCCTCAAAGACCATGACATTAGATACTGCGAACCTACGCTTGTTTCAGCGACTAAGATCAAATAGTTCTGTCAAACATTTCATCGAACTTCGTCCAAACCCTCTGCGCAGTGGACGTACAGTGCGCACTACGTCAGTAGCACGCACCGAAAAGCTAAATAATTTGTTCTCTTGGAGAGTCGCACGTCTCATACGAGACTCAGGAAGTGGACATTTGCCATTATCACAATTGTAAAAGTTCCCTTCCCTTCTACCAATTTATGTATTTCTTTAAATCTTTGAATTCTTTCTTCGAATCTCTGTACCATCCCTTTTTGGTTAATAAAGGTGTATTTGTATTGTATTGTATTAGCTTATGTGCCTACCTTAGTTTATCATCTTATACAGCTATTGTGCATCACCCTATATATCGATTGCTAACCATCACTTTAAACCGTCTCATATTTATAGTTTGAAATGTTCTGGAAATCTGCGTTTTTTTATTACCTCTTACAGGAAGTTCTCCGATGAGTTATGGACAGACTTGTTAGCTTGGCTGCGAAGCGCGAGGTCACACCTCCTCGAAAGATTAACACGAAACATACAGTTGTTTGCCTAAATGTGGAAACAAAGGATCTAAGGTAGCGTCTTTGATAAAAAAAATGCGACTCTTGTTTAGCGCTATGCTATTCGCAGTAGGTAGTAAATAAAACCGGTCATTTGTATGTATCTTGTTCTTTCCAATGTGAAACTGATCGCAATGAACTGAAGCTCTTCAATAAACTTGATTGATTCTGTTTGAATGCTAATGGAAAATGTAGGTGACTATTCATGCATTCTAGTTGACCCTTGGATTTATCCGTATTATTCCTCAAAGCTACCGTCAAATGACTCATCCAATTTCCGTATTCGCGTCATTACTTTCATTATGTATTATACTGTGTGTATTGTATTGATCTGTATATATACTTGCCATTCTCTGACTCTTGTACGTTTGTGTTCATCAATAAAGTGTGAGCCTCGAATTCGAATGTCCTGATTGTACAACTCAAAAGCTTTAGTACTATAATTTCGAGTACGATATAGTCTTTGTGCCGTCGCTAATAAGCGTATTCAATCTAACTCTCACCATTATTTTCTCTTTTGCATCCAAATCTGTATTCCAAGCATATTTGTCTTGTATTCCCAATTTGTTTTTTCCCCAAGGAGTTCTCCATATCGCCATATCTGTGGTGCAATTGTCTACTTCTACTGTTCAGATGTTTGGATCAAATAAGATTATTGAGATTGGCAGTTTAAACTATTCGTAGAAAATTATCAAGGTGCGTCCAGTGTTGCAAAACCTGTGGAAATAAAAAGAGCTCTTATATGTGGTATTAAGAACATTTATATGACTTTTGCGTTTCCTGCTCTGTTCTTGCTACCTGCGTCGCCAAGGACGCGAACAATTTTTTTGGGCTGACCCACAGCCAAAATTTAACGTCCGCGGAACTGCTTTCGGCAGTTCCATGGATTACACCAACATTCAATTTACTAAGGTGATAGCAAAAGTATGCGAAAATCCTTATGTCAAATATGAACGCATGACGAATGACCCGCTGGTTGGAGCCTCTCCATATGGCACATATGCTGCAGCGAGGCTGCGAGATAGTGGTGGCAGACCAATACGAATTAGCGACATTCCGCCACCAAAATAACAATCATTATCTAGTGGTGTAAAAGTGTTTACTAGTCTGCCGCTGGATCTTAAGAATCTTTGCACTCAACTCGACTGCTTAATGAAAATGTATGAATCGCAGCTCGACAGAATGTAGAAAAAGACTATATGCAGGGTTGAGCGATAATGGGGACTCGACAGACAGACTATTAACGCCGCAACACTTGGCGAGAGAATAAATAGCTGAGACCAAACAGCTAAGGAGGATGATGAGAAAGGAACACGTGCTTGATGTAATTTCCCACACTAAAACAGTTAGTCATCTGTCTTCTTGGAAAATTATACGCCAAATGAACAAGCCGTATATTTATAAATGTATACAAATACGATTCTAAATACAGTGAATGTTAAACTGAGTATTATTACATTTTGCACAATAAAAAATAGAAGAGATAGTTTCCATCACGTGTTTAGAGGAGTCCGGCGGTCTTGATTTCTATTTGAAAGTGCCGCCGGCCCAGAAGAAGGCGGGCGAGGGAGAAACTGTGGGCCACTCTCCAGAAGTTCTGGCTGTTTGTATACAAGGACCGACGGGTTGCGTGTGTTCGCTGTGATGTGTTTTGTCATAGTTGTTTAAATAATTTGGATAGAAAACTCAAGACATCCTGACAGCAATTTATGATGTCATTAATGAACTAATTTCGAAACTACTATAGTGTTTCCATATTGATACGTCAGAACCGTAAAATTAGATGGCCAGAACTTTCTTACCGTTTTTATAACCACATACTTGTGCCATACATGAACCATCATTTTGAGCTACTGAAATTCCACGTAACTTCGTGAAGAGGCAACAAGTGTGAGGATGACGTCAGGGCTTAGTGTCTCTCCATATTGTTAGGATACAATAAGTATTGCAAACTAAGCGTGAAATCCCAAGACAACCAAAGTGGCGGCGGCATCGAACTGTTCCGGGTCGTCTTCGGCGGCACCTGTCGTAGACTTAGGAGGGCGGTATTTGACGGCCGAGGAGCGCGCGCTTCTCAATCAGGTCGATAGCGATGTCGCCTCTTTTGTGAACAACAAAACCAGCATTACGCTGAAATCGACAACCAGCTCGCACAATACCACCGAAACAAATAAGTTGGTTAATTGACTTTTAATTTTTCTGAATTATGGCTAACTCACAGAACTTTTCGGGCAAACAAGACAAAATTTCCAAAAGCACTGTTATCAAGTGTATGTATCATACACTCGAACTTAACAATCTCCTAGCTAATCCCCCCCATAATCCCTAGAAATAATTCCTAATTACTGTATGTTTGAATAAATGTTGGTGGCTGTATCTCACAGAAACAGTCATAGAAATGGCTATCTGAGTGACAATAATAAAAACATTGGAAGAAATTAGGTACTTTTTATTAGGTCGTGAGGTATTTTAAGAACTAAAAAAGTCAAGCAAAAAGAGTCCCACGAGGAACCGCGTTTGTGGCACAATAGTTTTAATGCTGTGTATTAACGAAATAAGAAAAAATATCTCATCAAACTAATCTCATATGTTTAATTGTTCCAGCCATTGTTATGACACAGTACTACTGCTGCCGGCGTTGTCGCCCCATCGTCGTTTTTTAGTTCATAGCTTAATCCAGAAGCAGTATTGGAGGCTGGCTACTTTTTCTGTGGGAGAAGGCAACAGGAGGGCCACGGTTGTTTGCTTCCGAAAAACTTTAGCGCGGTGAGTTACGAATCCTCTCTTGTACACTATTCATGCGAACAACCATCCCTTTCCCTAAAGGTGTATTTAGAACAATTGAGTGACACAATTCTACGGAAAAGGAAAGTCAGGTGCTAAGCAATAGGAACTGAAGAGTATAATCGTTCATGGAATGTCATTTTGTATGACAACCTCTTAGCATAATATATACTCCCTAAACTCCTTACGGGCTGTGTTTTCTTGTTTCAATATAAATTATTTGCTTAAATTCGTCATATAACTTCATATATACATTTAAATCATTTTCACAGAAGACTTTATGAATCCAGCTGCATATAACATCGTCTAATTCGATGCGGGATTTGTTCGCTGAAAGAGAAGTTTCACAGGATAAGATAAAATAAGTTCATAGGACAGTACCCTGTCGGCATCCGCTATAGACACTCTGAAGACTTGGAAATGCGTCCCTGATTTTTTTTATTTTGAAATTACAGTATAAAATGTCAACTGCCGGATCAATGAGTGAATTAGTCCATAAAGAAATATCATTCAAAAACATTACAAACAACTCGATCGTATTCCTCCCTTTTGTATACGCTAATTGACACAGGGTAATTAGATCTTGGCTTTTGGCGTTATCAAATATCTCTTTAGCCAAACACCGCAGTGAGAGAGATGGCTCGCTCGTTGTTCTATTCTGTCTTTTTCTCGGGGACTTGTCATTCATTTTCCCAATTGGTGCTATCCATTTCAGTGCTTCGTTACTAGCTTCGATGAACCAATTTTCCTGTTTCTACTACCCTACTCCAGTCTTCCCGTTGCAGCATTTATCCCATTCCACCTTGTTAATTATCCTTTATTGGCAGTGCAATTAACTCATAACATTGCCATAATAGGTTGAAGTTACCGTTGTATATATATTTAATAATAATATACCTTCCCCTGTGATTTAGAGCGATCGAGAGTGGACAGTGTCAGCACCCGAAGATTTTAGAGACCTTCGCTGATCTCACACATTTAACTGGACGGCCGTCAAAGAGTGGGGAAGTTTTACAGCCTTCCGAAGAAGATGAATGCCGGAAGACTACGAAAAATTACTTGCAACCTCAAACGAGCTCTCATCTCAGCACAAGGGACGTCGGCACCGGGTTGGTTTGCAGAGCATTTATTTTGTGTGATAGGTTCGGGTTGACTAGTTGTCTTGAGAACCCGATTGATCAACAAGTGCCTGCCTTACCACCGTACAGCAAAACCTCAAGTAGTACTGACGTTTTGATATAGTTTTTAGATACAAAGTGTTAAAGAAAGCTCTCTATGGACATTTAGCAACGTTGCCAGCTCTCTACGTAAAGATATTTCATGAGGGAAATTCTATGGTGTTCCTACAATCGAGCAGTTCTTGATTGATTGACGTCTTTGTCAGGGGTCAGCATGGAGCGAGTTCTGCTTATGTGGGTGCTTCTTGGATGGCGTTTTGAACAGTGCTTGCTTGTTTGGGACCTTGCATACCTGATAGATAGCTTAGGTGGATCATTATTCATTCAGCTTTTTTTACAGGTGGCAAGCAGTATCAAACGCTACATGAGCTAAAAAAAGCTTTGCTAGCCTAATGGAATGTACTTGGTCCATCAATTCCAATCCATGAATTTCCGTTCTGGAGAACGGCGGCCCGACGAAATACCAAATTTGTAGGAGAACGATCTTAGAACTCAGTGGTGTTCGACAAACACTAACGGGGCTATAATTTTGACGCACTCTCAAAACGACAATTTTGAATGATGACTTTGAATGACTGAAAGCGAAACTGCATTGCTACGGTTGAGGAAAAAAGTCAGAAAGATCGGGGTGAGCTATAGTTCTGTCGCGGAGTGTGGAGTATCTTGTTATGATTTCTAGTAACTTAGTTATTTTTCGCTTTCACTTAAACAAATAGTGGCGTGAGGCGTGATTATCGTCAGCAGCTGTACGTCCCCCCAAAAGCGCGTTTGAAAACTAAAATTGGAGCAAAGGAGCATAAACCTACCCCAGGCCGGAATACAATCAGGCTTGAAATGGCCGAAGCAGAAGACATTTATGGACATACTGAAAAGAAACAGGAGAACTGTGTAACCCTTACTGATGATCTGTGAGTATCTCAATTGCAAGGTTCAAACGGCACGGAAATCAAGCATCAACACAGTTTACGTAAATGGCCGTGAACGTCGTGGGTCTCATAAATATATTACAGTAAAATATAAATTAAAGTGTAGATTTGTATTTGAGTCACGATATTTAAGGCGAGGTCTAGACCACACGCCTATGTACCGAAGGCATATCGCTTGCTGTAACGGGACCAATTTTACAGTAATTTTAAGTTTATAACCAAATATGGAAATATATTTTCCTACATTCTGCTATATGGGCGTTCCTACAGGATTCGGACCCTGGTTACCTGAAGACTATAGTAAGCGCCATTATATAAATATATAATGAGGCACACTCTGTATTCAGGTACGACTTAAATCATGCTACCTGCTACTCTATTTTAGCACCCGTGCTGGCAATGTAACTCTACCTGCTGAGGAAGATTGTTGGGAAACAAAGTTCGATGATGCCGGCGAACCCACATGTCCTGAGGCTTTACGGGAACTCGAATTGGCCCTAGGGAGAGTGGAGGTGTCCCGACCGCAGATAAGGAATTATCTGGAGTTCACACCAGCCGGTGCAGAAAAACTTCAGTTCGATGATGTTAAAGATGTTGCCGGTATGACATTTTATAAGAAAATTTTCTCCTGTAGATCTGTAGTCCATATCATGTGACCATATTCTGTTAGTTTAGGCTATATAAAAACACGCTATTTTGTGGCAATCGGATTTCCCGTTATTATGTTAGAGGGCCAAGCAATTGGGCGAAGAATCGTGTATGCATAGAGTAAAGTACTGATTCACACTATCTTGGGGCTAATTTCAGAAATGGGCCATGTGCTGGAACTTTATGGATTTCCTGCCGAGTTTCGGACACGCGATATAGTGGCATTTTTAAAGGGAGTCTGTGGGACTCCCGAAATTCGTTGGGTTGACGACGAGCATGCTTTGGCAGTATTTAGCACAGCTACAGCGGCCCGAAACGCTTTCAATCAGACAAAGGTAGTGTACATAGTCTATTGTACTTTACCGTTTACTGAACTTTTTTTTATGTGAGAAGTGCTTCATGCAGACTGGGCTTTACGACTAATATTCGCCTCAATAGTGTGACCCTGTACCACACCTCTGCGCACTCCCCAGTCCTAGAAAAACAGTAGAAGGAGAAATCTCTGTACCGTGGTATAACATTACTTCGAGGTCTGTTTCTTCCGCTCGGCTTGGGCCACAGTGTCTATTGCCCGCTTATCTAGGTTATTCTGTCGCATGATATTATTTGCAAACTGTTGGATATAATTCCACGAATTGTGTTGATTGATCTAATTTTACGAAGCGTGTAGTTATATCCTGGCATGGTAGGGAAGAGCGTTCTCAAGGGTAGCGACTACGTATCTAGCATGTTGTGTATTCCGAACCTGTACGCCTGGAAGTTTCTTCGGTTCCCGATGTATTTGTCGCTTAAACACCTGTATTGAAGCCGTGGCTGGTCAGTTCTGGATATTTGAGGGTTATGGACCTCTGAGTTTTGTCGGGGACCTTTAGTGCAGTAATCTGTTTGGATACTTTCTCTCCAAGCGAGGCCGCATACATAACACGGCCTACTTGTGTCGGTGGCACTTCCGGTGCGCGGTACCAGTCCGGTCAGAGGCGTACTTGATGCCAGGTGTTCTGGTAAGTCCTTTGTCCAGTACAACTTTTGGTTGGGTACGCCCTCCAGTTCCAGTTGCATAGCCATATCCAGAATTATTGACTGATAATCCAGGAAGTGGAATGTCCCACCCTAAAACCGTATTGCCCGGGCATAGAGTTCGCGGCTCGTGCGCATATATATGGGTATATAGGCTGAAGGTTCGTCCAGTGGCTTACTTGATTTTGGGATCACAGCAAGGAATGCCTTTTCTAAAAAGTCAAAAAATTTCAAACCTCAAAAGGCTCCCCATTATCCGATCGAGGGCAGTATGCTGGGGCCTGATCAAGATTCGAGCCTCCGTGGGAAGTGAGTCGAGCCCAAGAGCTCTTCGGGGTTCGAGACAGCGCGTAAATTCCTTTATTTATTTTCGTGGGACTGGGGGAAATTGAAGTCTCCCTGTGGGATACATTGCATTGAATTACAAGTTTACTGTAGTTTTAATTCCATGGAATAAAATACAAGAGGTATTTATTCAAATGGAGATGTCGCGTCACACTTTCTCTCGTAGCGCTGTGGATCCTGTGTCCAAGCGCCACATTAGCACACAGAGCATGATATTACAATACTGGTCTGGGCGTTGTTGGAAATCTAGTGCATATCAGGTCCTTCGGGGATATTGTACATCTAAAACCTTTCACCACTTTGAGCGAAAAGATTAGACAACAATTATTTTTGTATATATCAGATGTACTCTCCTTTATTATTTATACATTGGACAGAGCACGCTGGGAGCTTCTGAACGGCAGGTTTTGGTTTGCGTTACCATACGTAATGTCCCTATCGATGGCTTCCTGAGACAAATAGATATTTGCATAATGTACACAACCAGTTCCTCTTGCCCGATTACGCCTTATGAATTAACTGCACCCGTAGTAGACGTTTTTCCGTGTCTGACATTGCCACAAATTTTCTATGAAAGCCATTTGGACTTGTTCAAATGTTGTCAAGCAAATTGTGTCAAGAAACAAAAATCACGGAAGGCTGATTTTCAGCACAAAATGACTAGCTCTTGTATTCATGTCTGTTCTAAGAAACCGAACCAGCGTTGAGTAAGCAGAGTGCTAGCAGGTCAAATTTCACCTGGCTATAACACTTGGTTCAGAAGTTACCAAGGTTCTCCTATGTACAAAAGGGCTCCGTACGACCTTATTGTTGATTGTCAACATGTTAGTTCTTTATTCAATAATATAATACAATTAATTTATCTGAAAGTGTTCATGCCAGTCTTACCAATAGGAAACTGCCTGGTTCACATTACCGCGTCATCTTTCACAGAACAAATCACAATGTTCACTAAGTTTTGTTGCCCCTTTTTTTGGAAATCATTCTTACTGATTAATAGAATTGTTAAAAGTTGTTTCCGTTGGTGCTATTTTTTTAACGAGTGTACAGGCTGGAATTTCGCCTCCGCGCGCGTCTCTTGGGGACCCCGGTCCAACGTTCGTTGTTCAGGTTCTTCCTTGGTTCGTGGAACCCAACTAAAGACCGCGGATAAAATATCTTACACCTATGTCACTATGCCTTTATGCATGTGTCTATTCAGCATAGCATGTAATACTTATCATTATATACACAATACATACGTTTACATGTCTTCTTGCAGGATGGAGTTATTAAGCGACGACCATTGAGCGAGGCTTCGGAATCTTCGAAGGCTAAAGCTAGGGAGGCGGGCCTTGAACTACCCCACAAGCCGCGTCCCGAGACGAGTTCTCTGATCGCTAAACGACTTGTGTCCGGTGCATTAGGAATTCCTGTTCCTGTAAGCCGCGAGGAAAGGGAGAAGGAAAAACTCTTGCACAGAGAAGCTAGAGGTTGGTGTGTTTAGAAGTTGTGTTTTTGATAGGCGCTTATGCCTCAATTAAAGCCTCTGGTCTACAAGAGCGTTGTGATGAACTGATATTGAGAATTCTGCTAACTTTGTAAAAAAGCCCTGCGCCTTAGCTAGAGATCAAACCAGAGTGTTTGTTAGTCAGGCGTTCTACCCATCCCGCCATTGCAGCAGTTACAACTACTATTAAATAACTAGGCAGAATATTTTTAAAGTACATATTCCATATATATTATGCCATATGTAATATATATATATATATATTTATTTGTACATGAGGCGTGTCTAATCACTGGTGTGTATCACCTCCCAACACGAGTAGGACACGTTACCAGTATACAGCATTATGCTTAAATAAATAAATTGCGTCCTCTTGCAGAACGTCGTCGGCAAGCAAAACAGCAACAACAGCAGAAGAAGGACACCTGGGATGACGAGTGAAGGAACACTGCGGCAGGGACGAGCGATAAATACTCACAATTGACAAAAATGCAGCCAGGGCTGTGATGTTATTGTAGTGCATCTAATTTGAGTTTGCCTGGTGAATGAATCACTTCGAGTGTGCGTAAAGCCTCATAAAATGCTTGTTCCTGCTGATTGCGAACTGAACACAGTTTGTAGTCCTTCTTTTCCTCATTATGTACCTCTCCTACAACTGGTCAGAAGTTGCTCGTTCGAGATTTTGCACAATTAATGGGCGTACGTCGAGCAAACAAAAAGTTGAACTGAAATAACCGAAGGGAGATAAAGTTAGCCTTTTATTGCAATGCGCGATAACGTACAATTCGCTAAGGCTTATAGATCTTCATGTTGTTAATTGACCAAAAGGAATAAATAGTGACAACGTCAAGTGGTACCGTTTTGATCATTATTATTGTTGGGTAGATCAATATCCATTGGATAAGTTAGCTTGGGACAGCTCTTAAGTCATAACATATTCACAGGAATTAGTCTGATCGGGCAAAAAAATGAGAATACCTTATGGCAAAGTTTGACTAAAGGTAGCAGCAAGCGCTACTACTTTCGAGATATCCAGAAACATATATGGTATCCTTGGCTCCAAAGTTAATAAATAAATGCGTCCCGAGCTTTGATTATTGTACTAGACGAACAGAATATTGTACTGAATATTGTACTAGCAAAAACATAGATGATTGTTGCACGTTTTCATTTATATATTCGTAGCCCGTTGCGTTAAGTATACACACCACGTCAAAATGATAGCCCACCCCCATGGTCCCCATTTTGTTTCTCAACCGTAAGTATCACTGCAGTTTCGCTTTCAGTCATTCAAATATATCACATTTGAAGAACATCCCACGAATATTTGGCTATCTAGCTCACATGTAGACATTTGATATCAGAAATTGTCGTTTTAAAGCTGAGTCAAAATGAAAGCCCACTTAGTGTTTGTCGATGGGACGACAGTTGACACGCAACTGAGTTGTAAGATCGTTCTCGTACAAATTTTCTGGACCCTTTGTCAGCGATAAGTACGATGGGCCGAGGCCGCCAACTTAGTGAAGATGAGAAAAAGAATACTTTCAACCTCAATGAAGAAAACAAGTTAAAATCGGAAATCGTTCGGATTTTGCAAAGAAGCAGGAAGGTGATTTTAAAATTTGCGAAGATCGTCAAGGAGTTCTTCGAAACTCAAGGCATACAGTTACTGAGCTGGCCCGCACGCTCTCCAGACTCGAATATTATAGAAAACCTGTGAAGCGTCATATCTAGAGCTGTTTTTAAAGGTGGCAAGTAGTATCAAAGGCTACATGAGCTAAAAAAGCTTTGGTAGCCGAATGGCATGTTATTGATCAAAACCTCATACGTAGATTTTATGAATCTATGCCCAGTCGATTAATTTCTGTTCTGGAGAGCGGCGGCGGCGGCCCGACAAATACTAAACTTGTAAAAAAATTTTAAGAGAACGATGTTTGAACTCAGTTGTGTTCGAAAAATACTAAGTGGGGTATCATTTTGAATCATGTGATCATTCAGATGTCTACATGTGAGCTAGATAGCCAAATATTCCTGGAATATTCTTGAAATGTGATTTATTTGAACGACTGAAAGCGAAACTGCAGTGTTACTTACGGTTGAGAAAAAAAATCGGAAACATGGGGGCTATCATTTTGACGCGGCGTGTACGTCTCATTAGCTCTCCTGTAATGCCCACCTGGCATTAAGATATATTGCTCTTTCCCTTGTGCTGCAATGTTTTATGTTATTTCTCTATATGTTTAATGTCATCTTGCGGTCTATTATCTGATATTTTCTGTCGTTTTCATTATCGTCAATACTTACCGACAATTCGGGCATGGACATTTGCCCATCAGCCACGTGTGGGGTGAGTCTTGGTTTTGCCGAGCGACAAACCAGCGCGCTAAACAGGAAGAACACCATAATGGTCGGCAGAGGCAGCCGACGCACGGGGGACGTGTCGAGTTCCCTGGTGTGAAGACACCTACCCAATATCGAAATGGGTATCTATATTTAGAGAACTTGTGGTTCGTAAAAATAATAGCCATTGAGTTCACCGAAATGATCTCGATCGTACCTGATTCTCCTTGATGCTCCGGACTTATTATACTTTCACAGGATCTACGTAACGTAACATCAGCCATGTCTTGCATGCACCCAATGCAAGGTTCCGGTTCCTATAAAATGCAAGCAATACAGAAAGAAGGAGAGGCGTTGTGTTTAAGGAGAAGTCATAGGGGAAAATGACACTAATGAGTCAAGCAAGTGCTTGCTGTATCATCATATGGTTTAATTTTATTGTTTGGTGAGACACCAACACTATTGCAAACATTGGTAAAACCTATGTTGCCCATCAAAAATGTATCCAACTGATGCGGCTCACCGGGCTCACTTGGGAAATACCTCTTTCAGGCTTCAGTTGTTTACCGAATTCTGTATATATGCATTCGCGTGTAAATCGGAATGTTTAAACCTGTACGAATAAATTGCAAAGTTTAATTGTAAATTGAAACTGGACGTGAGGCGTTTACTAGGCCACGCGTTCTCGAAGAGTCTAAACTAAATTTCTAGGACAGTCCTTCAACAGATACGCAAATCCGCGTCTTGGTCTGCCGGATTTTCTGCAATCACCACATCGAAGGTGGACGGTAAACTGATTTCCGGTAAAAACAATATATTTCCAAACTGTCCCACTGGCGTGTGTGCCGCAGCAAGACATTTCACTATTGCAGCTTTCCATTTGCAGAAATGTCTTCAATATACTGTTAAAAGCAACGCACAACTGAGTCACTGTTGTCTGAATAACGCTTTTATATATATAATTTTTTTAAAAAATAGCGCCAAAGATTCTGTTGATATTCAATTGGCCTATTGTATGGCTATATTAATAAATACTTCAACTTAAACCATTTGCTGATAATTAGTAGATTGTTTTATGAGGAACTGGTAAAGTAATGCAATAAATGGATCAAATGTACTAAGATGATTCTAAAATGCCAATTCCCGAAGCCTGTACGATACGAATATGTCCCTAATCTGGGTCTCCAAGTTTGGTTGGAGCATTACGTCTATCAATTACTGTTCGGCATTTGTGTATCTAAATTGTATTATAAGAGGGATTATTGCGTAGATGTGGAGAACGGGATTCAGTTAGTATATTTACAGTCTGTACCTCGTCCACCTCGAGAGGTGGGTTCTGTGAAATCACAGTCTTAAAGGCCTCTATGAAGCGATCTCCGAGATTACGATGGATTGGAATGTTCTTGGCATTTTCAAGAGGCAGGCGTGCACGAAGCTGATCGTACTCGCCCGAGTTGACTCGTATTGTGAACGAAGGAACTCCTGCTCGTTGACTTTGCACAGAAATAACCAAGCATTGTACACCTATAACAACAAAAGGCAGTGGTAAGTGGAAGGAACATTGACTGCATTACTCATAATCTTGAGAACGAAATGATATCTTAGCACGCCAACAGTGGCAACAACCCGTCACCTACCGGTGGAATCTATATGCGACACTCGATGCTCGGCACTTGAAACGACACGTAGTTTTGCATCGGCATTTTGAATCACTTTGATGTCATCCGGTCCCACACGTAACAGCCAGGTTCGAAGTACAATAGAGCGCGTTATGCCACCCTGCGAGATGAACTTGTCGGCCTATTTCCACACACACAAAACATTGATAAGCTTCGGGGATGCGCCTTCACACGACAACCATTGACACCCACTCATTTCGCTAAGATAACATATATAGTGTACAATGTAAGCACAAAAAGTGCAATGTATACAAGAAAAACTATTTTGGTGTTTCCTGGCTTCTCCTTGGCGTTTGAACAGCAACAACTAACATAAATAGCGTATTCTGATGGTGTTGTTTTTTCCTGGGTCCTACTCGGTACTTGAGTTAGCTACTGGAGCGTACTTATTTTACCTATGTATTAAAGTTCTACCAGGACAAACCTGTCTAAATTCCGCGTTAATTCTCGAGGCGATCTCGATCCAATTTCCTCCAGTCTGTGCAGCGTAAACCTGTAGCACCTGTAAAAATTGACGTTTTGGATCGGTTAATCCTTTAGAGGTTTCGCCCTCCCTACATGAACTACAATTAGAGAACAAGCAATTCTTGTACCAGAATACGCTGCATGTAAAGTATGAAAACTGCTGCAAAGGTCGTCATTCCTTTTTTGCTAAAAACTTTAACTTTAGTGTTATACATTGCATGGGTACATCAAGTACGGTATTATCCTCGCACAACTCGATTAGCAAGGATATATAATTATATATATTTTTTTACGGGAGTCTATTTATTTATTATGATAAAGGTACAATTTCGGTACAGAACCACGATATTAGCCGTCGCTTTGCGAGTTCTTTGCGCCGCATCATGGGTAAAAATTACTGAAACGCTGAGAGCACGCCGTGGATTTTGTGTTAAGGCTTCTCGTACTGCGCGTATTCTAGTCCGAACATTTCTTCATTTTTGATTATTCTTCTGAAATATTTTCCATCAGCTGCCTTCATTCGATCTGCAACGATATCACCTCGATTGAGCCTCTTTCAAACTTACATCACCATCCAACAAGATGTAAAACCTGCTTTGAATTTTCTAAAAAATGGTAAAGTCGCCCGCTCGCAATGAGAGCCATGCTTAACTAGCATGCATCGGAAGTGGAATTACTTGCGACTCGTATAATTTTATGTACACATTTACATTCTTAGTATCTAGTTGCAAACAAGTAAACATCTCCTAGCAACATGCATACATTGTTCGGCGCAAGTAAGTGTGCACGACAAGTGCACGTTTTCAGGTTTTTGACTTCATCGAGTTTGCTCTTTGGCCACCAATCTCGTCATTTGTTCTGGGATTATCTGAGCCCAAATGTATAACCCCACCTTTGTACCCAAAGGTCCGAACTTGTCATGTGAGTTAGCAATCTTCTTTTACAACAACCATCGTTGGCACAGTATAGCTTTATTTATTTCACGTTCTATTTTTCCTTGTTCTTCCGTTTCAACAGTTGTCCCCAGATGGTTGTGCGATATAGGCAGAAATGCGGCCTTTGCTTCGATGCTCACGCAAGTGAGACTTACCATAAACAAATAGCCTTTTTCATATTTTATACAGTAGTTCAAATTCACACCTATTGGTGTTCACCGGCAGGTACAAGTGGGTGATGTCATAAGATGAATTCGAGCCCGGTGGCGTGGTGCATTCGTGTGCGCCTTGCAATCGGAGGAGGCACGTAGGTGCGCGAGTTCGATCCACACCGTTGCACATTTGCATTTAAAAAGGGTCCGTCTTATGAAGCAATGCCGAAAGCAGTACCGTGGACGTTAAATGTTGGCTGTGAGTCGGCCCGGAAGATGAATTATTGACTGTCAAGTATCGTTTTTGAGCTGATCAGTTGTTCTTCTATACGATAGACCTAAGTACTTAACTTAAGTATTACTTTCAAATAATGAAAATTAAATTTAAAAAATGCCTAGGGAAACTTAGTTCAATTTTCTTTGCTCTGATGTTCCGACAGCTACAGGCAATTCCTAAAGATAGTGGGGTGTCCGAACAGACCTAATGTATCGTGGGAGCTGATTTCATTCACGAGCTGCTCTAGCTCCAAAGGCACGATGCAACGATATGTGCGATGAGAACGTATATTTAGAATTATAGTACTGGTGGTCCGCTCTTTTTATTCAAATCGTGTAGGTCACCAATCAGTTTTCATCTATTTTCAGTGCATTCACGCGGTGGAGATCAGCATCAATATAAAAGGAATAGACACACCTTGACCACGGGATGCTCCTGCCATTCCGAAAAATACCAGCGGAGAACTCGATGGATGGTTGATGCAAGAAATAGTAACGAGACTACAAATAGAGCCGCCCACACATTTCTTGAGTGAGCCGTCTTTTCCAAGTCATCGTCGTTGGTTGCTGGTTCGACCTCGAAGACGCATAACCCTAGAGCGTAGCCTGAAATGGAGCAGATGTGATGTGTGTATGTATATACGCTTGTATGCCAGATAGACGCATACAGACTAGCCAAAAACACACTCACCAAGAGGAAGTGCCGAGTGTATGACTGTAGTAAGGGCTGCTCGTCTTAGATGAAATTGCGTGAAGTCTGTAGTTTCGTCTCCCAAAAGATCCTTAAACACCTGTGAAATCGTGAGTCCTGCTTGAACAAACTCACTGGGAGGTGCTATCACACATAGACAAAACACTGCGTAAACCACGGAGAACCACACGCCCTCCGAGGCTATCATGATCTCTCTGAAACTAACCTGAAAATGAGTATAGAATGTAGCTGCATTTATGTTTTAATTTGGCAATTCGTTTAGTTACCTAACGCATTGTGGTGTGCTGAAGATTGTGAGATTCTCCCTGTATCCCACATATATAAGGACAGCGCGATCAATTCCGCCTCAGTCGCACTTGATCGACCTTAACCCAAATGTAATTAGATTTTTCATAACAACGCTTCGAAGAGACGACTAGTTCCTAGAGCACTTTGTATCTTAAGTGCCGTTAGGCGGAAATAAACACCGTGTAAACGACATTGTCTGGCGATAACTCAGGGAAGAAGTGTAATCAAAATAACACTTCACTGCCCTGAGAAAGAGAGAACTATCCAAGGTACTCACGATGTCAAGGCCAGAAAACTGTGATACGAGGCACGAAATCCACTTACGAGAGCGAGATTGATTGGGTATCAGCTGTCGCTTCATACAAAACTGTCGTAACTCGCCGAAAGCAGGTTTCACCAATGTTATGTGTCACGAGCAGAAGTGCTCCCGAAAAGCCAGACGGCCAGACGGAGAGAGAGGGACTGCTAATGCTAATGATCTATGGCGACGCGGGTAATCTGGTGATCATGGCCCGTTACAGAAAGCATGTGCGTTGTAATGATGATCTGCACAAATGTCTCGGTTATTACTGAGTTTGGGTAAAGGAATAATTCCCTTGTTTTTCTGTAATTTGTTGACAACACGCGTAAGTCATGTTGTATGGTTGTGATGTCTGTGTGGTTTTTCCGGTCGATAATTTCCGCGCCAAATCGCCCCATTGAAGGCTATGACAACTCGTAAGGTTCGTGTGGGCTTTAAAAGTTTTTCTATGTTGGTTCAATTCGGATATATGTAATTTATGTCAGAATGCTAAAAGTTAAGTTTAATATCAATTCATCTGCCCCATCTTTCTTCTACATTTTCATGTAACGAAACCTGAGAATTGCATATTTGGTGTCAAATCATCCCACAGTCATCGTATCGAGTTTAAAAGACGAGTGAAAGCTATAACGCAGAGCTACATTTTTTGTTTCTTTATATGGGCCTTTCCTATCATGATAAGCAAGTATATGATTTGTATTTCTGCCTTAGTGTTAGTATAAAAGAGGCGACACCCGAAATCATCATTGACGTGCAGACCTTTGATGGGCTCTGTATCGTACTCCGAGTGTCTCCTCCCAAGACGGGCTATTATCTCTCCACAGTTCGGATCATCCATTAAGTTGTCTTTGCGGTACTTCGAAATATACAGGGCATCTCTGATAAACAATTTATTGAATGCCCCTAAAGGCAAATGCGCAACGGGGCAATTAAACCCGTGCACCTATGTGTCCTCCGATTGCGAGGCACAGGCGAATGCACAAATAGCGGCAACATTACCAAGAGAGATAACCATAATATTATCAGATAAGCTTATTGTTGTGCTTTTCTACTGAATTTTCGAGCTTTCAAGTCCTTTTTAATCGTGGGTGTAGAGGTCTCTCGTGTATATATTGATAGGCCTAATCAAAGGCTCTCAGAGTTCTTTAACAATTGCTATAAAATATGCATTCTTAGAGTTATTCTTCCTCACGCTATATGTTATCGCTGATTTTTATATCGCGCAATACTTGGCTTTCAACTATAATACTTGTCTATCGTAAGTTAATACACTAGCTTTTCCAACTATGTCATGGAAAAGGTAGTGTACAAACGATCTTCAGTTGTGTACTCGTGCGAACAAATAGCAAAGTTACAAAATGCAAATATTTAAAACAAAAAAGCGATGCGCTCCAGTTGCGAAGGTAAGTTTATTTTAGCAATACACTTTGTAGCACATGTTGCTGCTAATGCTGGGAGGGACAGCCGATATGACCAATGTTGAGCCAGTGGCGATCAACTTCATTTTTCTTCAGTATATCCTCCACTTCGGCATTTAATTCTTCTGTCAGCTGTTTGTCTCGAGCCGCTACAAAATAGCTGTCTGTAAAGAGAGGAAATTTTTTTTATTACAAGTATCGTTTTGCAACATTTGCATCCGCTCTGTGCTCAAGATTGCTGAAAAGTCATATTACCGCTGCACCATCTGAACGGTTTGAATTCAATATAGTTTAGTTTGACCGAATGTGCATACCACCACACACAAACATCTCACCTTTAAAGGATGTTGCTCCATAGCCGACAATCCAGTTTTTATAGTCTGTCCCAAGAATACTTAGAGCCACTTTATCGCCTGAAAAATGAACACCGCTGGTTTACCTTGATTCGTATGTGTGCAATTGAAATAATTCTTATATTAACTGACTTTTGCCTTTTTCAAGTTTTTCTGTCCGATTTATTATACATTAATTTAGATCAAATACCGTAAAATGGCCATACTTGGAACAAGTAGTTTACAAAATATTTTACAGATTTAATCTGTGTTAGATGCGATTATAGTATAATTATGAAACGGTGATATCATACTTCATTGCCTTCTGTTGATTCTTTACTTACGATAGGAATCGAAGAAATAACGTGCTTTCTCACTGCGATCATCTATAATGCTGAATGTTGTTTCTGCGTATTCGCCCCTGCAGAAGGGCAGATATATATAATAGCATTATTACTATTATGTGTATCCAACGGTTCATTTGGATGGTACGAACGTGTCAATGACAATGAAGTGAATGTTTCTCAAGAGCTCAGGGCTGGGGGGAGGGGAGAAATTACTCTAGCTTTGTGACTAGGAATTCGTGGCTGAACCAAAAAAGAATCTGACACACCAAACGACGGGAAATTTCTATATTATACGATTCCCTCACTCGTATAAAACATAGATAAACGGATAGGGGTTCTATTTGCTACAACCCACGCCCATTAGATATCTTTAAAAATATATTTAATATATATATGATCATCTCATTATATTATTAAGGTTATAATTATTTTAATATGGAAATAACATCTACACCTCCTAGCTCGGATGGAGGGAGGATGCGTGAGCTGAAAATCCGTTTTATATGGAAAGGCATCGCTTTGTACCGAGGAGTTTCCGAATTCTAGAAATACCAGCTATGGCGGCAGCTAACTTATGGGGCGGCGCAAGTGCTCGTAGCCAGACAAGTATTCATCCAGACATACACGCGGGACACCAAAGTTCATATTTTTACTACCGGAAAATACTATAAAAATGTTTTATACTATTTACGTCCGCACACTGAGTACGTTCGGACATAAAGAAAAAAATAAATTGCAAGCATTATCGTCGATATATATAATTAATTTATGGTATATAGTAGGTATTATAATATATCCACATAATATCCACTGTAGTTTGTGCACAACGTAAAGGAAATTATTTTTGGATGAATTACTGGTGGATAATCTACGTATTCAACCAGACTCGTACAATACTCACTCTGTGTTAATCCAGTGCGTTGTCATCAAGTAGAGATCATCAATTTTCGGATCGTGGAGGAGATTAAGCCTGATGCAGTTCACCTCGTCAAAGACAACCGTGTTGACGCGCATCACGTACCACACGCCTTCAATCTACAAAGCAGTGGTTACCGTTTTGCTGATATAGTTTGGGTGTTTCACTGTTCATGAAAAGAAACGAAGATAGCTGCTCTCAACTTACCTTTGACGGCTCATAATTCTGCATCAGAATTATTTTGCCGGCATGGAATCCGTGTACCAGGCAAAGTGCCAGTGCCAACTGAAGTGACATTGTTATGCGCATCGCCGAACTCACAAGAAAAACAAACGACACCAATGGGAACAGTTTAATTTAAAGGTTCGGTAAGGAACCTGTTCAAATAGATCACATAATTATCTAACAACAGCTCAATTACTGAGAATCATTAACTACGGTGTTGACAATAGCGTCAAACCAAAAGCGAGAAAGTAGGGGCAGTCAAGTTGTTGGATATGGTAGCTTGCTGTGGGCTAGATAGTCACTAGCTCAGGTTGACTAACTGAACTCTATCGTCGCCCAACAGTCGTCCCCGTAAGCATCTAAAATATAATACTTTATAGCTGATGCCTATCTAGAAAAATTTCCAAAGCAAGAAAAATAGAGTTGGCTGGATTATGTGTTTGAATTATTTCGTGACGTTGAAAACAGAATTCAATCCATCCCAGTTTTCAAACATCATCGATATTTGAGTAGTTGGTGCATAATTTATTCGTGAAGTATTATGTCCATGAATATATGCATGCAGGTACCTTCAAACAATTATTTGGATTGCGCAGTCTTTATCATTTGACAATCACTTTCAAAATATCACATTCTATGCAATAATTGTGTATAAACATCTTATAATCACACTCATATCAGCATGCAACATCGTGAAAACTCGTCTTCACTACCTTTAACAGGTGAAACGACTGTGCAGCCCTCCAGGTCTGCACTGAAGTACTGAACTGGGTGTTTCAATTATTCCCCTAGGAGTCATACTAGCTATGACCGGCAGAGCGGACGTGAGAAGTGCAACAGCAAAAGCTGGCCAGTCGCTGGCGAGTCTCACAAGACTGATGTCTAGAACAGAAGGGACAGGAGAGAGTTAGAGGCTACTGGTAACAGCGTCGGACTCCACCGTACCCTACCCTACGCCCGACGGGAAGCATCCGCAGCACATAACGGGCGCTAGATCTGTGTATCTGCAGAGCCTTACGAATCGTGGCAACACCGGCGATACTTGTCCTAGTTAGGACAGTGCCGTGGGACCTAGCAGCCCGCGAGATGGCGAAGCGGCACAGAAACTCGGGGTCAAGGAAGGGATGTAAGCAGAGGAAATAAGGGACGAGACCCTCGAGCCGTCCCTATAGAACCGGAGAGCCGCAGCTGAGGCCGAGGATGAACTACAAGCCGTACAGCCAGACGATCCCGACACCGTTGCAGAACAGAGATCTGCTTCAGAGCTCACCGTTGTCGTTATGTGTGACCACGACTGCCACGCTTAAGTCAGGCACCATAAAAATATGTGTATCGTGAATCGCTCATCGTAGTAACGCAGGACAACAGACCGGTTTCACCATATACTTGTAATCGTTGAGCGTCTGACCAAGTTCGTGACCTGCAGGCAGTTAAGGCTACGTCTAAAAATAAACGAACGCGAACATTTTTCAACGATTGGAGAGTACATGCTAAGATTACAACAGGCAGAGAAATAGCGTTCACAACTAATATCACGTAAAAACTCTTCTGAGAGTACGGGCAAAATTTTCCTACTGAGTAATGGCTTAGTAAAACGTACACATTTATGACGTCCAGGCACATGGGACCTGCAAATAGGCCCAGCTAATTAGTTCTTTGCCCCACATCCAGTATCCTGCATTTACTCAAATACAGTAAGTACCAACATCAGCGCCACCATCGTTGGTATACCTTCGACCGCGATCAATCCCGAAACAAGAACCACGCTAACTCCAGCAAACAAACAAGTAGCACAACGCAAGGGACAACATCGACAACATCCGAATAGAGCAGCAAGCAAGCGCTCCCGATCATCAAGCTCAACTGAGGTCACAGTCAGAGGAGACGTAAATATTAGAATTATTTGTGCTGCCGATGATTAGTCATTATCTCCCCTCGGCACAGCAGCTCGAAGGTTTCGCAGCTGTCGCGATTGCGAGCGTAATGTAAAGGTAAAGGTTTTATTGCTTTATTAACGTAACTGCAGTTGCACACTGGTTAGGTTTTCTAAATGACACGTCACTAGGGAAATAGATCTACTGTATCTTATTAATTGTAGACATCAGGCAGTCAGAAAACCTATTGACAGTGACTTGGGCTCCAAGAGATCCGAAAAGGAGAAACCAATCGAGATTTCTGTGATTTCTCATTTGCGGACTAGTTATAACACGCACGGTTCTGGTATAGTGCTGGTAAGACTAGTGAACCGAGAAGTATAGCGGGACAAAGGTGGGGCCAACTTAACATGTAAGTAGTGGACGACGTACAGTACTGTCCACGCTGGAGGGTGGGAGCAATAGGCCGAGGACCTCTAGCCCTAACCCACGAAGCCAGTCGTCCTATATATTAATTTATTTAATATATAATATATGATTTCCCACTGACCTCATTATATTGCTAAATTAGCATTACCTTGCTATTCATTGGTATATATTAGGGGTGGAAGTATGTGTTGTCGGACAGAGGTATTGAGAGAAAATCTGGTCTTGAGAGAGTGAGAGAGAGAGAAGGGAAGCAGCTGGGAGTCAGCTAACCACGTCATGTCCGTACGGTGAGGAGGATGTGTGGTGCTCGTGGCTGGGCTTGTACACATCTCACCACCCTTTACTGAAGAATGCGATAAGCGATCCGGGAAGGGTGGTGCTGTTGAACATCGTCAACAGTTCCATAAGCGGGGGCGGCCATGGGGGCAGCCCGCGACCGCGGGCGCCCAAGTGCAGCTCCCGACGGAAAGCACGGTAAGCGGCTCCGGAATTCCGGCAACGGCGTATAACACCCCGGTCAACCTCTTCCCGGAGACCGAGCAGCCCCCGGGGGATACTATGAGCGAGGTAGAGTATGCAGTACTGGAGAAACAGGGCATGCTAACGGAGGCAGACCGGAAGGCAAGGGACACGGCGCGAGCATCAAGGGAAGCCGAAGGGAAGCTAAACCCATGGGCACAAGCTGGGCTGGCAAGCACGCCAATGGCAGCGTTCCAGCTCAATTGGTCAGCCCAAAAGTCAGGGTTGGCCTCCAAAGAGGGCGAAAGTGGCGGCAGCTACCAAACAGTTCTCAGGCGGAAAAGGGCTGGCACTACCCCCCCCCAGAGGTACGACCCCCTGCAGGAGGCAAGAGAGGTGGATGCAATCGCAGAGGATATGAAGAAAGAAGTAATTGTAAGCACAAGGGTGCCTCTAAAGAAGCTTATTACTGCACTGGCTGTGAAAACCAAGGATATGATAAGGAGGGCTAGCCAAGAAAGCATGTCGATAGATACGGACGTAGCATGCTCGGAGGCAGATCCTATTGGGAAGGAAGCCACAATTGCGAAGCTGAGTGATAGCCTTCAGAAGATGAAGGAACTACAAGGTGAAACGGTGGCAGAATACGAGGCCGAGATCGTGCGACTGAAGCAGCGCATCGACAACCTGGAGCAACGCGCAAACTCGCAGGTAAGAGACAATAAAGCCGAACAGGAGGCAAAAATTGAGACTGAGTTACAGGCGGCGGAGACCCTGGAGCAGAGAATGGCGGTCGTGAGCGAGGACTGGCCACTATCGGCCTACAAGGCCACGACAGGCCGGAAGAGAACGGCGAGAGTTGACCTCGTACTGGCAGGCCACCCCATAGAAATCAGGAAGAAGGCGAAGTATCTCGGGGTAATACTCGACACTGGGCTTACCGGAAAGGCGCATATCCAATATGTTGCCGCCAAAGCTCAGAAGGTTGCCCTGAATCTAGCGCGTCTAATGCCACGGGTGAAGGGAGTAACAGAAGAGAAGCGCAGACTGCTCGCTTCTGTAGCCGAGTCAGTGGCCCTCTATGCCGCTCCCGTCTGGGGCGACATGGCACTCCGAGCAGCCGCTAATAGGAGGTGTTTAAGGTCGGTCCAGAGGAGCCTGGCTATCAGGGTTAGCCGGGCCTACCGGACGGTGTCGACCGAGGCTCTCCTGGTCCTAGCGAGGATGCTGCCATGGGACCTGCTGGCGGGAGAAAGGAGTTTGCGACTCCTTGAGGAGGGGGGCCTGGACCTGACGGAGGCTAGAGAAAACACTCTAGATAAGTGGCAGAACGAATGGGCGCGCGCGATTAAACCTTCGGAGATTGCCAAGGGAAGCTGGACCAAGAGCCTGATACCGGACCTCAGGGTGTGGCTCGACTCTCAGGGCGAACTGACCTACTATACGACGCAGGTGTTGACCGGACACGGTCAGTTCCAGTCGTATATGGTCAAGATCGGGAAATCTGACTCGGATGCCTGCGTCTTGTGCGACACCCGGGCCTCCGACGACGTGGATCATACGATCCGATGTTGTCCGGCTCTGGGCGTGGCTAGGGCAAGGGTTCCGAGGGACATCCGCGGGAAAACCCTCCCGCAGATGGTCGGCCATATGATGAGTTCTGCGGAGGCGTGGAGTGAGACCTCGCGGTGGTTCGATGCCGTCATGGTCGAGAAAGAGGCGAAGGAGGAGGAAAGGAGGGCCAGGATGGGCCAACCCCCTGGAGGAGAGACCGGGGGGAATGAGGTAGAGGGATAATGAGTACTAAGGGTTCCGGGAGGGTAGGGAAGCCTCCCAGCGTAGGGGAACGAAGCTAACATAATAAGGGGAATAGGAAATAGAAGGGTTAAATGGAAATAGAAGGGTAGATAGCAACTACACCCCCTCCCTCGGGGGGGGCGGCCTGCTGGTAGTAAACCGCTGGCAGCCTCAAAGGGGTCCGGCGCACAGGTATGCGTGCCACTGAAGGGCCCCCGAGAGGAAATCTTGAGTTTTCACCGAAGTAATGTCCACAATGAGACTTTCCGGGAGCTCATAACCCTTGCCAAAGGGGGAGGGATCTGAGGACTTTAGTGGCGCTGAAATGCCCACACTACCCGGTTCTCGGGTGTGCAGTGCACCAGGGGTGCTAAGCATTTACCTCAGTAATCCTCGTTAAGAAAAAAAAAAAAAAGGTTTTAGGTTAGGTTAGGTCTTCAGGATCGGGGATGCCGAGAACATGAAAGAAGCTCTCGACAAGGTTTTCAGGGAGAGCGGTGCACCTGAGACACCTGAGGAGTTGCACCGAACGCTGCTTAAAGCCTGCAAGATGGCTTCCGACGTACCAATCCACCCCCGGAGGAGGAAACCAGTGCAACCTAAGTACTGGTGGAACGATGAGATCAAGGAGCGTCGGAAGGAGTGCATGAGGACCAGGCGGCGATTGAAGCACGAAAGATCGCTCGGAAGACCGAAACCTTCCTTGCCTACAGGAGGTGTATGGCCGAGTTTAAGCTGGCCATCATCAAAAGCAAAAAAGAGTGCTGGAAGACCTTTCTAGCAGAGATCGACGATGATCCCTGGGGCAGACCCTACAAGCTGTCAGAGGCAAGTTCAAGAGGACGCCAAGAATGGACATACAGGAGCAAGAACGAACCGACGCCCTGAGGAAGCTCTTTCCCCGTCACGAAAACTTCCCAAGAGAAGAATTCGAGATACCGGAAAGTCAGGGGACGACAGAATCGGACCTACCACCGGTCATGATCCACGAGGTACTCAAGGCGGCTGAGCGTATCAAGACCGGCAAAGCACCCGGCCCGGATGGCATCCCGGCGGCAGCAGTCAAGATACTCTTCAAAGAATTTCCGGGGACGGTCGCTGACGTGGCTAATGCGCTATTACGGAGCGGAAGGTTCCCGGCGTCGTGGAAAAGTGCTGAGGTAGTACTGATCCCGAAGGGAAATGGCAGCTTCAGGCCGATTTGCCTAATCGGCACGCTCGCCAAGGGTTTCGAGATGATAATCGAGGAACGACTACGTAGCTTCGCGGAGGAGTACGGACTTCTGTCCGCGACCCAGTACGGTTTCCGGAAACACAGGTCTGTCCACACAGCGATCCACCGAATAGTGGCCAAGGCGGAACTCTTACACAAGTCCATGAGGAAGACTCGCAAGCTTCTAGCTGCGATCTTCCTGGACGTGAGGAATGCCTTTAATAGTCTTCCTTGGAAGGTTATTCTTGAAACCCTCAGAAGGAGGCAGGTGCCTCCGTACCTCATTGGCGTCATCTCTGATTACTTGCAAGACAGGAAGATCACCAGCGCCGGACTAGCGATGAACATGACAGCCGGGGTTCCTCAGGGGTCGATCCTTGGACCGCTCCTGTGGAACATTGCGTACGATGACGTGCTGCGTATCCAAAATCTCCCGAAAGGCGTGGAATTGTTGGCTTACGCCGACGACCTCGCCGTCGTGGTAGAAGCGAAGACGAGCGTACACCTACAACTGTATGCCGACATGGCGCCACGATCGATCCACGAATGGATGACCAGCTCGGGCCTGGAGCTGGCTCCAGAGAAGAGTGAAGCTGTTCTGCTCACTGGCGACATCCACGTCGACCCAATAAAGTTTGAGCTAGCTGGCAAGAATATCAAGATTGTCGAGCACGCAAGATACTTGGGAGTTTACCTCGATCGTGGTCTCCGAGGTAACGAGCACGTCAAGATAGCGACGAAGAAGGCGTCCAAGGCTGCGAACGACATCGCCAGGATCCTGCCGAACGTCCACGGTCCTAAGCGGGCGGACCGGAGGAGATTGGTGATGTCGGTGGCTAGCTCCATTGCCCTCTTTGGCTGCTCGGTGTGGCTGGGAATGGACACGATCACCGAAGTCAACAAGGCACGGATGAGACAGACACAAAGGAAGACGGCGCTACGGATCATCCAAGCCTACCGAACAGTAAGCACAGCAGCATCGTTTGTTCTCGCCGGTACTCCCCCGTGGGACCTTATAGTGGCTGAAAGACGACGTATGTTCAACGCACAAGGGCGAAGCAAGGAAGCAGAGAAAGAGGCGACGCTTGCCGCGTGGCAGGCTGAGTGGACGGCAATTCGTAACGGCCAGCCAGGAGCAAAAGTGCGCGATCTCATCCCAGACATCAAGAAGTGGCTAGATCGTCCGGGGGGCGACATGGACTTCTTCCTGACTCAGGTCGTTACCGGGCATGGAGACTTTCAAGTCTACCTGGACGACTTTAATGTAGTTCCCCAGTCGGGGAGCTGCATTCACTGTACTCTAGGCGTCAGAGATGATGCTCACCACACACTACTCGTCTGTCCGGCGCTGGAACAAGCCAGAGCAACAGCCCTGGAGAGTGTGGTCGACCGATGGGAGCGAAACGACAGTGCCATGAGACTAAATCCTCCTGTCATACCTCGTTCTAGCATGAAAGACTTCATGGATTTCATGTGTGAGACGATCATCGGCTGGGACATCGGCGCCGCAACGGCAAGGGAAGTTCTGGAAGAGAAGGGACGGCTGGCCCGAGCACGTTTGAGACGGTTCCTCGCGGCAGATAACACCGACGGCGAACCAGCCCGAGAGCAAGAACAAGCTGGCCCTGAACAGACCGGGGACCCTACAGCGGGCAACCCCGTCCAACCAGCATTGTAAGACGTAACCACACTCCTGCTGTTCCATAGTACTATTAAACGAAGAGCTGGGCAGCCTTGGAGTTTATGGGGGAGGTTGGGGGTTTCTTTTAGTAAACCCCTGGGTTTAGCCATGGTGGTCACCACCATAGGGGGACTTAAGCCCTCCTGGTAGGGGGTCAGGTTCTGGACAACGAACCTACCCGAGCCCGGCACAGCCGATGACAGCTTAGAAACGGAACTGCTTGTCAGTCTCCCTGTCATCGAAGCGTGCGTAAAATGCATTCCACCTCCTCCACAAAAAAAAAAAGGTTAGGTTAGGTTTTTTTTTTTTGTTATGGGCAAAATGCATTATGCAGACCAGACTTCACGACTGAGGTATTCGTCTGGTACTGTGGGACTCTCACCCACTAAAACCCTGGACCTCTGGGTCTTGGGACACGGTTTGGAACTACTTTCGTATTACTTCAAAACCGTGTCTTGCAGGGACAGACTCTATTGAGTCATTTAGGTGTCCCGGTCCATCCTCGCTGATGCCAGCTCATTTCCGCTGGAGGGGTGGAGAGTGCTTCTTGACGTCCTCGGCTGTTTCCGTCCGCGCTCTCTCTCCCTCTTCACCTCCTCTTTCTTTCTCATGATTGCTTCGATGGGGACTGCGGCAGCGTACCAATTCTCCCCTGACGTCAGCATGAAGTCGATTATTTCTCGCATGTTCCTGCCCGCTGCCGCCGGGAGGTCTACGCGTTGTTCTTGCCAGGCTGGACATATGAGAAGAGTGTGCTGCACCGTATCGTCCTCCCCTGTGTCGCAGTATTGACACACGGGGGTCTCCGCTAGTTTGAAAGCGTATAGGTATGCGCCGAAGTTTCCATGGCCGCTGATGGCTTGGGTAGTGTAGTACGTCAGAGATCCTCCCGGCCTGTCAATCCACTTGACCAGATCCGCGAGCGTCTCCTGTGTCTTCTTTCCCGGGTCGCCATGGCGCATGGCCGTCCACTCCTCCTGCCATCTGCTTTTCGTGTCCTCCCTTGCCTGGTCCCGGCTAAGGTCGGGGTCTCGGTACAGCCGCTTTCTTTCGTCAGCCAGCAGGTCCCATGGGATGGTCCCTGCCAGCACGAGCACCCCGGAGGTGCTTATGGTCCGGTACCCTCGTACGATCCTCTGTGAGGTTACCCTCTGAGTCTGCCGTAGCCTCGCGACGTTGCCTTTGGTGTGGAGCGTCGGTTCGGGCCACACCGGTGCTCCGAATAGCACGATGGACTCGGCCACGCTCGCATACAATCGGCGTCGGTCCTCGCGCGGTCCGATGTTGTTCGGCATTAATCGCGCGAGCTGGTTTGAGGCCTTCTTAGCTTTTTTTCGCACGCCCTTCTGACGTGCTCCGAGCCTCTCATCGCCCGGTCTAGGTACACGCCTAAAGGTTAGGTTAGGTTAGGTTCTGTGTTCCTACAAGCAACCTCGTCCTGATCCCCAAACCGGGGGGAGGGACTGGCCCCTCAGCGTTCCGGCCGATATGTCTTCTGGATACTATCGGCAAGCTGCTGGAGATCATCCTTGTCGAGAGGCTGGACGAGGAGATCAAGGCGAAGGGGGCGCTCTCTGACGCCCAGTACGGCTTCAGAAAAGGTAAGTCAACTTTTGGTCCACTCATAAGGGTTCTCAAAAAGGCATGGGAGGAAAATAGGAAGAGTCTCAAGACCAGGGAGTTTGTCCTCCTGGTCCTCCTAGACGTGAAAAACGCCTTCAACACCATGAATTGGCAGGTTATAATGGAGTCACTGGAAGAGAAGGGGATCTCCGCGTATCTCCGCAGAATGACCGCCCCGCACAAGACCGAGGCTTTGTACCTAACAGGCCGGAAGCGGACGGCGGGAGTCGACCTCGTACTGGCAGGCCACCCCATAGAAATCAGGAAGAAGGCGAAGTATCTCGGGGTAATACTCGACACTGGGCTTACCGGAAAGGCGCATATCCAATATGTTGCCGCCAAAGCTCAGAAGGTTGCCCTGAATCTAGCGCGTCTAATGCCACGGGTGAAGGGAGTAACAGAAGAGAAGCGCA